>JALJCO010006282.1:0-327500 GCA_023101725.1 Atherinomorus stipes
ACCTCTGCTGTCCTGGTGGAGAAACAAACAGAGTCATGAATTTTGATCCAGTGGGAGAGGGTCTCGGTCCAAAAAGGGGGGGGGGGGGGGGGCGATCACAACAGCTTACTGAAATGTATTTAATACTTAGTACAAAAGCCTTTGTTGGTGATTCCAGCTTCCAGACGCCTCCTGTATGGAGAAACCAGTGGAATATGGTGATCAGGTGTGATTTTGGCCCATTCTTCCACACAAACTGCCTTCAAATCTTCTGTGAACTGAGTTCTTCAGTTCTTTCCAAAGATTTTAAATTGGATTCAAGTGGGGTGATTGACTGGGCCGTTGTAGCACCTTTTATTTTCTTTTTGGTAAACCAGGTGAGTGCCTACTTGGCTGTGTGCTTGGAATGGTTGTCTTGCTGAAAAATTCAGCCACTGTTGCCAACTCCTCAGGGAGAGAAGTCACTATTGGCTGGCCCAAAAGTTTTGGCAGCCAATCACAGTTGCGCATGCGCAGTACCTAATAATGGTCCTCAGCATTACTATTGATTGACACCAAGGGGCAAACTCCGCCTCAGAACAGTGAAGCTCGCTTCCGCGTTGTAATTAGTGTAATCCTCCCTTCATCCACTAGAGGCTGGCTCCAAGAGCGAGCAAATCCCCATAGACTCCCATGTTAAAAACGCCAACTTCACAGCAGAAATAAACAGGTTTACAGCCTGGTTCAAAAAATCATTTTAGGTTTATTAGGTCAAGTTTACCTTCATGTCAACTGTGAGAGGGGTGAATTTTTTTATAACTCATTCGTTTAGATGTTATTTATTCTTCAAATTACACATAATTAAGGGCGTGTCCTTATGATTGACATGCGGCAGACCGGAAGCTCCGCCTGCCGACCGGAGGCTCCTAGTTAGCTCCTTCTTTGCTCTTAATAAGGTCTCAGTTTGTTACAGAGTCGCACAACGGCGGTGTTTAGTCAGCGAATTGCAAGTCTAAGCATGTCTTACCTTAACCATGCCGCTTAGGGGGCTTATCTTTGTTAGCTCCTCTTAGTTTCGTATTAGCTCAGTTAGCGTTTACCCCACAGTACGTCAGCTGTCAATCATTTGCCCTGCGGCCGCGCTGTGCTCATTTTAGTACTTTCCTGGAGTGACGACGTACGTGACACGGCAAGATGGCGACGGTAAGACACGCCCAACTGGCTTCACATTTCTCTATTCAGAAGAGACTGGAAGCTACGTCCAGTAATTATATACAGTCTATGATTGACACGCCAAGTTCCTGATTCACAAGGGTACTGAAGGGGTGACATACACATTTGAGTCATGGTGCAAAGACGACCCACTTGTGCCATCAATCATCACAATCATCATGGGAAATAGTCTGGATGAGGAGGTGTGGTCATCTCACAGCAGCTCAGAAGGGCTGCTGCCTGGAAAGGGAGAGCAGGAGCAGTGAGTGCTGGTAAACAGGGAGGGAGGGGCCGACGGCAGGGAGCTCCGGATGAATAGGTGGAGCGATATAAACTTTATCTGTATCCATGAACACCAGAAAAAGTTGCTAGATTTGTCGCTAGGCACTTTTTTGAAAATAAGTCACTAGAGGGGTCTGAAAAGTCGCTAAATATAGCGACAAAGTTGCTAAGTTGGCAACAATGGATCCAGCCTCTTTTCATCTTCAGCAGATTCTGGTCCAGAATGTCTCTCTACTTTCCTCCATTCATTCTTCCTTCAATCATATGAAGACTGCCAGTACCACATGCTGAAAAACAGCCCCCACCATGATGCTCCCACCTCCAAACTTCACTGTTGCTATGGTGTTTTTGGTGCCATCTCTCCTCCAAACATGTTGTGTCTTATGACATCTGAAGAGTTCAGTTCTGGTCTCATCTAACCAGACTATGTTTTCCCGAATGTCATGGGTTTGTCCAGATGTTGTGTTGCAAACTTCAAACCAGCATCAACCTGCTTCTTCTTCAGAAATGGAGTCTTGCGTGGTGTGCGTGCATGAAGGCCATGGCGGTTGAGTGCATTCCTTCTTGTTTTCTCTGAAACAACTGCAGCTGCTGGTTCCAGGTCTTTCTGAAGCTCTCCACGAGTGGTCCTGGGCTGTTGGAGAACCTTTCTAATGATTGTTCTGACTCCTCTGTCTGAAATCTTGTGAGGAGCACCTGGCCGTGGCCGCTTTATGACCATGCCGTGTTCTTTCCACTTCCGGATGATGGTCCCAATGGTGCTCACTGGAACTTTCACAAGTTTACAAATGCACCTGGAACCAATGCCTTCAGTGTGTTTGCAATAATAAGGTTGTGTAGGTCTTTAGACAGCTCTTTGCTTTTACCCATCATGCAACGCTTCTTGTCTGACACCTTGGTGATGAGAAACCTTTTAAAGGCATCAATCAGGACTAAACCAGCTGATATTACTTTGCACTGATAAAAGAAGCTCCAGTATCTTCTACTAATGCTGGAGAAGAGGAACAGGACCAGTTCTGCCAGTAGGACCAGTCTCCATCGCAGCTGCTGCTGTCTGTCCAGCTCATGATGTTTGTTTCTCTCAGTCTACCAGGTAGAGGTGAAGTCAGGGGTGGAGTCTGTCCTGCTGCCCTGGAGACCCACAATTCACCTGCCCGGAGACACCAAAGTGGAGGGAGTGACATACATGGGACGGTCCACATGTATGAGAACGGTTCTGACCAGCCTGAAGACCAGCACCAGTTGTACAGAATCAGAACAGAGATGAAGGAAGACCTGCTGACATCTGGAGACCTCAGTCTGACTCTGAAACATCCCACAGATGGAGACAGCAGGACCTTCACCTGCAGAGTCTCCAGCAGGGACGGAAACATCCTGATGGAGAAACAAGTTCATCTCACAGTCAGAGGTCAGTGGTTTAAATCTGATGTTTGTGTATTTTTTCATCAGCTGATCAGTTGTGATCAATACTGATCAGAGGCTGATTAGAAAGTGGATGTGAAATGTGTGTTTGAGAGCAAATGTGACTGAAAACCAGCAGCACCAACAGCAGTATGCATTTTCCAACTGAATCTGTCCATTACAGAGCGCAATATGAATTGAAATTGTAATTTTCAACAGGGACAAGCATTATTTATATGTGTTGGTAAATTTACACAAGCGCTACACACAGTCGAGAGCATGTGTAGATGTTGTTAGTAGCTATGAACAGATCAGAGCTACTAAAATGATGAATGCAAGATTCATGTAAATTTACTTGTACCAACAGTTTACACAGAAATTCGCTCTGCTCACGTGTCATGAATGAGACTCTGAGTCTCAGGTGGAGGCTGGTCTGGGATCAGCTGCAGTGGACAGTTTACTGCAGCATCACGTGCTGACAAGACCCAGATCAGCTGTGTGAAGTGAAAATGTGAGTGTGAGGGAATTTCTCCTCCACATCTCAGACTAGAGGAGGAAGAGGAGCAGAGTGATGAAGAGCTGAACTCTTCCTAATGAGCAACATCCATAGGCGCTTTCGGACTGTAGGAACCTTTTGGAGTTGCTATAACCTTTTCGGGAGCCAGGCCGTTTTTTTGCACATTCAGAGCCTGAGCTGGTGCGCGAGGTCGAGCGGTTCCGACTAGATATATTTGGACTCACCTCCACGCACAGCTCGGGCTCTGGGAACACCATTCTGCAGAGGGGCTGGACCTGGTTCCACTCTGGACCTGGTTCAACTCTGGACCTGGTTCCACTCTGGACCTGGTTCAACTCTGGACCTGGTTCCACTCTGGACCTGGTTCCACTCTGGACCTGGTTCAACTCTGGACCTGGTTCCACTCTGGACCTGGTTCCACTCTGGACCTGGTTCAACTCTGGACCTGGTTCCACTCTGGACCTGGTTCCACTCTGACCTGGTTCAACTCTGGACCTGGTTCCACTCTGGACCTGGTTCCACTCTTGACCTGGTTCAACTCTGGACCTGGTTCCACTCTGGACCTGGTTCCACTCTGGACCTGGTTCAACTCTGGACCTGGTTCCAGTCTGGACCTGGTTCCACTCTGGACCTGGTTCCACTCTGGACCTGGTTCAACTCTGGACCTGGTTCCACTCTGGACCTGGTTCAACTCTGGACCTGGTTCCACTCTGGACCTGGTTCCACTCTGGAGTTGCTCCCGGTGAGAGGCGGTGAGCAGGTGTTGGCATACTCATTGCCCCCCGACTCAGGGCCTGTCGATGGGGTTCACCCCGGTGTACAAAAGGGTAGCCTCCCTCTGCCTCTGGGTGGGGGGACAGGTCCTGGCTGTTGTTTGTGCCTATGCACCGAACAGCAGTTCAGAGTACCCCCCTTTCTGGAGTCCTTGGATGGCGCGTTGGAAAGTGCACCTTCAGGGCCCAGTATTTCAAAACTTTGAATCCCGATCAAAATGATCTGGATTTCCAAATCCCCGGATTCAGGTCCACGGATCTCAGATTGACATCTGGATATTTCCAAACTTTGGTGGATTGGATCAAAATGATCCTGATCCTGTTAGATGGAGATTTACAAATCCGTCCCTCCCACTGGATCACTGACAGGAAATGATGACATAAAGAACTTGTCATGAGCGTGTGTCTGATCAATATGATCATGTATCAGTCAACGCTGATGCTGAACCATCACTGCAAACAGAGAAACAACTCTGGCAGTCAGATTTCTTATTTCTTCTTTAACTCAGACGTTTGTTCAGCTACAGAGAAGCTGTAGTTGAGAAACAGAGCGGTCTGTAAGTAGCTACTTTTAACATTTCCATACCAATAAAGATGTTTAATAAATGATTTTAATATCCAAGACACAAATCAAGGAAGCTCAATAATAAAAGTGTTTTGTTATTTGGCAACAAGAAGTGCAGAAATGAAAATCTTATTTTTTTTTTATTAAAAAAAAGGGAAAGGGGAGAGAGAGGGGGAAGGAAAGGCGAGAGGGGGGAGAAAAAGTAAAAGAAACTATTGAGTATTGAGCAGACTCAGCAGCAGGATGTCCTCTGAAAGGGACGGACTCACTCAGCTCAGCAAGAACAGGTGAAGGTGAAGAGGAAGATGCTTGACAAGCAGTTAAAGTAATAAATTTATGTGAAAATGAAACATGGTTATCAATTATTCATGCAAACATTTTTATTTATGGAGCGTCAACATGTTTACTTTGTGACAGAAACTTAACTTTTCAGGATTCGTCTGTAACTGT
Source organism: Atherinomorus stipes (assembly GCA_023101725.1). Classification (NCBI taxonomy): domain Eukaryota; kingdom Metazoa; phylum Chordata; class Actinopteri; order Atheriniformes; family Atherinidae; genus Atherinomorus; species Atherinomorus stipes. Next base: position 5,159 of record JALJCO010006282.1, read on the forward strand.
CACTAAATTCTGAGCTATGTGCAGATTTTGTTTACTTATTTTAAATAATGGACTGCAATCACAGCTACGTTCAGATTTAGGGAAATATTGTAGATGTGTCGTTTGTCGCACAGGCCATCCTTTCATCCCTGTCGTAGTGATGTGAAATCATGTTTGCGGGTCACCACTAAGGGGCGCTGTTCATTGTGACTGTGATGTCAGAAAGTGAAGAAGAAGAGAACATTTGGGCTTTTGTAGATAGCAGAAAGCAGGTAAGCAGCAATGAATGAATGAATGCACCAGGCAGAGTAATGAAAGTTCTGAAATATACAGCGGTGTTGGGACATTTTCTTGTGCATTCAGCCTAAACAACGTGCTGCAACATTTCCTCTTTAATGACATGGAGGCGTTTGTCTGGATGATAACGGTATAAGAGACAAAAGACCGCTTTCCAGAACAAGTTTGAAAGAGTTGGAACTGTATTATTGCCTAAAGCGCTTTGAGCGGTCCACATAATGAGTAATTTAGCGCATCGCTGGAACAAAAAATGTTATGCATGGACGCCGCTTCAAATGTGGTTACACTCTTCAAATCTTAGAAGTGAAAAACAGGTCTCACGCAAAAATAATTTACTTAGCAGAAACAAGAGCACTATGTTTGTTGTAAATTTGGCTCCATCACAATGCGTATGAAACATTTCATTTTTAAAAAATATATCATATTATTTTCTCAGTATGAAAGGAGTAGATTTATGTAACAGATTCAGAGTGAAAGATGTGTAGTTCGTGACTGCAGCTGCAACCTCACTGTTTTCCATCTCAAGATCCTCAAATCCACCTCTGAGGTGGGATTATTTTTATCCCCATTTTCAGGATCAAAATGATCCAGATTTGGGCCCAAACTTTTGAAATACCCAAAAGAGCAAAAAATCTGGATTAAAGGTAGGATTGGATTTACAGATCTGGATTTAAATCTTCAGGATTAAATCTCGTTTGAAATACCCAATTTCTGATCAGATCTGGAAAAAATCCAATCCACCTGGATTAATCCTGCTGGATTATGTTCGAAATACTGGGCCCAGGGGACTCCATTGTTCTGCCGGGGGACTTCAATGCTCACGTGGGTAACAATAGTGAGACCTGCAGGGGCGTGATCGGGAGGAATTAGGAATTTATGACAGCACGTGCTTCCAACGCGTCACGCTCTAAGCAGCGTAGCCGTGTAGCAGGACCAGACAGGAAATCAGACACGGCAGCAGTCAGTGTAAAGTATCCAGTGAATTTCAAAATAAAAGCCCCCGCAGATTTGCGATGGCTGAATTATCAGTGGCACCAGATTAGAAGTTGATCATCAGGGGGTCTGAGTGGGTTTTTGTCCATCATGGACAGCAGGACTTTAATCCAGCCCTCTTTATCACGATTGTTATCATGTGAACTGGTGACATCATGCACGACCTTGCAATTTTGTCATCTGTTCCTGGTCCCTTTATCATAATTACTTCATCATTAATCTATTTTTATATATCTGAGTGGAATGAGTCTGGAGTTGAATATTTTTAATGGGCAAAAATACTGAAACAAATAAATAGAGGTAAATTTGTGTTGGACTTTTTCTCTCCTTTTTGCTGATCCGATCCATGACTCAAAAGCCATAAACCGCTTCAAACCGTGGAGTCATCCACAACATCCAGGGACCTGCACCACACAGCTAAAACATGACAGAGTGAACACAGAGCCAGTCTGAGACATACATGTGCTGTGACCTGTGAACATTGTAGTTTCTGCATTATTGTTCAAGTATTTATCAGTAATTCTGTGAAAATGAGAGGAAATGTGAACATTTGCATATTGATTTTGCGTGCGCCCTTAAATTTTCTTCTTGCGCTCCTAAAAATTTAAGTTAGGGGCCGCTGTGCTGCTGGTAAAAAAAAGTTAGTCTGAAGCCCTGAATTTAATGACCAAATACAGCTGCAAAGTGTGGCTGCAGAATCTGCGGCTGCCGCCCGGACACTTTAGTGGACAGACCGTCCACTAAAGTGGACTAAAGCTGTTCCGTTACATGATACAAATGACCGTGATGAGGGAAAGCTGGTAAGCAGCTTTTAAAATAGCTTTGAATAACAGAGATGAGAAACCTCAGTTTTGTATGAGAACATCTGGGGCATAAATGTCTCTGTCTCAGACGATTGTGTCAAACATGGTTCCTATTAAGGTCCTTACTCATGTGCGAACACAGACTGATGGGGAAGGTGGTTCTGATGACTCCACACGGGCAGTTATAGGAACTGATCCGAGAACCTCTCTGTCCCAGTGCGCCTCATGGGGTCCCTGAGGATCTCAGTCTGAGCTGGTCTCAGTCCCAAACAGCTGCTGAAAGCCCAGCATGTCCCCACACGGATCTGCAGCAGCTTTCCTCCTCCACACGTCTGGAGAAAGCTCATCTGGAGGAGACAGCTGCTGGGTTCAGCTCTGGATATCTGGAAGTCCACAAGTCAGACTGAAGGTGGACCAGCTGCTTCTGTCCTGCAGCTTCTCTACAACGTTGGACTCTTTCAGGAAAATCATGAACAGCTGATGGTGTTTTCTTCTTCTCTCAGTCTGTCAGGTGGAGGTGGAGGAGGGGGCGGAGTCTGTCCTGCTGCCCTTCAGGACCACACCTCACCTGCCTGGAGACGCCACAGTGGAGTGGAATCGCTATGAACCTGAACCAATCATGAAGGTCCATGTGTTTGAGAACAGTTCTGGTCCTGATCCTGGAGACCAGGATCAGGACCAGGTCTGCGGAACCAGAACAAAGATGAATTCAGATCCTCTGAAAACTGGAGACCTCAGTCTGACTCTGAAACATCCCACACATGGAGACAGTGGACGATACAGATGTGAAGTCTGGAGTGGAGACAATGATGTCATCAGATGGAAAACAGTTCAGCTCAACGTCAAAGGTTTGTTTGTGTGTGTGTTTGTGTGTGTGTGTGTGTGTGTGTGTATGTGACTGTCCTCTGTCTCCTCTGCAGGGACAGTCCAGGTCCAGGATCAAACAGAGGACATCAGGAACAGCAGCAGATCCGTTGATCCGACTCCTCTGATGGCTGATCAATCGGTCTGATCAGTTTGTGATGGATCTTTGGTTATTGATCCAATCTGACTTGGATCAGGGAGAAAACATGAGTGAAGGAGGAACAGAGGACTTGTTCCAGCTGCAGACTCAGTATTGATCAGTGATGTCAGAGTGATGTCACAGGTTGTTGTTGTTTGTTTGGAGCGTTGGTGTCATGAAGGCGTCCTGCCGTAGATCCTGTGAAGTGTGACAGAGGCGTCACTCTGGAGGAAACTTCCAGCAGCTCCTCCATCATGGAGGATGTTCCCTCACTGGAACAGCTGGAGGAAGAGGAGCAGAAGCCCACCTGATCCTGGAGGAAGTCTCCGGTGAACGAGTTCATGTTTCTACATGAACTAGACCAGTGATTCTTCACCATGAGGGGGCTGCGGCCCAAACTCGGGCCTCCAGCGCCGCCTAGAGGCCGCGAGGACCGTATATTTACACTGTTATTTATGACTGGATGAGTTGCAATGTAGCCTCCCCCCACCTGGTGGCGCTAATTTGTCAGAGTTCAACTAAAGCAGAAGAAGACACTCAGCTAGCCGCTAGCCTGTAGCTAACGTTGTAAAGAAGAATTAAAACTAAATAATGAAGATAAAAATGGTCCCAAACCGCCCCTAAAGAGGCAAAAACCCACTCCGGTTTATTAAATACGGAGTAGTGAGTGGAGATAACAAAGCAGAGCTGGAAGATGGATGGAGCACCAGCTAATGCTAACGCTAACGTTAATGCTCATGCTATCTGCAAGCTTCATCTAGAAACAAACATCTAACACTCGTTGAAAGAAAGAATTTTTAAGAAAAAAAGAGAGAAAATCAGCTGTTGATGCAGAAAATGTCTTTTATGTTTGGAAGTTCTTTAAAAATTCAAAGAAAGGTTTAAATAAATAAATTGTTGAATGAAATTTTGTGCTTTAATTTCCTGTCTAAACAAATAAAATCCAGGTTTTTAGATTATTTAAACTGAGCCTTTTTATTTCCAATGTGATCTATTACTGCAGCATTTTATCTCTTTTTTAAATCAGTTTCCATCAGTTTTTTCTGTTGTTCCTCTTTTTGGAGTAAAATGTTGTAGATTTTGTGTTTATAGCCTAATTCTGATTTGTTCTTGTATTACAGCAAATTTTGCAGTGTTAAATTAACACTTATAGAGTTAAATTTAACACTGTATCCGAGTGTATTTGGTCATTATCAAAATAGTGTTGAATTAACTCTTTCCATAGTGTTGAAATTTCAGAGTAAAATTAACTCATAATTGAGTTAAAATTTAACACTGGCTTACACTGTACAGTGTTAATAGAACTTAACACTGTAGGTTAATAACACTGGATAAAGTTAATATGATTCTCAGCAGTGTTAAAGAGTTACTCAATAGAGGTGGGCGGATCGATACCAATATGGATATTATTGATACCAAGGCTGGTATTGATAATGAACGATACTCGTGTAAAAAGATCAATACTCAAGCTTTTTTTTCCCTTCTCCTGCACGCACTCACTGCTGCGCAAACGGATTAATAAAAGTCTGTAGCACTGCGCTGTCACAGATCAGGGGGCAGCACTCTCCCCCCTCTTGTCTTTAGTTGTTGCACCATCACACGGCTCAGCGGCACCAGCGAAACATCCTTGTAGGTCGGCTCAGCCTGGCCCACGCACTCAGCGCTCTCCTCTCCTCGAGACGCCGGAGTATCGAAATGACGAAGAGAAGCTGTTTGGCTTTGCTTTATTGCAGAAAATGGAACGACAGCGAGCTGGATAGATCGCAACGGGGCTGTTAAATACAGTAAAAACACAACAAACCTCTACACGCACATGGAAACACATGCAGTAGAAAACACGGAGCTGCAGGAACAGAGAGACATTATCAAATGAAATTGAGAGTGGTCATCTTCAGCATCAGTTCATATTACTTTTTCAAAGTGCATGTTACTGAAGTCAAATGCTACTGGAAAAACTAAAAAATATAATTAAGACATTGAAATAATCTAGTACATTTATTCCATCAAAAACTGTTATCTAACATTAGATAAAGCTTTGATTATTCCAAAACAGGGAAATTTATAGAATTACTTTAAAGCAACAGGCAAGTGCACACAGTGCAAAATTATACAAAAGGATTGAAAGATATAATATTAGAGGTGGACTAGTAAAAAAATAGATTAATGATTTTCTGGAATTGAAAAAAATATACTAAATATGACACAGCTCACACTTGATTGCATATAAATCAGTTAAATGTGCTGCTAGGTGGCTGCAGTTTGTAACAGCTCTCTCTTAGCTTTTGTGTTTTTTTCAAATCTAGTTGTCTTTTTTATTGACATTACTTGTCAGATTAGGTTTTTCTGGGAGGATTTTATTATGCTGGTTTGAAGGCTGTGCAATTCAGGAGATTTTTCCTCATATTTTGGGCTTTTTTTCACTACTTGTTATGATGTGTATCCATGGGAACGGAAAGATTGTTTACCACAGAGATCAACTGTTAAAACTCTCCAAAATCAAGATTTTCAGCGAAATAACACGTCAAATCCCAGTGGAGTTAAAGAGAAAGACAAGAGGATGCAGGGCAGGGGTAAGGCAGAGAGAAAAAGGGTGAAGATTTAAACCGTTTCTTCCAACTGTTGTGATGGGTAACGTGAGATCGCTAGCTAACAAGATGGACGAGCTCGAAGTGCTAACAAGGTCTCAGAAAGAGTACAGAGAATGCAGTATCACGTGTTTCACCGAGACATGGCTGCATGAACACATCCCGGACTGTAATGTGTCTGTACACGGCTTCAAGACGGTCCGTGCAGACCGAAATAAACAGCTCAGCGGGAAGCTAAAGGGAGGCGTAATTGAAGTGCTGGTCAATCAGCGTTGGTGCCATCCAGGACACGTCACTGTCAAGGAGAAGATCTGCACAAGAGACATTGAACTGTTAGCTGTGAGTTTCCGTCCATATTATTTACCCAGAGAGTTTGCCTGTGTTATTCTGGTAGCGGTTTATATAATACCAGGTACCGCACCAGAGACAGCCTGTGATGTCATCAGCTCCATCGTGGCTAAACTACAAACACAGCATCCAAACTCATTCATGGCGATCTCTAGAGACTTCAACAACGTCTCCCTCTCTGCTACGTTACCAACTTTCCAGCAGTTTGTCAGCTGCTCCACCAGAGAAAATAAGATGTTGGACTTATTTTATGCAAATACAAAGAATGCATACAGCTCCTCTGCCCTGCCTCCTTTAGGAAGATCAGATCATAATCTGGTTCTTCTCACCTCCACCTACAATCCCATCGTTCAGCAGCAACCAGTCATTAGGAGGACAATTAAAAGCTGGTCTACTGAGGCTGAAGATGCTCTGAGAGGGTGCTTTGAGGCCACAGACTGGAATGTCCTCTGTGAACCTCATGGAGATGACATCAACACCATGACTGAGTGTGTGACAGATTACATAAACTTCTGTGTGGACAACATCGTTCCAACAAGAACAGTGAGGTGCTTCCCCAATAACAAACCCTGGATCACCAGTGACCTGAAAAAGCTGCTGAACATCAAAAGAAAGCTTTCGGGGATGGAGACAGGGAGTTACTGAAGACCACACAAAAACAACTGAAAACACAGACTAAGAAGTGAAGGAGGACTACAGGAAGAAGTTGGAGAGCAGCTCCAGCAGAACAACGTGAGGGATGTGTGGTCGGGAATGAAGAAGATCACTGGCTTCAAGTTAAAGGGGGACCAGACTGATGGAGGTCTGGACAGAGCTAACGAACTGAACATGTTCTTCAATAGGTTCAGTTCCCCCCTGCCGACAACCCAACACACCACACACCCTCCATGAGCTCACAGCTTTCCTGTCCCACCTCCACTCTGTCACCCTGCACCTCAGTCATGGACCTGAACACAGCCTCATCTCCCCCCACATCAGGACATCCTGAGACCTCCTCTGTCTCCACATCAGGACATCCTGAGACCTCCTCTGTCTCCACATCAGGACATCCTGAGACCTCCTCTGTCTCCATATCAGGACATCCTGAGACCTCCTCTCCCTCCACATCAGGACATCCTGAGACCTCCTCTGTCTCCACATCAGGACATCCTGAGACCTCCTCTGTCTCCACATCAGGATATCCTGAGACCTCCTCTCCCTCCACATCAGGACATCCTGAGACCTCCTCTGTCTCCATATCAGGACATCCTGAGACCTCCTCTCCCTCCACATCAGGACATCCTGAGACCTCCTCTGTCTCCACATCAGGACATCCTGAGACCTCCTCTGTCTCCACATCAGGACATCCTGAGACCTCCTCTCCCTCCACATCAGGACATCCTGAGACCTCCTCTGTCTCCACCTCCAGCCTGACTGTCTCCTGTGACCAGGTCAAGAAACAACTGGAGAAACTGAACCGGAACAAGGCTGCAGGTCCAGATGGTGTCAGTCCCAGAGTTCTCCAGACCTGCTCAGAACAACTATGTCCGGTTCTCCAGCACCTTTTTAATACCAGCCTGAGACAGAACAGAGTTCCTGTGCTGTGGAAAACATCCTGTCTTGTTCCAGTCCCTAAAAAACCACAACCAGCTGAACCAAATGACTACAGACCAGAACCAGAACCAGAACCAAATGACTACAGACCAGTTGCTCTGACATCTCACATCATGAAAGTCCTGGAGAGACTCTTACTGGCTCACCTCAACAAGCAAGTGAATACCTTTCAGGACCCATTACAGTTCGCATATCGTAATGGGCTTGGGGTTGAAGACACCATCATCTTCTTGCTTCAGAGAGCCCACTCTCATCTGGACCAGTCAGGCAGCACTTTGAGGGTCATGTTCTTTGATTTTTCAAGTGCCTTTAATACTATTCAGCCTGCTTTGCTATGTCAGAAGCTCCATAACTTCCAGGTGGATCCTCCACAACCACCTGGATTTACGACTACCTAACAAACAGACCACAGTTTGTGAGACTGAAAGGTTGTGTGTCTGAGATGGTGGTCAGCAGCACTGGAGCACCACAAGGAACTGTACTCTCACCACTCCTCTTTACACTGTACACCTCAGACTTCCAGTACAACTCTGATCCTGTCATCTGCAGAAATACTCTGATGACTCTGCAGTTGTGGGGTGTATCAGTGATGGACAAGAAGCCGAGTACAGGGAACTGGTCAGTCAGTTTGTGAAATGGTAACAATCAGCTCATCTTAAATACCAGCAAGACTAAAGAGATGATTGTTGACTTCAGGAGGAGCAAGAATAAGCAGCATAGTCCTGTCTACATGCTGGAAGAGGAGGTGGAGGTGGTGGAGAACTACAAATACCTGGAGTTCAGCTGGACAACAGACTCGACTGAAAATGCAACACTGACTACATCTACAAGAAAGGTCAGAGCAGACTCTACTTCTTAAGGAAGCTGAGATCATTCAACGTCTGCACCAAGATGTTGCAGATCTTCTACAAGTCTGTTGTGGAAAGTGACATCAGCTTTGCAGCATCTGCTGGGGAAGCAGCATCAGAACCAGAACCAGAACCAGAACCAGAACCAGAACCAGGACCAGAACCAGAACCAGAACCAGAGACTTGAAGAAACTAAACAAGCTGATCCAGAAAGCTGGTTCTGTGCTGGGGAGAACTCTGGAGCCGCTGGAGCTGATCGTTCAAAAAAGAATGCTGCACAAGCTGATGAAGATGATGGAGGACACTTCCCATCCTCTCCACAACACGGTGAAGAATCAACAGAGTGTGTTCAGTGGGAGGCTGCGTCAAGTTCGCTGTAGGATGGAGAGATACAGAAATTCATTCCTGCAGCAGCATCACCCTGAAGAACAAGACTGACTGACTTATTATTATTTTTATCAATGTTATATTGTTAAAAACAACACAAAAAAAAAGAAAAAAAGAAAAAAAGAGAGCTTTTTTACATTGTAGAATTTACCTTCTGGGATAAATAAAGTATTTTTCATTTCATTTCATATAAGTACCCTTTTGTGCTACGTGTGAAATAAATACAGAATGATTACATACAGGGACTATAGCCCATTATTATTTCCCGATTCACCAAGAGCTGAGTTTAACGAAATTCTGTCCTAGGTTTTTTTGGATCCTTTGGATCTATGAAGCTTAGATATGAAAAAGTATCGGTATCGTTATCGGCGATACTGGCCCTGTATTTACTTGGTATCGGATCGATACCAACATTCCTGGTATCGCCCAGCTCTATTACTCGATTGTGGTGATAAATCAACTCAAACGTAAATACTTTCTGCACCTGTATTGAGTTTGTGGGGGTGTACACCAAGCACACAACAAAGTTTTGATAATAACATCCATCCCATCATGAACTGAGCTTTGGACTGAGCCACCGCTCGCGCTCACAACAGCATCACAGAATCGGTGACAGTTGTGAAGAACAGCTTGCTGCTATGACAGTCGTCAGTCGTGTGCTGGTGCACAGAACAAGCTGTAATCTTCAATAACGTGCTGATAAACACACTCTACACACCAAGGAGACCCAAAGGGATCACATATCTACTTAACTCGCAGTACAGGACCATACAGGACGGTCACAAAGCATGATGGGAAATATTCAACTACAGAGGGCTGAGTCTTCCTGGGTGCATTTAGTTACACTTGATAGAGTCGATTATACACTGAAAGAGGAAGCTTGTTTTAACTGAAAATTTTCACCAGCACTGGTGGTCATTTTACTCTCAATGGTGTTAGAATTACTCTGAAAGAGTTAATAAATTTGAGTTGTTAAATCCTAACACTGAGGATTTTACGGTAAGGAGTGTGATTTTATTCCATGAATTATACGTGTGATATAAATGTGTTTGTGACCATCTCAGAATATATTTTTAGATGATGTTATTCAAGTTTATCAGCCACATTTTACAGGTTCAGTCTGTTAAAGCAGCTGGATTTGCTTTAGTTATTAAAGAAATAAACCAGAAATGATCATTACACTGATACAGAGTTAAATATGAAACTGGACCAGTTTGGACTGGAACCTGGACCCATCATGAAAACCTTGAGAACCGCTGTTCTACAGTAACTGCTGCATGATAGCAGCTCTTGAGCAATAGACTTGGACACAGAGCCCTGTCCATCATCCAGAAGTTGGGGAGATCGATTCCAGGTTTTTCCAGACAGCGTGCAACCAAAAAACTAACAGAATGTAGACTACGTCAAAATAAATCATCTGTGGATCGTATTTACAAACTGAGTGGATATTAAAGATGTAAGTCCGTATTTTTGTGCACAAACAACCTGATATGGTGGGATTTTTTAAAGGACCTGTTGATTTTACATTGCACAGTTTTACGTGTCAGCAGCACGTAATTTAAAGCAGAAAACTCTGGGACACGAAAAGCTTCACCATTGACTCAACATTGCACAACTTTACCCGTCAGTGACACGTAAGTGCATGCTGGGGACACGTAAATGAGTACGACTGTTCGTGCTCATGTCTCGCATCTTTGTGAGATCAGGTTGATTCAGCAGCCTCCTGTGGTTGCAGTGGAGGACGCTGGGAGAACTCATTTTCTCTCTGATGATGATCATGGGATGTGGCTCAGAGGCAGCTAAGCAGCCCCAGGTCATGATGCAACTTCCTCCCAGCTGCTGATATCCATCCCTTTCTCCTCTCTTGGCTTTGAAGGTATTTCAAAGAGCATTTATAGCGTAAATCCTTCATCACATTGTAATGTTTTTATTCTTTCTTGCAACACCTAGAAGACATTTTAACCATGAAGTACCAGGTCATAAAGAGTCAGGTGTTCTGTTTCTTTCCTTCTGTAAGACGTCTCAACATGTGCATCAGTGTGCGCTCGTTGATGCTGCACTTTTCCTTTAAAAATCCTCCACATGGTCAGAAGTGTAGACGGGCCAGTCCAGTTCCCTCCTCTTCCTCAGCCGTGCCTTTATCGTGTGTCAGAATGTGGTTTTGCAATATCATGTTAAAGGTGCTGTACCTGATTTTGCACATTTGTGAACCGTGAGCAGGTGAAGAGTGTAGTTTGAACTGTAAGCCCCGCCCCTAACAGTAAGCTCCCGCCCCTAACCGTTTCTCCCAGTGAGAAACGCTCCTTTGTTCTTTTTCTCTCCTCCCACTCGGCATGCATGAAATAACGTGCACGTTTCATACTCGTGCACAAAGAAACTCTCCAGAGCAAACTTGCATCTTCCAGTGAAATTCCTGTTCTGGTTGCAGTAAACGGCTGCAGATCAGCTAAATGACATTTTCTACCATAATAATAAAGTATCTAACCGGCCACTTCAGAAGCAGTTATGTAAAGCTTCATGGTGCTACGGTGTAAATATCACTATTATATACGGTGTAAATATCACTATTATATACGGTGTAAATATCGCTACTATATACGGTGTAAATATCACTATTATATACGGTGTAAATATCGCTATTATATACGGTGTAAATATCACTATTATATACGGTGTAAATATCACTGTTATATACAGTGTAAATATCACTGTTACATACGGTGTAAATATCACTGTTACATACGGTGTAAATATCACTATTATATACGGTGTAAATATCACTGTGACATACGGTGTAAATATCACTATTATATACGGTGTAAATATCACTATTATATACGGTGTAAATATCGCTATTATATACGGTGTAAATATCACTATTATATACGGTGTAAATATCACTGTTACATACGGTGTAAATATCACTATTATATACAGTGTAAATATCGCTATTATATACGGTGTAAATATCACCATTATATACGGTGTAAATATCAGTATTATATACGGTGTAAATATCACTGTTACATACGGTGTAAATATCACTATTATATACGGTGTAAATATCACTGTGACATACGGTGTAAATATCACTATTATATACGGTGTAAATATCACTGTTATATACGTTGTAAATATCGCTATTATATACGTTGTAAATATCACTATTATATACAGTGTAAATATCACTGTTATATACGGTGTATATATCAATGTTATATACGGGGTAAATATCACTGTTATATACAGTCTAAATATCACTATTATATACAGTGTAAATATCACTGTTATATATGTTGTAAATATCACTATTATATACGTTGTAAATATCACTATTATATACGGTGTAAATATCACTGTTATATACGGTGTAAATATCACTGTTATATACGGTGTAAATATCGCTATTATATACGGTGTAAATATCACTATTATATACAGTGTAAATATCGCTACTATATACGGTGTAAATATCACTATTATATACGGTGTAAATATCGCTATTATATACGGTGTAAATATCACTATTATATACGGTGTAAATATCACTGTTACATACGGTGTAAATATCACTATTATATACGGTGTAAATATCACTATTATATACAGTGTAAATATCACTACTATATACGGTGTAAATATCACTATTATATACGGTGTAAATATCGCTATTATATACGGTGTAAATATCACTATTATATACGGTGTAAATATTACTATTATATACGGTGTAAATATCACTGTTATATACAGTGTAAATATCACTGTTACATACGGTGTAAATATCACTGTTACATACGGTGTAAATATCACTATTATATACGGTGTAAATATCACTGTGATATACGGTGTAAATATCACTATTATATACGGTGTAAATATCACTATTATATACAGTGTAAATATCGCTATTATATACGGTGTAAATATCACTATTATATACGGTGTAAATATCGCTATTATATACGGTGTAAATATCACTATTATATACGGTGTAAATATCACTGTTACATACGGTGTAAATATCACTATTATATACAGTGTAAATATCGCTATTATATACGGTGTAAATATCACTATTATATACGATGTAAATATCACTGTTATATACGGTGTAAATATCACTGTTACATACGGTGTAAATATCACTATTATATACGGTGTAAATATCACTGTGACATACGGTGTAAATATCACTATTATATACGGTGTAAATATCACTGTTATATACGTTGTAAATATCGCTATTATATACATTGTAAATATCACTATTATATACAGTGTAAATATCACTGTTATATACGGTGTATATATCAATGTTATATACGGTGTAAATATCACTGTTATATACAGTCTAATTATCACTATTATATACAGTGTAAATATCACTGTTATATATGTTGTAAATATCACTATTATATACGTTGTAAATATCACTATTATATACGGTGTAAATATCACTGTTATATACGGTGTAAATATCACTGTTATATACGGTGTAAATATCGCTATTATATACGGTGTAAATATCACTATTATATACAGTGTAAATATCGCTATTATATACGGTGTAAATATCACTATTATATACAGTGTAAATATCGCTATTATATACGGTGTAAATATCACTATTATAAACGGTGTAAATATCACTGTTATATACGGTGTAAATATCACTATTATATACCGTGTAAATATCACTGTTACATACGGTGTAAATATCACTATTATATACGGTGTAAATATCACTGTTATATACGTTGTAAATATCGCTATTATATACGTTGTAAATATCACTATTATATACAGTGTAAATATCACTGTTATATACGGTGTATATATCAATGTTATATACGGGGTAAATATCACTGTTATATACAGTCTAATTATCACTATTATATACAGTGTAAATATCACTGTTATATATGTTGTAAATATCACTATTATATACGTTGTAAATATCACTATTATATACGGTGTAAATATCACTGTTATATACGGTGTAAATATCGCTATTATATACGGTGTAAATATCGCTATTATATACGGTGTAAATATCGCTATTATATACGGTGTAAATATTGCTATTATATACGGTGTAAATATCACTGTTATATTTATGTACGGTGTAAATATCACTGTTATATACGGTGTAAATATCACTATTATATACAGTGTAAATATCACTTTTACATACGGTGTAAATATCACTGTTATATACAGTGTAAATATCACTGTTATATACAGTGTAAATATCACTGTTACATACGGTGTAAATATCACTGTTATATACGGTGTAAATATCACTGTTGTATACGGTGAAAATATCACTGTTATATTTATGTATGGTGTAAATATCACTGTTATATACGGTATAGATATCACTTTTATATACGCTGTAAATATCGCTATTATATACGGTGTAAATATCACTATTATATACGGTGTAAATATCGCTATTATATATGGTGAAAATATCGCTATTATATACGGTGTCAATATCACTTTTATATACGGTGTAAATATCACTATTATATACGGTGTAAATATCACTGTTATATATGGTGTAAATATCGCTATTATATACGGTGTAAATATCACTATTATATACTGTGTAAATATCACTGTTACATACGGTGTAAATATCACTATTATATACGATGTAAATATCACTATTATATACGGTGTAAATATCACTATTATATACGGTGTAAATATCACTATCATATACGTTGTAAATATCACTGTTATATACGGTGTTAATATCACTATTATATACGTGTAAATATCACTATTATATGGTGTAAATATCACTGTTATATACGGTGTAAATATCACTATGATATACGGTGTAAATATCACTGTTATATACGGTGTAAATATCACTATTATATACGGAGTAAATATCACTATTATATACGGTGTAAATATCACAATTATATACGCTGTAAATATTACTATTATACGGTGTAAATATCACTATTATATACAGTGTAAATATTACTATCATATATGGTGTAAATATCACTGTTATATATTGTGTTAATATCATTATTATATACGTGTAAATATCACTATTATACGGTGTAAATATCACTGTTGTATACGTTGTAAATATCACTATGATATACGGTGTAAATATCACTATTATATACGGTGTAAATATCACTATTATATACGCTGTAAATATCACTATTATATACGCTGTAAATATTACTATTATACGGTGTAAATATCACTATTATATACGGTGTAAATATCACTATTATATCGGTAGACCAGCAGAGGAAGGACGAGGACGTAAATGTTACTGAGAAGAAAGTTATTGAAAAAAATCCGTGTCCAGGGGGACTTCCAGTCCACATTCAGTCCGAGGCGTCCAGCTGCTCTCTACCTTCATACAATCCACCGAGAACACGAACTTTATTCCTTCTTTGGTCTCTCCTGCGTTTCATCTCTCTCCTCCTCAGTTTTGATGCTTACAGGCTGTTTTGCTGCGGTATCGCCACTTTCCCTTCGGCAGACGCCATGCGGTTCTGTTTACAAGTGCTGCCGTGCACGTGAGAGAGTAGGATGCTCCTCGTAAAAAAAACGCTGTGATTGGCTGATAGGAAACCGAAACTTATGTAGAAGGAACCACATTGGCATGAAGAGAGCGTCACGCCATCCTTAGAAACCTAAACTAAAAAGGCCTGGATTCATGCAGATACGCAATCAATGAGGGATTTATTTTATGAAATTACCTCTTTTACCACATTTATACTGTGTAGAAAGCATTTCTCTGAAAGAGATTAATATAAAATCAGGTACACGGCCTTTAAAGAATGCATTCATTCATTTTCTGTATCGCTTATCCAGTTCAGGGTCGTGGGGGTTGCTGGAGTCTATCCCAGCTATCCTTAAGCGAGAGGCAGGTTCACCTGGACAGGTCTCCAGTCTGTCGCAGGACCAACACAGAGAGACAGACAACCATTCACACTCACATTCATACCAGGGACAATTTAGAGTGATCAATTAACCTAACATCATGTCTTTGGACGGTGGGAGGAAGCCGGAGAACCCGGAGAGAACCCACGCACACGCACACAGTTGGAATTGTTCGAACCCCCTCCCCAGCCGGGAATCAAACCAGCAACCTTCTTACCGTGAGACTGCGGTGCTAACCACCACGCCGCCGTGCAGCATGCAGGAATGCATGCATATCCTTGAAAATCTCCTAACTTTTCTGCACGGACCTCCTCTTGACAAGGCCCGTTTTTTCTGTCTCCTCTCCAAAATGACACCCTAAAATAATTAAAGTATATTTTAAAGTATATTTAGTGTCAGGATTATGATGGGGTCCTTGACTCATCCCCCCCTGTAATTGATCCTTGGCCTCAAAGAGTCTGGGAAGCCCTGCTTTCGGGGCAGGACTCCCTGAAATCCTCCTCAGTGCAGTTCTGCAATGCGGACAGCAGGGGGCAGAGTTTGACTGCTCACAGATGGACTGGGCTGTACATGGTGAAGCAAAAAGCCAGAGTGGCTTTATGACCATTTAAAACAGCATGTTTCTGATGTGTTTGTTTGTTTTAGTGCTTTGGTGTTTAACCGGAGCCGTGGGAAAAAGCCAAGCTTTGTCATTGGCCACTCAGTGCTGTTATATCATCGGAGGGAGGATGGATCGCTGGCTGAGTTCACCACCTAAACTTATGCAACTGCGCCTGCTGAGAGGCGCGGTTAGGAAGCCGTGAGGTTAATCACACGGCTGGCGTGTACTCTGATTCCTGATGCTGGAGACTTTCAGACCTGTTTCATCTGAATCTGATCTAATCCACGGAAATAATCACCTGGGCAGGATTTTTTTCAGCCTTTTTCTTGTTGCAAACCATTTACCAAATTACACATTGAGCTGCTCTCACACAGTAACCTACACATGCACTGCGCCTTCTGTGACCACCAGTCAAACCTCAGGCCATAAATTTTTCATGGAACCCCCCCGATCCATCGCTCACTGCCAGTTTGCCAGTGCCTCCCTGTCGGTTCCCTCGCTCCACCTCCTTCTTGTCCTCCTTCCTGCTTCTACTTTGTCATTTTCCTTTAAACTACAACTTAAGCTTCTCGACTGGATGCCGTCTTTATTTAAGTGGATTATCCTGTTTTGTGTAAATTTGGAAGAGGGCAGGAGGTGTTAGGGAGCAGAGTAGGTGGGAGATAAATTAGAACAGAGAAGAATGAAGAAAAGAAGACACAAAGGAGAGAGAGAGAGAGAGAGAGAGAGAGAGAGACGGGAGTGACAAATGGCTTGAAAATAAACGGGTGACGAATGGGGGAGCGTGAGATGCTGACGACTACGAACAAGAGACTGAATCACTGTGTGTGAGGATGGTGCCCTAAATGTGTGTTCATCTGGGTTAATTCTCAAGGACAGAACTATTAAAGATTAAAAACAAACCACCATGTTTTATTGAGACGAGCCACATTTGCAGGCATATGCTTCTAAATACAAGACCTACTTAGATGTGTGTGTGTGTGTGTGTGTGTGTGTGTGGTGATGGGGGGGGGTTCTGCAGGCTATTATCTTTATGTGAAAAAAACAAAAAAACAACCATCTTTTCTAAAATGCACGGCTGAACTTTGGATTGTTTTTGCTGCAGTGATGGAGTCATGTAGCCGACCGGCTTTGTTTAGGTCTTATTTAGCACTCGCACCGGATTCTGTTCGTCTAACACAGAGGTCTTCAACAGGGGGTCGACAGAAACACGACCAGGGGGTCCAAAAATGTATATTCTCATTGACTGCATTTACATGAGAGTTTTAATTCAGAATAAAACTTAATTCCAAACCTGTGGTTGGTTTATTCCTCTTTTAGTTCTGAATAAAATTTACTATATTGCCAAAAGTATCGTCTCACCTGCCGTGACCCACCTCTGATCTTCAGTAACATCCATTCCTGATCCGTCGGGTTCAGGATGACGTTGGTCCACCTTTGCAGCTAGAACAGCTTCATCTTCTGGGAAGGCTGTCCACAAGGTTTAGGAGTGTTTCTGGGAATCTTTGACCATCTTCCAGAAGCACATTTGTGAGGTCACACTGATGTTGGACCAGAAGGCCTGGCTCTCAGTCTCCGCTCTGATTCATCCCAAAGGTGCTCTATGGGGTTGAGGTCAGGACTCTGTGCAGGCCAGTCCAGTTCCTCCACACCAGACTCTGCATCCAGGACCTTTCTGGACCTGCTTTGTGCACTGGTGCACAGTCATGTTGGAAGAGGAAGGGGCCAGCTCCAAACTGGTCCCACAAAGTTGGGAGCATGGAATTGTCCAGAATGTCTTGGTATGCTGAAGCATTCAGAGTTCCTTTCACTGGAACTAAGGGGCCAAGCCCAGCTCCTGAAAACACCCCCACACCATAATCCCCCCTCCACCAAACTTTACACTTGGCACAATGCAGTCTGACAAGCACCGTTGTCCTGGCAACCGCCAAACCCAGACTCCTCCATCAGATTGCAGATGGAGAAGCGTGATTGGTCCTCCAGAGAACGCCTCCACTGCTCTAGAGTCCAGTGGCGGCTGCTTTCCACCACTGCATCCACACTTTGCATTGCACTTGGTGATGGATGGATGGATGCAGCTGGTTGCCATGGAAACCCATTCCATGAAGCTCTCTGTCACTGTTCTTGATCTGATCTGAAGGCCACATGAAGTTTGGAGGTCTGTAGTGATTGACTCTGCAGAAAGTTGGTCACCTCTTCTCACTATGAGCTTCATCATCACTGACCCGCTCCATCAGTTTACGTGGACGACCACTTCATGGCTGAGCTGCTGTCGTTCCCAAACACTTCCATGTTCTTATAATCAAGCTGACAGTGACTGTGGAATATTTAGGAGGAAACTTCACCACCGGTTTGTTGCACAGGCGGCATCCTATCACAGTTCCACGCTGGAACTCACTGATTCCTGAGAGCTACACATTCTTTCACACGTTTGTAGAAACAGTCTGCATGCCGAGCTGCTTCATTTATACACCTGTGGAAGTGATGGAACACCTGATTCCATCATTTGGATGGTGAGCAAATACTTTTGGCAATATAGTGTAATTCCCGTCACATGTAAACCTTTTATTCTGCTCTAAGTTAATTCCTGTCATTCTGAGCATGCTCCTCTCCTTGTCCTGTTGTAATGGTGCATGTCGAAGCGCATGTGAAACAAGCGTTGGGCTCGTGCTAGCCGGCGGAAATGAAGTAGTATGTTCGTATCGAGCTGCTGCTACAAAACTACAGTGAAAATACAGAGAAAATCTGTTATGTGATTTTCATGTCGTAGTCGAAACTAAACGGAGCAGGAACCGGCTTTTGTGTACTTCCGGATAGATGTAAACAGACGTAAATACATCACGCCCGCACGCTGTCCAATCAGAACCCTTCCTAGCCCCCTTATCTAAAGCGGAATTAGATAAACCTCAATTCCGAATTTTTTATTTCCATGTAAACACGAAGGAGAATAACTAACTAATTTGGAATCAATAAACATCATGTAACCAGGGCCATCAACATGAATCAAACATACCGTCCCGTCTTCTTCCGCTCATCTGACTTGGGTCGTAGGGGCAGTGTTTTTTATCACAGCAAACTTTGTTTTTTTCAGTCTTTTGACTCAAATGTTGTTTAGTTTTAGACAGAATTTCTTCATCCTAATTCAATTAGTTTTAGTCCCCATAAAAATTAATATTTGACTATAATTCAGTAGATTCAGATGACTAAATATGGGGTAAAATGTAAATGAGTAAGTTTAAAAAGTATAACATGCACAGACACAGATTTTACTTATAAAAAAATGAAAAGCACATTTCTTATTAAAAATGCCGGCTGAATTTTTTTTTCTCTTCCACGCCGACTGCATTTCATAACACGTTTCAGGTCATTTTTTGTCATCATATCAGAGTAATAAGTCAATTCTTCCTCCACTAACTTTGCAGAAACACACCAAAATTTTGACGTAGAGAGTTAGCATGGTTATTTTTGCAAGGATTTCAGGATGACTTTTCTGCAAATGCTGCTTCAGGTTGGTTGTGTTTTTGCTGGTAATTGTAGCTCCGCACCAAAGACTGTAAAATAATGAACGTAGCATTCGGTCACATCTAAAGAGCTAAAGTGAAGACAGTTGGGCGTTTCCCACTGTCGCCATCTTGCTGTGTCACCGTCGTCACTCCCGGAAAATACTAAAATGGGCAAAGCGCTGAAAAAGATTGACAGCCAGCGTACTCTGAGCTAAATGCTAACTGAGCAAACTGGAAACTAAAAGGAGCTAACGAAGATTAGCCTCGTGAACAGTGGGATAAATGTAAGACATGTTTGGACTTGCTGTTAGCTGCTAAAAACCACCATGTTGCTGCTCTGCTGCAGACTGAGACCTTACTGAGAGCAAACAAGGAACTAACTGTTAGCCACAGGTCGGCTTCCAGTCTGCCGCATGTCAATCAAAAGAACACGCCCCTAATTATGTGTAATTTCAAGATTAAATAACATCTAAACGGATGAGTTATAAAAAAAATTTACCCCCCTCACAGTTGATATGGAGGTAAACTTGACCTATTAAACCTAAAATGATATAGTGAACCAGGCTGTAAACATGTTTATTTCTGCTGTAAACATGTTTATTTCTGCTGTAAACATGTTTATTTCTGCTGTAAACATGTTTATTTCTGCTGTAAACATGTTTATTCCTGCTGTAAACATGTTTATTTCTGCTGTAAACATGTTTATTTCTGCTGTAAACATGTTTATTTCTGCTGTAAACATGTTTATTTCTGCTGTAAATTTGTTTATTCCAGTTGTGAAGTCAGCCTTTTTACATGGGAGTCTGTGGGGGTTTGTTCTGTTCTTCAGCCCCTTGCAGATGAAGAAACAACCATTTTTAAAGACACACAACAGAACTTTTAGCAGTTTTCATGAACACCTGCTGTGTTCATGTCGGGTTCAAATCAGTTTGCTAGTAAGTGAGGCGGTCCAGCAACCAATAGTCGGCTGCAACGTCACCGCCGTGTGCTGGACGGAAAACTTACATTGGCTTGAAAATGCGCATGATAAATGTTGGCGTGTCATCAAAACGAGTCAGAAAGGCAGATTTTTAAGGTCTAAAAGTTCCGTTGTGGGTCTTTGTACTTATCCAGATTTCTGCATTGGCCTCACTGTTTCCCACCAGAAGTTGCCACTTTCTCTGCACAGTTTACGGAACGTCTTGTTTCGTGTTGCGTCATTTCGTCTTATGTGAAACATGTCCATCATCAGCTCTTCTTTTACTCCCCGGACTGGACATTTTTAAGATCACTTCAATCACGAAATGGGAAACACATGAGAATCCCCATGCGTTAGTTTCTATCAACTTTTTGTTTTGACCCGTTTGGAGTCCAACCCTCACCAGAAATGGATTTGACCTGCAGCTGGAAATGCGGACCAAGCACTGGCACCGGTCGTACAGGGACCGGACCAGACTGAATCCAACATGCTGTGGTAAACGGTTAAATGAAGGCAGAAGCTGTTCCCTTCCAGGCAGAATTGGTACCATCTTAGTATATCCATCATCCCTGTAGGTCTCCCACATAGAGGTTCACCTTTTACTGTAGGTGTCACCTTTTAAAAGTGGCTTGAATCAGTTTTTTTGAGTTCATAAACTTAATTGTTGGGTTTCCCCTCAATGTTCCACACGTAACCCTTTAACACTGCATGTATCACATTTGATAAAGTTTCTGAGACCTTTTGCTTCTTTTGAGACCTTTATGTTAAAAACTTTGTTTAAAACCCTGTTGTACACAATCGAATGTCCCTGATACCTGGGGGAGGAAGACTACACTACAATAATTTTGTTGTTGCACGGTAATAATGTTGAATGCAAAGGCTGTTTTTGTATAAAAAGAGAAAAATAATATTTTGTTAAAGGGTCAAATAAAAAACTTCATGTTAATATTTAAAAAATTTGAATTTTCTTCCCATTTTTCTAGGGTTGGGCTTGAAAGGGTTAAGCTAAATCTGAAGTTATGTTTTCAGTGCACACATTGATTTGATGCAACATTAAAGCAACACTACACAAGTTTGCGACCTTAAAGCTGCCTGGTTTTGGTGGGATGTGGAATAATAGAGAAATGCTCTATTACTCCTTTTTCTAGCTTTACATCAAATCATGACAAGGACATCTGACTTCTGCCCAGTCAAAATGAGGAAATCATGATTTCACAAATTGCATTGAAAACACCATCAGCTGCTCCAAAATGACTGATATGAACTTGTTAACTCCTTTGAACGAAGGTAATTTAAGCAAAATTCTTAATGTTAGCCCCTACAAGCTTTCACAACTCTCGGAGGAATGGGCTAAATTTAAAGTTCAGGGTTTATGGAGCTGATATACGATGGAGGAATTATTATCATGTGAGTTTTAACAAGCAGTTACAATTGGTAATGAGGTGTTTTAACAATCTGGGCCAGTTTGACGCACAACTTTAAATGACATTATGCCTCAAAGAGAAAGCAGCCCTCACTGCCTGGAACTGAACTGCACACGAAGGAAAACGAGTACTTCAGACTGCGTTTCAGGAAATCTTCTGTCAGTTTGGTGTGTGAAGTCTTAGCTGGATATTTGTAGCGTCACATCTTTGTCATTTAGATCCAAGGATGTTTCCGTATGCTCTGGAATAAGATGTTAATGTGCCTGAAGGCTCATTGAGTCCTGCTGATATGAGTGGGTCACTTCGCTCCCCTCAAACAGGCTAATGTGACAATTTGTGTTGGAAACAGTAGCCGCTGCGCTGCCTCTCATAAAGTATGTCAGAAATTTGATTAAAGTCAAAATCTCATTAGGAAATTGCATTCAGGAAATTGTGCAAGCTTGTGTTTTTCATAAAACTGCATAATATCAGATCATGTTATATCAGAGGTTTGACCAAAACGGGGAAAAAAGGTTTTATTGTCATTGTGGTGCTTGTTATACTGTCCAGGTAAGAAAAAACTTAAAGAAAACGACTGTCAGACCCATATTTACGTTCATGTGTAAAATGTAAATGTTTCACATGAAAAGACTCCAGGAGACCCGGATGGAAGAAAGTGACCGCATGCAGGAAGATCTCCGACACTGAGACCTTAAAGTGAATGCAACAACTTCTCCTGTGAAGCTCAGGGTTTGAAACTGGAAAAAATACATTTAAAGGGTTCCCACGTGTCCTGGAAAACCTGGAAAATGATTGGACATTTTTCCAGTCATGGAAAACACATGGAAAATCAGAAAAAGATTAAAATGTCCTGGAAAATGATTTTTTCTCCCTCTGCTTCGTCTCAGCTTCATCACTTCTTCATCTCAGCTTCGTCACTTCTTCGTCTCAGCTTCATCACTTCTTCATCTCAGCTTCGTCACTTCTTCGTCTCAGCTTCATCACTTCATCTCTGCTTCGTCACTTCTTCGTCTCAGCTTCATCACTTCATCTCTGCTTCATCACTTCTTCGTCTCAGCTTCATCACTTCATCTCAGCTTCCTCTCTGCTTCATCGCTGTACAAAATATCAGCTACAATTGTAGAACACTTCTCCAAAAGCTTGTGGTGGAATTCATTAGTCTATCTTGTGATAGCTAGAAGTGTACGATGGCAGCTGGAAAAGTCTTGAAAATGTCCTGGAAAAGCCCTGGAAAATAACTTCAAGAGTGGGAAAGTTGACTTACAAAAACAAAAAACCCTGTTAGCCACTTACAGTATGTGGCAACAGCAAATTCTAGGAGGGTTCTGATGAGAACCATATCACGGTTCCTCAGTTCTAGCCTCTTCAATGGCTCTCTGTTAAATCCAGGATAGAATTTAAAATGTTTTAACAATAGCTAATGGGATCTGGGGGGTAATGAAACATAACAAACATAAAGATTTCCATCACCAAGCTCCATCGTATATCAGAAGATGCACACTAGGGATGTAACGATGTGAAAATTTCATATCACGGTTATTGTGACCAAAATAAAGGTGATCATTATTATCACGGCATTATAGAAATGCCCCCCAGCATCTTTAAAAATATCCAAAATGTGTCTAAATGTCTTCTTTTTTTCTTTTTCAAGGGGGAAAATCTCAAGAGGACTGTCCATGTGGGTGCTTTTGTTACTTTCTGCCATGTTTTCATAAATTAAACATTGCAAACTGCGTCTGCTTTTCCAGCTAATGAGCAGCATCACTGGGAGTTTTTCAAAGTGCAGTAATCACTCACGGTTTTAACAATAATCAATTTTGAAACGGTATTACTAATCATTGGTAACTTTATCACCGTTAACCATTTCACCGGTAATCGTTACATCCCTAGTGCGTACGATTTACCTCGGATGATCGGAAGTCGGAGGTGGGAATTACGTCACATATGAGTTGGAAGTATTTCTGCTGTCAAAATGGGAAAAATGGGAAAAGCAATTTGGATGCCACCACGAAGCTTTATTGTTTCGCTTGCTCTGTCAGTTCACACCAAATTATATTTATTATATCATGTCCTGAAATATAATCAGAAGCCAAAGTAAACAAGCCTTTTCATTTCAACAGTCATATGTGGCCATGTATTAGTTCAATTTCAAGCCTCATTGAAGTTTAAAAAAGAAAGGTTGATTATAAACGATAAAAACCAAAGATATCTTAGCCAGAACGGAGGAAAACGTTGTTTTTTTAACCCCATTTTCAGTTGTCAAAGGAAGGAATTTAACAGGTTCGCCACTGTTGTTATTTTTAGCAGTAAAACGTACAAAGTTTTTTCTCTGTAGAAAGGCAAAAAATGCATCTCGTCATGATCTGGACCTGCTGGACTGAGGCTTTGTAAAGAATGTGACGAGTCGTTACTACTCAAGTGTTTCTGTTAGCGCCAGTAATCAAACCAATAATCTTCTGACTGAGGAAGTCTTAAACCAAAGTCGAGTCTTATTCCCTACAAGGCAACGTAAGAGCACGAGCTCTGCCGGCATGTTTGTAGATTATCCTGAGAATAAAAATCCCAGTGAGTACGTTCACATTCAAACCTTCAAACGTATCAGCGTTGATGTCGACATTACCGAGCAGAACAGACACACTGAAACGGAGGAAAAATAGTTTAAAATAATTTTTCATCGGGGAGTAACTGTCAGAGGAGCAGCTGACTGTGTCACTCCTCCTCCTCCTCTCTGTCCTCTGAGAGAAATCCTTCTATTCTTCTGCAGGTACACCCACTCAGCACGGCATCATCCACATAACCACGATGTGCCACAACGCTCTGCACGCCTGCATGTGATCCAGGGATGAGTCACGTATACTACCCACAGGGATTCTGGTTGATATGAGACGTTTGAGACCAACACTCTTCACTCCACGCACGGAGACGCGCACTCATGATGCATAACTAATTACATGCTTTTATCCTGCTATTCTTTGGCATTTAATGCTTTGCATGTTGCCTGTAACCATGTCTTCTGAGCAGTCTCATTCTGACGGGCAATTATAAAGAAATACACAACTTGTAGCTGTCAAACTGTAGCAAGGCTTATCGGCCTTTATTTTGAAAATGGTCATTCAACGAATGAAAACTTTAATGGTTGAATACAGAAAGCAAGTTGCAGAATAAAGAAATCTTGACAAACATCATAAGCTTTGCATTAGTTAGGTCCACCATTAAAGCCATTTAATGGTGGCCACCCCCCCCCAAAAAAAGGTCCTACATTCTAATATCTGGTTGGAGCGTCTTTAGCTTTGATTACGGCAGCATTCGCTGTGCCATTGTTTCCAGAAGCTTCTGCAATGTCTGCAGATTTATTTCCATCAGTGTTGCATTCATTTTCACCAAGATCTTGATGATGATGATGGAGTCTGACCGCTGCTGCATCACTTCATCTGCCTCTCTTCTTCCCCTGATCACTCTGGAAGAGGGTAAATCTGGACTCATCAGACCACATGACTGTCTTCTGTTGCTCCACAGTCCAATCTTTATGCTCCCAAGCAAACTGAAGCCTTTTTTCCGGTTAGCCTCACTGATTAGTGTTTTTTTTTTAAACTCACTGGCTGCCATTAACGTCTGCAAACAGTAATTGCTGGTTTTATTATGGGAGCTGCAGGACACTCTGGTGGAGCTTGTCAGAGAAAAACAAGTGTTGATCGTCTTTATTTCTGTAATTTTCACTCGATCCAGTAGATGGCAGCGGCAGACAAGCTTAAATGTGTTGTGGTCAACCACAAAGTCGTGTTGTGGTCAAAATGGCTTCAGGAAGTCTGCTCAATTCTTTCGCGGGGAGAGAGAATATGGCAAAGAGCTTGAATTGAAGCGATGTCGGTGTCGGACGTTAGAGGAAAGTTGGTGTAAAAACTGATCGGTGACATACAGTGACACGATCAAAGACACGATCAGGGGCCTGGACTACGAAGCTGGATTAACATACCCGGGATTTCTCTCCGTTACCTGGTTGACTTAACCAGACATCAGCAATCTTGATAAACGGTACTACGAAGCTGGTTATCAACTCGGTAACTCAACCAATCTTTTGGTTGAGTTACCGAGTTACTTTGGGTTTCCAATCTTGATCAGTGCGCACTCATATAAAAGGGCGGGGTTTGAAGCGTCTGACCAACCACAGACATGGAGAAACAGAGAGTGACATATGTCACCGTGGAGGAGCAGACGATGCTTCAGAAATATGAAGAATTCATCATCATCCAGGCCAGAAGCAACACAGTCAACAGCAACAGCACACAAGCAACACAGGCAACAGCAGGAAGGAATGCTGGCGGAAAATTGCGTCTCTGTTAATGCAGAAGTCTGATTGTCCAACTATGGAACAATATCGGACTGATCACTGTCACTTCATCACTACAGCGCTTCCTCAGTGGATTTCCTACTCATACTGTACATACAGATATTTCCAGGCTCATGTCGGACACGTGTTGTAACTCTTCACCATGACGGCATGGGTGGGCGTGGCTCCATAAATTCATGTTTTCTGCATGTGTGACCTCTTACCCACATTATTTTTAGATGCAACTCCATAAGAAGTTGGCGATCATGGGAATAAGACGATCACAGGAACAAGTGAAGTACAAAATTTACAAAAATATAATCAGCGTCATCGACAGTGTGCATGAAACTGTGAATGAATGAATGAATGAATGAATGAATGAATGAATGAATGAATGAATGAATGAATGAAAGAATGAATGAATGAATGAATGAATGAATGAATGAATGAATGAATGAATGAATGAATGAAAGAATGAAAGAATGAAAGAATGAATGAATGAATGAATGAATGACCTTTACTGAGTGGGATTTGAACACCATGAGCATAATTCAGCTACATAAATGAAGCTATTTAGCTACATCAGTACAGCACTAATATTTGTTTTCAATCGAGGTGAGGCATTGGTCGATATTAAAATGAATTTATTTAGTCTATTAACATTAATAAAACCTCAGTGTGATGCAGAGCGTCTGTGGTGTTGTCAGAGCGGCTGCGATGCGTTAACATGTGTGATGTTCGGCTCCAACAGCTGGCAGATGGAACGGAGTCCAGCAGAGGAAAACCTCCATCTTTCATATAAAATGTCATCTGGCAGATCAGAAGCGTTGCACCATCTCTGAGTATTCTCTCTCTTCTAAGAACTCCTCTCAGGATCTGCACCAGCATCACAGGATCTTCTAAAAGAGGCCATATATTCCAAGAGCGCTGATTGGTCAGGGGGTGGTGCTTTTATACCTGTGATCTCTTATTCAGAACTTATTCTGGTCGGGACCAGGCTAGGTGTTCAGCATAAGGTACCAGGGAGATAGAACCCGATCAGAAGAGAACCAGTGTCGTAGGATGGAAAACCCAGGGTTCACCCTGAAGTTACCTCCATAAGAGAAAATCCATCTTTGTAGTACAGGCCAAAGGACATTGATCAACAGCACAAAGTGTGATCTGAGTGACAGTGAATGTTTCCCGTGGGGGCCGCCACTGCCCTGTGGGGTCCTGGGGAACAAGGGTGCCTTCTGCCACCAAAAGTATGGCTCTTCTTCTGAGAAGGGTCTGGTTGCGGCCTGGGCGTTCCTGGAAGTTCCTGGGCATTCCTGGGTGTTTCTGGGCATTCCTGGGCGTTCCTGGGCGTTCCTGGGTGTTCCTGGGTGTTCCTGGGCATTCCTGGGCATTCCTGGGCTTTCCTGGGCTTTCCTGGGCGTTCCTGGGTGTTCCTGGGCATTCCTGTGCATTCCTGGGCGTTCCTGGGTGTTCCTGGGCGTTCCTGGGTGTACCTGGGCATTCCTGGGCGTTCCTGGGTGTTCCTGGGTGTTCCTGGGCATTCCTGGGCATTCCTGGGCGTTCCTGGGCTTTCCTGGGCGTTCCTGGGTGTTCCTGGGCGTTCCTGTGTGTTCTTGGGTGTTCCTGGGCATTCCTGGGCGTTCCTGGGCGTTCCTGGGTGTACCTGGGCATTCCTGGGCGTTCCTGGGTGTTCCTGGGCATT
The DNA here is from genome assembly GCA_023101725.1 of Atherinomorus stipes. NCBI lineage: Eukaryota > Metazoa > Chordata > Actinopteri > Atheriniformes > Atherinidae > Atherinomorus > Atherinomorus stipes. Next base: position 33,434 of record JALJCO010006282.1, read on the forward strand.
CCTGGGCGTTCCTGGGTGTTCCTGGGCATTCCTGGGCATTCCTGGGCGTTCCTGGGCATTCCTGGGTATTCCTGGGCATTCCTGGGCGTTCTTGGGCGTTCCTGGGCATTCCTGGGCGTTCCTGGGTGTTCCTGGGCATTCTTGGGTGTTCCTGGGCATTCCTGGGTGTGCCTGGGCATTCCTGGGCGTTCCTGGGTGTGCCTGGGCATTCCTGGGTGTTCCTGGGCATTCCTGGGTGTGCCTGGGCATTCCTGGGTGTGCCTTGGCATTCCTGGGTGTGCCTGGGCATTCCTGGGTGTTCCTGGGCGTTCCTGGGTGTTCCTGGGCATTCCTGGGTGTTCCTGGGCATTCCTGGGCGTTCCTGGGCGTTCCTGGGTGTTCCTGGGCATTCCTGGGTGTGCCTGGGCATTCCTGGGCGTTCCTGGGCGTTCCTGGGCATTCCTGGGCGCGTTTCATTGACCAATCGTAAAGTTTTCCACAGGCGACGCTGGAAACACTGCCATTTTATTCAAAACGTGTTCCACGCTGCCCTCCTCCTCCCAGGGAAAACATGATTAGCCAGTGAGAGGTTACGTCAGTCAGGTGATTGTTATTTAGCAAAGTGTCTCTGTGTAACTCGTGTGTTGTCTTTATTGTATCTGAATCCGATATCACTAACAGTGACCAGCTTGTCTCAGGAGCAGCTCATGTCTGAATGTCGTCGGTCCATCAGCAACGTGGCTGTTTGTAGTTATCAGCTAAAGTTTGCAGCAACGACATAACGCTCAGCCTATAACCAAGTGGGGTTTGTTCATTTGGATGTCATTGTTTTATACTAAATAGATGACGGGTTGTCGACGTGTTTGTTTGTTTTTTCAGTCATGCTGTCTTGCTAATTGTGCGTGTGTGCTGTGGCTTTTGTTCATGTGATTTGCTTTGTGTATTTGTGTCTTCTGTTGGCTGTGTTTTGGTCTGTGTTCTGTTTAATGTCCTATTTTTTGTATTGTGCATTTTTAATGTGTGTGTTATATGGTTAGGTTACTTTATCACTAGGCATTATCTATGTAATATAAAACAATGACATCCTAGTTCGATTCCTGGCTGGGGAGGGGGTTTGAACAATTCCAACAGCAGCCTTCCTGTGTGGAGTTTGCTTGTTCTCCCCGTGTATGCGTGGGTTCTCTCCGGGTTCTCCGGCTTCCTCCCACCATCCAAAGACATGATGTTAGGTTAATTGATCACTCTAAACTGCCCCTATGAATGAATGTGAGTGTGAATGGTTGTCTGTCTCTCTGTGTTGGTTTTTTGACAGACTGGCAACCTGTCCAGGTGTACCTGCCTCTCACCTGATAATAGCTTGGATAGGCTCCAGCAACCCCCGCAACCCTAAATTGGATTAGCGGAACAGAAAATGACTGACTGACATCCAAATGAACAAAGCCCCGTGGTTATAGGCCTAACGTTCCACGTCGTTGCTGCAAACTTTAGCTGATAACTACAAATAGCTGCCTTGCTTATGGACCGACGAAGGCTAGGGGAGACAAGCTTGTTGCTATTATAAATAGGTTTCGGATACAATAAAGACGACAAATGAGTTATACAGTGACAAGTCGTCAAATAATCAACTAACTGACATAACCTAACACTGGGTAATCATGTTTTCTCTTAGGATTTATTGGCGTTCATTTAGCTACTTTTTTTTTTCTTTTTTTCTTTACTTGTCCTGTCCAGCATGGTAGCAGCAGAATGGTGATCTGGTTGCTTTATTGTGTTGAACAGTTTTGCTTTACCAAACGGAGCTTTATGAACATAAGGCTCCACTTGATATCCTGTTTATTCATTTTATTTCTTTAATTAAACATTTGTCTATAACAGCATTCCATATCATACTGCTGGGCCTGACAAGGAGAAATGAAAGTTAACAGAGGTAATGATAGAAAGTGGAACAGAGCGAAAGGAGTGAGGAAGGGGAAGAGAGAGAGAGTGAGAGAGAGAGAAAGGAGAGAAAACATGGATCCACTTCCACAGTTCACTGGTGCATCTGTACAGAAATCCCTAAACAACATTCCAAGGTCTCTGTCGGAAAACAAAACCAACAATCCCCTACAGGAGGACCTGCAGGTGGCTTAAATATCCTCAGATCATACAAACACACGCAGAACTACCCAGAAAAGAGGTACAACCTAGTCAGCGTGATGGGAAGCAGAGAAGAGGTACAACCTAGTCATCGCAATGGAAAGCAGCATGGTTAAAACTGGGGAGTAGGCTGTCTCTAAATGCGGCAAACAAAGGCACTTTGGTGCCCCCCCTCACCACGCCCGCTTGACACGCACCCCTCCCCAAGACCCTATGTGTGTGTATGTGAGGTAGAGCAGGGGGGGGGGGGGGGAGAGAGGTCTTGGGAAGGGAGACCAGGGGGGCATGAATTCCCCTCTGGAAGATGAGCCGTTACCGGCATTAGGTACCCCTGCCTCCCGGGATCCCCCCAGGGCAGAAGGGGGAAGGCATGGCCGCCCCCCACGGCCAGGCGACCGGCATTCACCGCAAAGGGGCCAGTGGTGGCTACTGGGGGCACCCGACCACCCCAGGCCAGGGAGGGGGAACAGGGACGGGAGTGAACAAGTTCAGCGGAGGGGCCAGAGTGGCTGGCTCACCATCCCCAGGCCCTGCAGACCCCCCAAGAGGCACGCAGAGCTGCCTTTTTTTCCCCCTCCCCCATTCTATCCTATCTCCCCCACACCCTACCTCAAACAACCCACAACTTCACCCCGTCAACACTCCCCCATCCCATCCCATCCTCCTTCCACCCCTCCCGCATAGCCAGCTAGTCCTCGCCCATCCGCCCCCCTGGTCCCCATGCCCCCCCCTCTTTTTACCCAAGCCCGCACCCCCACCCCGGCCGTGACATACACAATCCTCCAACCCCGCCAGAACCCCCACCCGTCCACCCTCCGTCACACCCCTCATTCACTCAGCTGCCCCGCATCCGATCCTTTCACAGATCCATCCCCGCTCCCCACCCAAACCCCTCCAACCCGATATACACAAACCCCACCAATGCACCACGAGTCCACTCCACTCAGCCCCCGAACAAGGCGAGACCAACCCACACGAGTTCATTCGTGCAGGTCAGTCCCAACCGACACATCCAAATCTTTTTGTCTCCATGTCTTCATGTGTTCAATACTTATTACTGTGTCATTTCACTATATTACACATAACTTCATTTATGGACATAAATGTCAGGATTTCTTTGTATGTGTGCATTACTTCGGTTGTTGTCGACATCTGGTGAAAATTTCATGTCAATAGCTCTACTTCAAATATATTTTCTGAGAAAAATGTTGACATTTTCAATACCCCCCCCCCCCTGCTGTATGTATATCAACATGTATACATTTTTGTCTGTCAATTCATGGGGAGATAATTGACAATCAAATCAAATCGAACTAAAAAAAACTAACTGTAGATTAATCGTTTAAAAATAATCACTTATCCCTGCCCTACTTTAGAATTTGTTACTGTTACAACCCCCAACTAGGCCCAGGGGAAAAAGGGAGTGGCAACACAAACCAGCAGAGACAACCAGGTAAAATTACAATGATTTGGTTACAATCAGTCTCTGAATTGGGACTTATCACCAGGCCACGGTGACAACAAACAAAATGGAATACAACACAAAAACTTCCAGTGACAGGAGCTGGTACTAAAGCCAACGCTGGCAACACACAGAATTCAAAAGGTTCTGTAAAACTACAGCAAACCAAAAGATAACCCACTGCCAAAGGCATCTGTGAATCTACAGCAGTACAGCAAAGTACAAAAACTCAACTATCAAAGACAACCAGTATTAAAATCAACACAACTCAATCCAAAAATGGCAAACTGTGCACCAATCTAACACAGCTGCTCAGAATGATGGTCTCATTTATAAAAGTGTGCGTAGGATCTTTACTAAAAGTGTACGTACGCCTAAAACCAAAAGTTTGCGTGCGCTAAAAAATATTCAAATTTATAAAACCGTGCGTATGCAGATTCAAGCAATTTCCCCTTTATCGATCACACTCTTCCTGGAAGTTTGCGCAGGTGAATTTGGCCCCGCCCCCTGCACGCCCACATTCTACCATAAATGGTCAATGCAAAGCACCTGATGGATGTTTCTGCATATAAATGAACCAGCTGATCTGAGGCATTTAAAACAGAATCATGGCGACTGAAAAGATAATAAAACGCAATTTCGCTGAGATGGAAGTGGAGGTGCTTGTTGGTGAGTTGGAGCCTCACACAAACATTTTATTTGGGCGTCACAGGAATCACAGATAAACGTAGGTCTGCTGATGCAGCAGGTTGTTGTAGGTGATGATGTAACAGAGTCTGTTCCAGAAGTCGCTGTGGAAGAAACACTGTCAGAGCGACTGCAGAACACAGAACCTCTTTGGTGTGGTCCAGCGCGATTCCCCCTCCTGTGCCCCCCCCCTCGCCTGCTAACACCGCCGCTGGTCTTTCCACCATGGAGCACGCGGTGGTCAGCAGCTGCTGATGCGTGGGGGTGGGCCCGGCTTCGGTGGTCGGTCTATCTGGGTCCAGTTCATAGACAAAAGCGCTGCAAAAGTAAATGTGATTATTAGTCGGTCATCATCATCATCATTATCATCATCATCATCATCATTGGGCCAGGAAATCCTGAAAACGCGCTCCCTTCTAATTTTCCCATCTGTAGGTCCTCCAGCAGCACTGATGCAGCATGAGTGTCCCCCCCAGTATTAATATGTTTATACATCAGTCAGTCTGACTGACGCGCCTTGTCAGAATCTATTTTTCAATGTGGTAAATAATCACCATGATGATTATTGGTAGATGAAGATGATGTGAAACTCTCAGAAGAGGAAACAAGTTGCATGTTTTCTATCTGTATAGTGGTATCGCAACACTCAAAAAGGTATAGATTCTGATGTTTTTTCTGGCTGGTATCGAAGTATCGACTCCAGGGTATCGAAGTGCCCATCCATACTAGCACGTATTCATAGTATTGTCATGTTTGATGATACTATTCCCAAGCCTGGAACAACCATTTTATTATACATGATGTCATCAGTTGCATCAATGGAGCCACAAATCATTAAAACAGTCTCATCTCAGAATTTCATTTCAATGCACAACTGATGGTTAAACTTAGTAATCTAAGTTAGTTTTTCTTTTTTAAAAAAGAGATTTGCTCATGTAAGTTAGAAAGAAATGTTAAGATGACAAATTGGCAGTGTGGATGAATCTTGCTTGGAGAATAAAACTCGACAAGAAAAACACTTTAAAAACAGACTTATCAGTATTAACACATCTACTTTTGGCTCATGGCTCATCAATGCCGCCCACTCAAACAATGCAGTGAAAACTGGTGCAGAATGGAAAGAAACTGCCTCTGAAATACAAAACTTTGCATCTAGTGAGTGATATAAAAATAACAGTGCCCAGCTCTCACCAGCACAGCTGCAGTAACAGCTTTCACTTCCATGGACATGTTTAAATTTCAAGTTTTGCATTAATTCATTGTGATTTTTGCAGCATGGAGCTTTGGATGAATCTTTTTTAAAAAATATAACATCAAAGTTGTATTTAATCAACCAGCAGCGGAGTTGAGCTGCTCGTCCACCAGGTGACACGTATCTGATATGCTGAGCAGGCTGTGTTTGAAGGTGACATCCAGTCAGGCTTATTGCATCTACTGGTTGCTATGGCGATGACGGATGCACGACTCCCGCAGTGACAGCTAAGAGACCATGCTGCGTAAACACGGACTCCCCTGAGAGTGGGACAACCGGTAATGACACCACATAGGAAAAAACACACACAGAACTCACTGGGGAGGGGGGCGCTGGGGTTGTTAGCAGCTCCCGTCTCTCTGCTGCCTTCCCTCCCTCTCAGTTTCTCACTTCTATCTATATCTGTCCTTTCTAACCCCTGCCTCCTCATCAGGCCGACAGTATTCTCCCTTATTCAGCCAAAACTGGGCCACAGAGCCCAGCGATGCACACACACACCGACACGGACACAAACCCGCACACGGGAAGAGTCGATGCTAATTAGCTCCGCAAACAGGTCTCGGTTTGCCATGCCTGTGTGTGCGTGTCGGGGTTAGCGAAGGCCAGCGCGCTGTTAACTAACTACCGCGGCAGGATTTCTTTTTCTGTCCTCATTTACGGAAATGAAGTTTGCCCCTTGTGTGACCCACATCTCCCGACACAGGAGGCAGGAGGGAAAAGAGATGCAACACACACCAAAACCCATATTTTTAAATTTGTACGTGGGAAACATCAAACAGGGAGAGGAAGATGAGGGATTGCAACAAAGTGAGGGAAGGGAGGGAGATGGAGATGTTACACATCTGGGATTTTTCCCTCTAAGGCCAAACTCAGGGCCGATGCTGATGTCAGCTGCTACCTGAATGAACACGGTCCTCGCTCTCCTCTCCATGCGCAGCCTCACGTTTGTAATGTTCCTACACTCATTTGTTTGCTGGTATAAATGCCGTCTCACCAGAATCCTGCAAACACAAAAGCTCCTGAACTCTGGAAGAGCTTTTCTTCCAGGATCTCTGTACTTGGCCGCATTCATCTTTCCTTCAACTGCAACCAGTCGTCCTGTCCCTGCAGCTGAAAAACACCCCCATAGCATGATGCTGCCACCACCGTGCTTCACTGTTGGGATGGTATTGGGCAGGTGATTAGCAGTGTCTGGTTTTCTCCACACATACCGCTTAGAATGAACTCCAGAAAGTTCAATCTTGGTCTCATCAGACCAGAGAATCTTATTTCTCTCAGTCTGGGAGTCCTTCATGTGTTTTTGGCAAACTCTATGCAGGCTTTCATATGTCTGCACTGAGGAGAGGCTTCCATCGGGCCACTCTGCCATAAAGCCCCGACTGTTGGAGGCTGCAGTGATAGTTGACTTTGTGGAACTTTCTCCATCTCCCTACTGCATCTCTGGAGCTCAGCCACAGTGATCTTTGGCTTCTTCTTTACTCTCTCACCAAGGCTCTTCTCCCACCATTGCTCAGTTTGGCTGGACTACCCACTCACCCCTCCCTCCATCCACACACACATTTCTCCCTCCCATCTCCCACATACACCCAAGAACTCCTCAATCTACCTCGTACATGCACAGTCCATCCCCCAACACACCCACCCACCCACCCACCCCCTCCCTCCATCATCCACACCCCCCTCCCTCCATCATCCACACACCCCCTCCCTCCACCTTCAGCAGACACCCTCACACACACAGACGTTTACAAACAATTGTTAGGCTAAACACAATGCTAATGATATCTTAGCTGTTAGCGTACGCTTGCTTCTGCATGCACCTTCGTTTGACACACATTTAGATACACTGAATTATGTACCTGAATGACAATATTTAAGTTCATCTAAGTTGGCTCCTTCCTCCTCGTCTTCTTTCCAGAGTGACGAGTAGCCTTGGCGTTGCCATGGCAAACAGCTCACACTTGTTGATGACGTATCTCTGAGCTTCGTTGCGTCCACTCAGCACCTTTGCACCCTACCTGGTGGTTAGTGAAGTGCAGATTTCTTATCATGTGAAGGCTCCTTTAGTCAAAAATAAAAATAAAACTTTCTTCTTAGACCTTATTTTGTGCATCTGTTCAATTTCCTCCATGCTGCCGATCAACCCACTGGGTTGATGAGGTGTTGTACTGGAGTAACTACACTTGAGTGCATTGAGAATCCAGCTAATGAAAGAATAAAAACCAAGCACGGGGGTGGGGGGGTCCACAGCTTTTTGGTAGTTGCATGAAGGGGGTCTTCAGGCAAAACAGGTTAGGAACCACTGAGAACTGTGAAGACTTGTAAAGTTTCCCAGTAAAGAAAGTTCAGGATCCAGTGGAACATCGATTCCTAAGATCCGGGTTACAGTGGAGCAGATGTCATGCCAGAGGGGCCTCACCTTTACATACAGCCAGGTACACGGACCCCCACAGGAACCCACTTCAATATATCTGAAGCACATCTCTGACAGGTCAGAGTTCAATGAATGTAGTTTTTCTGGGATGAGATATAAATGATGTAGAAAGTTGAATTTTTGAACATTTTCTAACTTATTTTAGGATTATAGTGAGACACATCTGACTGGACTTCCTGGTCTGTGTAATACATTACAAGACTCATAAAATATGGAGGACCTTTCTGGACCATCCATCTATTTCGATACAGCTTGCTCCAGTTCAGGGTCGCTGGGAAGCTGAAGCCTATTCCAACAATCAGCAGGTGAGAGACAGGACTGGTCACCACTCCATCACAGGGCCAAACCAGTGGCCCCCTTTCTGGACCTACTCTGTGTAAATGTGTTTGTTATCCTGGATGAAGCTTTTGTCCGTGGTGTTTAAGAGCCCAAGGTCTAACTAACCAGTGGATGACTCCTGGATGCCTCCATAGTGATGTGTTCTGAACATGTTCCCCCGAGAGGAGGCCGGGAAAGAAGTAGGACATGCTGCAGGGACTATGTCTTTTGGATGGTTTGGGAACGCCTCGGGATCCCCCCAGAAGAGATGAAAGAATTAGCAACAGAAAGGGAAGACTGGGCTTCTATGTTTAAGATGCTGCCCCTGCAACCCAACAGAAAATGAATGAATGAATGGATGGATGGATGGATGGATGGATGGATGGATGGATGGATGGATGGATGGATGGATGGATGGATGGAAAACAAGATAACTAAATAAAAAACAATGCCCCAGGTCAAAAACTATCGCAAAATGCTTTGATACTGTCAACAAATTAAACTTAATGAAAATATTTATTATCATTTAAGATCCAATCAGATCTACTTTAGCTGTATGGAAAGAAGTTGATTTGAGACTGCAAGCTTAAAGATGTCACAGCTTTCGTGTTAATACACTGTTAATCTGAGATGGTAATCAACAACTGACTTACACATTGCTAAAAGTTGTTTAGTTTTTTTTACAGAAACTAAGCAACACAGAGTAAAGCATCGTGAGATGGCTAACTTCAATTAATTAATCATCACATAACACAAGTGAGACATCTGCTGACATATGTGTGGGAAAAACATTTAATTCATTATATTACAAAAAGATAGGTCACCATCAGCGAGGTTGTACCATGTACAGAACAGCCTAGGGGGATAAAAGCTACTGTAGCCATATGGAATAGCTTAGAAGAGCATACTTGATAAAAGGGAGATGCCTGAATAACTTTTTGGGGATTATCCTGGATCTGCATGAGTATTTAAACCTGGGTCAACTGCATATAACAGCTGACAATATGTGGCAGCCATGTTCTATTTTCAGAGCCATGATCGATAAAACAGTTAAAGCAGTGAAATGTGTATTTCTGAACCATACTTTAGTATTTCCACTTTGTATAGTTTAGATATAATAGAAGTAATAAAGGCCACAATATTTGTACGAATATTATGGCCACACTTTTTTTTTTTGCTGGATATGCTTTGTATAAAGTAGGTGTTAGGATGTATGGTGATGTGGTGGTCAGCAGTGTCCTCCTGCTCTGAATCTCAGTTGAGACCTTTGTACGCATGTTTATTCTGTACAAGCACAAGTTCTGTGTAGGTACAGCAGTTTCCTCATGCAGTCCAAAAACATGCATGCTAGATTAGTAGGTGATTCTGTGTTAAGAGGAGTGAGCAATGATGGTTTGTATTGTTTGTCTCTGAGGTGGCCCTGTGATAAACTGAAGATCTGTCCTGTCCACTGCCTCTTCCCCAACAGCAGCAGGGATGTGTCCCAACTGCCTCCCCACAGGCCTGACCATAAAGTGGATGGATGGATGGATGGATAAGTGGTACCTTTGCCTTACAATACAAATGTAACATGTGACAGAAATTACACACATTATCTGTTAAAGTAAATAAACATTACACAATTCCTGAAAACTTACACTAGCACACTTTCCCATTCCTGCTCTCGACGGAGGCGGATGCTTTTTCTTCTGGCCCCTCCCTCCCTTATTTTCCCTGCTGCTCTCCTGTCTGCTCGACTCTCTGAGCCTCCGTCTGCATATCTTTCTGAATCTCGACAACAACGACGATGGATTTAGTCAACTGGTCTCTCAATGCAATTGATCAAATTTTTTCCACCCGAAGAGCGGGACGGGGTGACGCTCCTTGCCCCGACGGTACGCATCCGGCGGGATATGTGATTGACTCCTGGGGCAAATGGAAGATCGTGTGTCTGTCGGTGCTGTCCGTCGAGGACGTTGAAGATCCCTACCTATTTGGATTTATGATAGCCGGGTTCCTGCTGATTGGTGCGGGCAATTTCCTGGTTTATCGAAAAGTTGGAGAGCTGTCGGCAGCTACTGGCACGCTGCCTAACATTTGTGTGGGGATGAGTCGTGCTATCAACACTCAGACTCTGGCGTTTGTGTGGGGATGGATGGATCCCCACACAAATGTTAGGCAACTATCAACACTCAGACTCTGACGTTTGTGTGGGGGTGAGTCGTGCTATCAACACTCAGACTCTGACGTTTGTGTGGGGATGAGTCGTGCTATCAACACTCTGACTCTGGCGTTTGTGTGGGGATGAGTCGTGCTATCAACACTCAGACTCTGACGTTTGTGTGGGGATGAGTCGTGCTATCAACACTCAGACTCTGACGTTTGTGTGGGGATGAGTCGTGCTATCAACACTCAGACTCTGACGTTTGTATGGGGATGAGACGTGCTATCAACACTCAGACTCTGGCGTTTGTGTGGGGATGAGTCGTGCTATCAACACTCAGACTCTGACGTTTGTATGGGGATGAGACGTGCTATCAACACTCAGACTCTGGCGTTTGTGTGGGGATGAGTCGTGCTATCAACACTCAGACTCTGGCGTTTGTGTGGGGATGAGTCGTGCTATCAACACTCAGACTCTGACGTTTGTATGGGGATGAGTCGTGCTATCAACACTCAGACTCTGGCGTTTGTGTGGGGATGAGTCGTGCTATCAACACTCAGACTCTGGCGTTTGTGTGGGGATGAGTCGTGCTATCAACACTCAGACTCTGGTGTTTGTGTGGGGATGAGTCGTGCTATCAACACTCAGACTCTGACGTTTGTGTGGGGATGAGTCGTGCTATCAACACTCAGACTCTGACGTTTGTGTGGGGATGAGTCGTGCTATCAACACTCAGACTCTGACGTTTGTGTGGGGATGAGTCGTGCTATCAACACTCAGACTCTGACGTTTGTGTGGGGATGAGTCGTGCTATCAACACTCAGACTCTGACGTTTGTGTGGGGGTGAGTCGTGCTATCAACACTCAGACTCTGGCGTTTGTGTGGGGGTGAGTCGTGCTATCAACACTCAGACTCTGACGTTTGTGTGGGAATGACAGACTGGGCCTGGAGGGGGCCTGAGCGTCCCCGCTCGGCTGTCTGGAGGGGACACACCTCCTTTCTGCCGACAGTGTGTTTCATGTTGTGATTGCCTGAGTTTGTGCTTCTATGTATTGGTGTGTCTTTTTTTTGTCTCCAAACTCTCCACCTGTGTACGTGGAGAGTTTGGAGACCTCTTTTTTTACCACCTACCCATCTTTCTTCATGTCAGCGTTTTCTTTCTGCAAAGGCGCCCTGCGAGGGGCTGCTTGACCACGGTCTGCCTGATCCTGTCTTGTTATGTTTTTTTTGTCTGTGTGTCTTGGACGGGTTTTACTGAAACATGAATTTCCCCTCGGGGATCAATAAAGTATCTTTGATTGATTTGATTTGATACTGTTAACTAAGCTCACACAAGTACACACACAGCAAACTGAGCTCACACAAGAATGCACAGTGTAAACTGAGCTCACACTAGCACACATAGCAAACTTAGCTTGCACTGACATATAAACAGCAAACTGAGCTCACACTAGCATACACAGCAAACTGAGCTTGCACTGACATATAAACAGCAAACTGAGCTCACACTAGCATACACAGCAAACTGAGCTTGCACTGACATATAAACAGCAAACTGAGCTCACACTAGCACACACAGCAAACTGAGTTTGCACTGACATATAAACAGCAAACTGAGCTCACACTAGCACACACAGCAAACTGAGCTTGCACTGACATATAAACAGCAAACTGAGCTCACACTAGCACAAACAGCAAACTGAGCTTGCACTGACATATAAACAGCAAACTGAGCTCACACTAGCATACACAGCAAACTGAGCTTGCACTGACATATAAACAGCAAACTAAGCTCAAACTAGCACACACACAGCAAACTATGTGTGCACTTGTAACTTCTGTTGCCTCTTAGCCAGGACTACCCTGAAAAATAGGTTTTTAATCTCAATGGGACTTCCAGGGAAAATAAAGGTTAAATACAATAAAAAAAACTGAGCTCACACTGGCACACACAGTCTAAACTGAGCTCACATTGGTACACAAACAGGAATTGAGCTCACACTGGCGCACACCCTCTAAACTGAGCTCACACACAGGAAATTGAGCTTATACTAGCACACACACAGCAAACTGTGTAAGTGCTCTTGAAACTTACAAACTGCTGCTTCTTTACCAGGACTCCCTTGAAAAGGAGGTTTTTAATCTCAGTGGGACTTTCCTGGGGAAATAAAGGTTGGATAAAATTAAAAAAACTGAGCTCATACGAGTACCATCCTCGAGAGGGGCTGGACCTTGTTCCACTCTGGAGTTGCTCCGGGCAAGAGGCGGCGAGCGGGGGTGGGCATACTCATTGCCCCCCGGCTCGCCGCCTGTGCGTTGGGGTTCACCCCGGTGGACGAAAGGGTAGCCTCCCTCCGCCTCCGGGTGGGGGGACGGGTCCTGACTGTTGTTTGTGCCTATGCACCGAACGGCAGTTCAGAGTACCCCCCCTTTCTGGAGTCCTTGGACGGCGTGTTGGAAAGCGCGCCCTCCAGGGACTCCATCGTTCTGCTGGGGGACTTCAATGCCCACGTGGGCAACGACAGTGAGACCTGGAGGGGCATGATCGGGAGGAACGGCCCCCCTGATCTGAACCCGAGTGATGTTTTGTTGTTGGATTTCTGTGCTCGTCATGGATTGTCAATAACAAACACCATGTTCAGGCACAAGAGTGTCCACATGTCCACCTGCATCAGGACACCTTAGGCCGCAGTTCCATGATCGACTTCGTAGTCGTGTCATCGGACTTGCGGCCCCTTGTCCTGGACACTCGGGTGAAGAGAGGGGCGGAGCTGTCCACTGATCACCACCTGGTGGTGAGTGGGCTCAGATGGTGGGGGAGGATGCCGGTCAGACCTGGCAGGCCCAAACGTGTCGTGAGGGTCTGCTGGGAACGTCTGGCTGAGTCCCCTGTCAGGGAGAGCTTTAACTCCCACCTCCGGGAGAGCTTCACCCATGTTCCGAGGGAGGTGGGGGACATCGAGTCGGAATGGGCTATGTTCCGCACCTCTATTGCTGAGGCTGCTAGTTGGAGCTGTGGCCGTAAGGTTGTCGGTGCCTGTCGTGGCGGTAACCCCCGAACTCGCTGGTGGACACCAGCGGTGAGGGATGCCGTCAAGCTGAAGAAGGAGTCCTACCGGGCCTTCCTGGCCTGTGGGACTGAAGGAGTCCTACCGGGCCTTCCTGGTCTGTGGGGCTGAAGGAGTCCTACCGGGCCTTCCTGGCCTGTGGGACTCCTGAGGCAGCTGACAGGTATCGGAGGGCCAAGCGGAGCGCAGCTCTGGCGGTCGCTGAGGCAAAAACTCGGACATGGGAGGAGTTCGGTGAGGCCATGGAGAACGACTTCCGGACGGCTTCAAGGCGTTTCTGGTCCACCATCCGGCGGCTCAGGAGGGGGAAGCAGTGCACCGTCAACACTGTGTACAGTGGGGATGGTGGGCTGCTGACCTCGACCCGGTTTGGGCCGGTGGAGGGAATACTTAGAAGACCTCCTGAATCCCACCAACATGTCTTCCGAGGAGGAAGCAGAGTTTGGGGACTCAGGGGTGGACTCTCCTGTCACGGGGGCTGAGGTCGCCGAGGTAGTCAAAAAGCTCCTCGGTGGCCAGGCCCCTGGGGTGGATGAGATCCACCCGGAGTTTCTTAAGGCTCTGGATGCTGTGGGGCTGTCTTGGCTGACACGCCTCTGCAGCATCACGTGGACATCGGGGGCAGTACCTCTGGACTGGCAGACTGGGGTGGTGGTCCCCCTCTTCAAAAAGGGGGATCGGAGGGTGTGTTCCAACTTCAGGGGGATCACACTTCTCAGTCTCCCTGGTAAAGTCTATTCAGGGGTCCTGGAGAGGAGGGTCCGTCGGATAGTCGAACCTCGGATTGAGGAGGAGCAGTGTGGTTCTGGTCCTGGTCGTGGAACAGTGGACCAGCTCTACACCCTCTTCGGGATCCTGGAGGGGGCATGGGAGTTCTCCAACCAGTCTACATGTGCTTTGTGGACTTGGAGAAGGCGTTTGATCGTGTCCCCCGGGGATTCCTGTGGGGGGTGCTCCGGGAGTACGGGGTGCCGGACCCCCTTGTTCGAGCTGTCCGGTCCCTATACGACCGGTACCAGAGCTTGGTCCGCATTTCCGGCTGTAGGTCGGATCCATTCCCGGTGAGAGTTGGACTCCGCCAAGGCTGCCCTTTATCACCGATCCTGTTCATAACCTTTATGGACAGGATTTCTAGTCCAGCCGAGGTGTTGAGGGGATCCGGTTTGGTGGCCTCAGGATCGGGTCTCTGCTGTTTGCAGATGACGTGGTTCTGTTGGTGTCATCGGGCCGTGATCTCCGGCTCTCACTGGGGCGATTTTCAGCCGAGTGTGACGCGGCCGGGATGAGAATCAGCACCTCCAAATCCGAGACCATGGTCCTCGCCCGGAAAAGGGTGGAATGTCCTCTCCGGGTCGGGAGTGAGGTCCTGCCCCAGGTGGAGGAGTTTAAGTATCTCTGGTCTTGTTCACGAGTGAGGGAAAAATGGAGCGGGAGATGGACAGACGGATCGGTGCGGCGTCTGCAGTGATGAAGACTCTGCATCGGTCCGTCGTGGTGAAGAAGGAGCTGAAGAAGGAGAAGCTCTGGATTTACCGTCCATCTACGTCCCCCCCCTCACCCATGGCCACGAGCTGTGGGTCATGACCCAAAGAACCAGATCGCGGGTACAAGCGGCCGAAATGAGTTACCTCCGCAGGGGGGCCGGGCTCTCCCTTAGAGATGGGGGGAGGAGCTCCGGGAGGGGCTCAAAGTAGAGCCGCTGCTCCTCCGTATAGAGAGGAGCCAGATGAGGAGGCTCGGGCATCTGGTCAGGATGCCTCCTGGACGCCTCCCTGGTGAGGTATTCCAGGCACGTCCCACCGGGACCAGACCCCGGGGGAGACCCAGGACACGCTGGAGGGACTACGTCTCCCAGCTGGCCTGGGAACGCCTCGGGATCCCCCCGGATGAGCTGGCGGCTGTGGCCGGGGTGAGGGAAGTCTGGGCTTCCCTGCTTAGGCAGCAGCCCCCGCGACCCGATCCCGGGTAAGCGGAAGAAGACGAAATGAAATTAAATGAAATGAAACGACTTGACTTGCACTAGCATTAGCATCAGCATCAGCATCAGCATCAGCAACCTCCTGGAACTAGAATAACGGGATGAAATAAGTTGATAGTGTCTTCAGTGATAAGTAGCATTCTGGCTCACTTGAAAATGAGGCCCTATGTCAAAAATCCTGAACTTCCCCTTTAAAGTCAGTGCTCCTGAACTATACAGCTGTTCATGAACTGGGTAACCTCTCCATCACAGCATGTGATGATTGTTAAATAATCTAAATATCACAGCTGCACACTGTGAAGTCAGGTTACAATTCCAATCTTTATCACAGAATAATATTCCATAAATGACTGAAATATGGCGATTAAAAACAAACAAACCCGCGAGTCAGACCAGTTATTTTATTTTCTCCTAATGCAGCCGTTTCATTTAGAGGTCTTGCTCTAAATATTCTTTCAAGTTCAGCTCTCAGAAAACACGATGATGTTAATAAAACCTAAGAAAAAAAATAAAAAAAAAAAAAAGAAAACCTAAGAATGACTGGATCCTTTTTTACTACTGAGAATGGCCGTTTACGACAGTATGCAGCTCTGCGCGTGCCTGTGATGTAGGCGACACATCAGCGTAGCAGGAGAAATATTCTAGTTGATTTCCACATTCACCTCCCTGGTAGGTTTATAAAAACGCTGATATCTGTGTCTGACTGAGCTGATGATGATGCGTGCATGCAGGCAGCGCACTGCGATGCACAGCTGCTTATAACCAGGCCTACTGAGTTTCAAAGTTAGCAAGCACAACAAACATGAACTAGACTACACCCAAACTGGATTTATATCAGACCCAGGTAGGAAAGTGATGACTAGGGGTACATCAAGGGGGGCACATTATTCAACACTATATTATGCATTTTCCCGTCATTTAAAGTGCAATGATACTCGTCAAACAAGAATATTTAAAGTGTCTTTGAAATGCTTTATTGCAGCAATATTGTGCTCGGTAACGGCCTTCAAAAGCCCTGTGGCTTCAATTCGCACATCTGTCGAGATGCCTTCAATGTCCTGTATACTGATACTTTTTGTCCCTTAAAAGAAAATCACATGATTTTAACAATCACATTAAAATTATATATTTTTTATGTTTTTTTTCTTTTTTGTTATTATAGACTTATAATTTGTCATAACCTGGCTGACCCCTCTCAACATGATCTTTATTTGCAAAGTGGAGGAAAGATAGGATGATATCATCTCAAATCTGTTCCTTGTCATCACTTTGCGAAAGCCAGGTGTGTAAACTGGCCCAGATCCGGCCCAGTAGTCCTCAATCTCAGGTTTTCAACCAGCCTCATGCACAGATGCAGGGATGGTGACATCACACCAGCCATGACATCTGGGGTTTGGCTGGAGTTGGTGTGTGTCTGGTACTGATGAGCATCTCTGTTTCATTTGTGATGAGGATCCAGAAATCCTCATCCGAAAACAGAGACAGGAAGTCACATGCACGAGCATCTGTGAGATCCTCGTGTCTGCGATATCCCACAGGCTCGTCAGTGTCTTTGATCCATTCATGGAAAACTTCCTCACCTCTCAAACATTCCCAGCCATCATCAATAACTCCCCTATTTTGATTATCCCCTCACCCCCTCCTCTTTCTTCCATAACCGCCGTGGAGAAAACTTTCTGTGCTTTCTGACCGTTTGCGCTGCGTCGTCAGTCATCACTCGTCTCTGACAAGCGATGGCTGATCGTCCCCGTCTAATCCTGATCAGCAGAGATCAGTGCAGCACCTCGTCTGCACCGTAAAGGCTTCTGGGCGTGTAGTTTTTTATTCTAAAAGTCGCGGTCTGTCTCTCACTCTTTCCAACACGCTGCTGCTTCCACGGTCTCCAGCGCCGCGCGCAGACAGCAGGTGTTGGGTTTCAAACCTTTTTTTCACAAGTTTTTTCTTAGTGTGTTTTTCATAGAAACACTCCAAAAAACAGCATCTGCTGATGCAGGTAACTGCACGTGGACGCAGATGGGGGACGTGCACTGACGGGCGCGCGCACTTGTCCCTCTTTCCGTCTGAGCATGCAGACACATAAACTGAGGGTGCAATGCATGCTTAGAACCGGGCCTGGACCCAGGTAGAGTAGTTCATTACTTCTTACCCCCCCTCCGCCAGGGTCCACCGCGGGTCTCCCCTCATCCACCTGCCGGCTGGCTACCCCCGCCTTCGTCACCCGTGGCTGAAAGTTCTCCACAGCCACCAGCAAACTTCTGTGTTACTTTGACACATTTGGCAGCATCTGCATGAAGAGCTGAACTTTAATTCCCAATTTTCCCCGTGAAAATGTTCCGTGTTTTGCTCTTCCTGTAGTTCTCTGTGATTGATCGACTGCGGTGGCCCAAGATGGAGGGGGCATCGGCCCTCAGCTGTAATTGGTCCAGCCCTCAATCACTCAGGAATAATGGGCCGATCTGCCAGTTTTGTACCAAAAGGTATGATGACTTATGCTACTGACTACAACAGCTACCATATTAAAAAAGGAAAAAAAGAACCGGCCGGCCCAAAATCACCATCAGCCCACCGGGAAAATGTCTGTTATGCCCGATGGCCCGTCCAGCTCTGCTTTCAGAGGCTTGTGTGTTTTCAGCCGCACAAAGTTAGGCACGTCATCAAACGCTAGCCTGCTAACGCTAGCTGTGTAGTCTGCTGGCTACAAACAAACGTGCTACGTTGTTTTATTATAAAGTTCGGCCCTTCACCCCAACGAATCGCTTTGATCCCCTTCGTCCTTAGCATCACTTCAGTCGAGAATCAATGAAAACTTAAGTAGGGTTGGCGTTTATTCGGTTTACAAAGTGGAGCAGAGCAGGGACGCTGGATTCAGCTACTGTTGAAATGGCCTGGAACAAGTGTGATGATCCCCTATTACTGATCAGTAAAGGTGCACACCAGCTCTGTGTGGAGTCCCGCCTCTGGAGCTAAAGACAGCCATTTTAGCCAATGGTTTAATTCACCCCAGGCTGCCATACGCCGGAAGTCAGACGGATCTCGTCGCAGCATCTCTGCTTTGGACGGAGCACGCTTCCAGAAAGCCTCAAGCTGTCAGCAAAAGACAGAAAATCAGATATGGAAGCAGTGTAAAGCATCTGGCAAGTTTCACAACAAAGCCCCCCACAGATTTACGATCACTACGTCATTACCAGTGACACCAGGTTAGAAGTCTATCAGTCAGGTCAATGGGGTTTTTTGTTGTTTTTGTCATGACCACTAGACATTTATCCAACCCTCTTCATCGTGCTGTTCCTGCATGAACTGGCAACATTATACATGACCCGGCAATTGTGTCATCTATCCCAGTACTTTAATCATAATTTCTTTCATAAATTCTTTCTTTTTCTACAATTGAGTGGAATGAGTGTGGAGTTGTTTTTAATAGGCATAAATAAATAAATAAATAAATAGGTCAGTTTGTCTTGTCCTTTTTCTCTTTTCGCTGATCAGAAATTTGATCCAATCTGTGACTCAAAAACTATAAACCAATCAAACTTTTAAAAAAATTGTCAGCACTTTGAGGCAACTATTGTTGTTTGTAAATGTACTATATGAATAAAAAAATTGAACTTGAACTGGAACTGTGAGTTCATTGATCCGCTGCAGCACTGCCCACAACATGAGGGGAACATGCTGAAAAAACTGCCCCCCCCCCCAACTAAAACATGACACAGAGCCAGTCTGAGACATAAAATGTGCCATGACCTGTGAACATTGTCGTTTCTGTATTTATTGTTCAGGTATTTATCAGTGAAAATGAGAGGAAATGTTAATATTTGCTTTGCAAGTTTATTTCAATGTGTGCAACTTAATTTTGTGCTTGTGCCACTAAAAAATCTAAGTTAGGGGCCACTGTGCTCCTGGTTAAAAAAACAAAAGTGAGTCTGGCACTCACTTCCAAAAATTAGGTTTTGCCAAACTTGCTGTAGTAGCAACATGCTGAAGTACACAAGTTGAAAACACATTAGCGCCTACAGTATGGCCACCTTTTAAAATGATGTCGCGCATATGTTTGGAAATGTTCCTACAATGTACATGTAGGCATGCAGGCATTTTCTAAGAACAAATCGTGTTTCAGCCGTGATGTCTGGCAGGTCATGCTACCCCCCCCTCCCTCAGTACATTATGTTTGCTCCTCCCAACACTGACCCGGCCCCATATTCTGAATTCAAGTTGTTGCTGGCTTGTTATTGATCTTGGAGAGCTCCGCCTGGATTACTGCAGGGTTAATGTGTGTGGTTTTCACAGAGCTTACAATATCATAATCTTTAACTGCATCGGACGACATCTACATGTGGAGCTTTGTGCGTTGCTAAGAGGCCGTCTGATTTCTAAGCCCTGATAATCTACACTCGTGAGAGATAAAATCTTCCACTTTTGCCACATCAGGCATGTTTTATGTTTGGTCACAGGGAATCTATTAGAAACTGTATTACAACCCCAGTTCCATAAAAGTAAGGAAGCTGCTAGAAATATAAAGACAGAATGCAGTCATATGCAAATCTCCTGAACCCATATTTCACCTCCAGTAGAACATAAACAAGATATCAGATGGTGAATCAGACATTTTATCATTTCATAGAAATTTAAACTCATTTTGAATTTGATGGCAGCAACACATCTGTAAAAAGTAGTTCCAGGACAATGTTTACCATCATGTAGCATCTCCTCTTCTTCTAACAACTGTCTGTAAACATCCGGGAGGTCAGGAGACCAGTTTCTGGAGTTTTAGGAGAGGAATGTTGTCCCGTTCTGGTCTGATGCAGAAGTTTGCTATAGGTGAAAGATCTGGACTGCAGGTAGACCAGTTCAGCAACAGGACTCTGGACTGCAGGTCCAGAGTCCTGCTGCTGAACTCTGTTGCAGCTCTGAGAGCTGCAACAGAGTCCTGTTGCAGCTCTCCTGTTTCCAGCCATGCTGCTGTGATGGATCCGGTATGTGGTCCAGGTCTCGCTATGATGGATCCAGTATGTGGTCCAGGTCTCGCTGTGATGGATCCAGTATGTGGTCCAGGTCTCGCTATGATGGATCCAGTATGTGGTCCAGGTCTCGCTATGATGGATCCAGTATGTGGTCTAGGTCTCGCTGTGATGGATCCAGTATGTGGTCCAGGTCTCGCTATGATGGATCCAGTATGTGGTCCAGGTCTCGCTGTGATGGATCCAGTATGTGGTCCAGGTCTCGCTGTGATGGATCCAGTTTGTGGTCCAGGTCTCGCTGTGATGGATCCAGTATGTGGTCCAGGTCTCGCTGTGATGGATCCAGTATGTGGTCCAGGTCTCGCTGTGATGGATCCAGTATGTGGTTCAGGTCTTGCTGTGATGGATCCAGTATGTGGTCCAGGTCTCGCTGTGATGGATCCAGTTTTCTGGTCCAGGTCTCGCTGTGATGGATCCAGTATGTGGTCCAGAGAAGATGGAGGTGGTTCTGGATCCAGTATGTGGTCCAGAGAAGATGGAGGTGGTTCTGGATCCAGTATGTGGTCCAGAGAAGATGGAGGTGGTTCTGGATCCTGTATGTGGTCCAGAGAAGATGGAGGTGGTTCTGGATCCAGTATGTGGTCCAGAGAAGATGGAGGTGGTTCTGGATCCAGTATGTGGTCCAGAGAAGATGGAGATGGTTCTGGATCCAGTATGTGGTCCAGAGAAGATGGAGGTGGTTCTGGATCCTGTATGTGGTCCAGAGAAGATGGAGGTGGTTCTGGATCCAGTATGTGGTCCAGAGAAGATGGAGGTGGTTCTGGATCCAGTATGTGGTCCAGAGAAGATGGAGGTGGTTCTGGATCCAGTATGTGGTCCAGAGAAGATGGAGGTGGTTCTGGATCCAGTATGTGGTCCAGAGAAGATGGAGATGGTTCTGGATCCAGTATGTGGTCCAGAGAAGATGGAGGTGGTTCTGGATCCTGTATGTGGTCCAGAGAAGATGGAGGTGGTTCTGGATCCAGTATGTGGTCCAGAGAAGATGGAGGTGGTTCTGGATCCAGTATGTGGTCCAGAGAAGATGGAGGTGGTTCTGGATCCTGGTCTCATGTGGCTTCTTCTCTGCATGATGGAGCTGTAACCTGCATTTGTGGATTTCAGGGTGAACTGTGTTCACAGGTTTCTGGAAGTCTTCCTGAGTCCATCAGTGGTTTCCAGCGGAGAATCGTCTCTGCTTCATCACTGTACAAAATATAAGGTACAATTGTAGAAAATAACTTTATTAGTCTTTATTAGTCCTGAAAATGTCCTGGAAAAGTCCTTTAAAATAACTTCAAGAAGAGGGTGGGAACCCTGCTCTGATTACTGGTGCAGCTTTCCAACCAGTCGAGCTAAACAGTTTAGTGTTTCGAATATCTTCCTTCCGTCTCTTTAGTGGGACTCGCTGCCATTTCTCCCCCGGCCTCCATCAGGGTTTCAGGGAGTGAGTGAAATACGCTCCGAGAGCACGATTTCAGCCGAATTTCAGCTCCGAGAGCACGATTTCAGCCGAATTTCAGCTCCGAGAGAGCACGATTTCAGCCGAATTTCAGCTCTGAGAGAGCACGATTTCAGCCGAATTTCAGCTCCGAGAGCACGATTCCAGCCGAATTTCAGCTCTGAGAGCACGATTTCAGCCGAATTTCAGCTCCGAGAGCACGATTTCAGCCGAATTTCAGCTCTGAGAGAGCACGATTTCAGCCGAATTTCAGCTCCGAGAGCACGATTTCAGCCGAATTTCAGCTCCGAGAGCACGATTTCAGCCGAATTTAAGCTCTGAGAGAGCACGATTTCAGCCGAATTTCAGCTCCGAGAGAGCACGATTTCAGCCGAATTTCAGCTCCGAGAGCACGATTTCAGCCGAATTTCAGCTCCGAGAGCACGATTTCAGCCGAATTTCAGCTCTGAGAGCACAATTTCAGCCGAATTTCAGCTCAGAGAGAGCACGATTTCAGCCGAATTTCAGCTCCGAGAGAGCACGATTTCAGCTGAATTTCAGCTCCGAGAGAGCACGATTTCAGCCGAATTTCAGCTCCGAGAGAGCACGATTTCAGCCGAACACGAACCACCCTGACTTTGGAGGACAGGTTAAAAACTGGACACCTTAGTTCCACCGAAAGGTTATATTCCACGTCTCTGTGGTCATCAGCTTCCAACAGGAGGCTGCAGAGCGGGTGTTGTGGTGAAGGCGCCCAGTTTTTTCTTCTTCTTTTTTTTTCCCTCTTTATGTCCTGTCCAGCATCATAGCAGCAGAATGATGATCTGGCTGCTTTATTGTGTTGAACAGTTTTGCTTTACCAAGCGGAGCTCTATGAACATAAGGCTCCACTTGATATCTTGTTTATTCATTTTATTTCTTTAATTAAACATTTGTCTATAACAGCATTCCATTTCATACTGCTGGGCCTGACAAGGGAGAAATGAAAGTTAACAGAGGTAATGATAGAAAGTGAAACAGAGAGAAAGGAGTAAGGAAGAGAGAGAGAGAGAGAGAGAGAGAGAGAGAGAGAGAAAACATGGATCCACTTCCACAGTTCACTGGTACATCTGTACAGAAATCCCTAAACAACATTCCAAGGTCTCTGTCGGAAAACAAAACCAACAATCCCCCACAGGAGGACCTGCAGGTGGCTTAAATATCCTCAGATCATACAAACACACGCAGAACTACGCAGAGAAGAGGTACAACCTAGTCAGCGCAATGGGAAGCAGTGTCACAGTGTCAACATGCATAATAAAGGGTCTCCATGGTGATACAGTCATGCAGATGCAGCCTCGTCTCTGCAAGAAGGAGGAAGCCCGCACAGCCCGAGACCCGGGCCCCCAGCAGCCACCCAGAGGCCCAGATCCAAGCCGCCCCCCCTAAAGAATGGACATGCATCCCCAAGAGGGCGGCAGAAGGCGGCCCCAGCCGGAGCCCCCCCACGGTCTGGGGGTCCAGGGCCCAGCCGACCAAGACCAGCAGCTGCCGACCCCACCGGGCGCTGGCCGCCCCCGGGGCAGGGACAGTGCCGGGCCCAGGGCCCAAGCGCCCAGGAGCAGCCCCTCCCCATCTGACCCAGGCGGCTCAACCGAAACCCAGGAGGACTGGACCCCCCAGACAATAACCCCCCCAGCACAGGCGAGCCCCTACCCCGACGTCCCTGCCCCACCCACCTGACACCAGGGCACCACCACTGCTACCACCCCCCTACACCATTACCACACCCACATGCACTCCCCCCACACACATGCACCAACCCAACCCCCTCCAACCTTACTGTGGCAGTTGACAGTCCTGTCACTATGCCTCCGAGTGTTCATGTTCCCTGGCTACTTGGCCAAGGGGATGTCCCTTTGGCTGACTGGTTAGCACACATGACTCTCACCCGGGAGTCTGTGGTTCAAATCACGCCCGGGCCCTCCTTCGTCCTGCCACATTACCTAAACACACGGACTCCTCCCTCCACCCTACACATACGCCCCCACCTCCCTGTACCCCCAATACCCCATGCACCCCCACACACACATGCCCAGCCCCACCCTTCCCTCTGACCTGACACACTCCCACCCTTCTTTCTTCAGCCCCTCACGACCATCCCTACCGGACACTTGCAAGCATACACCTCCTTCCCCCACCCCCTTTCCTTCAGGTGTCCAGTTTTATATGGTGATGCACAAATCCAGGCCGATCGCTGGCGTTTTTTCATGGGAAACCAGTAAAAACTGGTCATCGATTAAAGCAGTCAGAAATGCAAAAAGTGTTCGGCGTCATTGTAATTAACCCTGTAAAGACCAGTCACTATTTTATTTCTATGGACTTCCAAAGCTTTCTGACCGTTATGGGCAGTTACGAGCATACGCGAGTGACGTATGCATACATTACAAAAATCATCCATGTCGTCTGGGGGGTTCGGTCCTCCTGGGTTTCAGTTGGGCCGCCCGGGTCGGGAGGGGGGGGGTGGCTGCTCCTGGGCGCTTGGGCCCTGGGCCCGGCGCTGTCTCTGCTCTGGGGGGCGCCCGGTGGGGTCGGCAGCTGCTGGTCTGGGTCCGCTGGGGCCTGGGCCCCCAGACTGCGGGGGGCTCCGGCTGGGGCCGCCTTTTGCCGCCCTTCGGGGGATGCATGTCCGCTCTTTGGGGGGGGGGGGGGGGGGGGAGTAGCTGGGATCTGGGCCTCTGGGTGGCTGCTGGGGGCCTGGGTCGTGAGCCTTGCGGGCTTCCTCCTCCTTGCAGAGACGAGGCTGCATCTGCATGACTGTATCACCACGGAGACCCTTTATTATGCATGTTGACACTGTGACACTGCTTCCCATTGCGCTGACTAGGTTGTACCTCTTCTCTACTTCCCATTGCGATGACTAGGTTGTACCTCTTCTCTACTTCCCATTGCGATGACTAGGTTGTACCTCTTCTCTACTTCCCATTGCGCTGACTAGGTTGTACCTCTTCTCTACTTCCCATTGCGATGACTAGGTTGTACCTCTTCTCTACTTCCCATTGCGCTGACTAGGTTGTACCTCTTCTCTACTTCCCATTGCGATGACTAGGTTGTACCTCTTCTCTACTTCCCATTGCGATGACTAGGTTGTACCTCTTCTCTGCGTAGTTCTGCGTGTGTTTGTATGATCTGAGGATATTTAAGCCACCTGCAGGTCCTCCTGTAGGGGATTGCTTGTTTTGTTTTCCAACAGAGACCTTGGTTGTTTAGGGATCGCTGTACAGATGTACCAGTGAACTGTGTAAGTGGATTCATGTTTTCTCTCCTCTCTCTCTTCCTCTTCCTTACTCCTCTCTCTCTGTTTCACTTTCTATCATTACCTCTGTTAACTTTCATTTCTCCCTTGTCAGGCCAAGCAGTATGAAATGGAATGGTGTAATAGACAAATGTTTAAATAAAGAAATAAAATGAATAAACATGATATCAAGTGGAGCCTTATGTTCATAAAGCTCCGCTTGGTAAAGCAAAACTGTTCAACAGAATAAAGCAATCAGATTTCCATTCTGCTTGCTTCGATGCTGGACAGGACAAGTAGAAAAAAAAAAAAATCATCCATTACAGTAGTCACTGAATTTTCCCACAATCCAATGCAGTTGACAGTAGTGTAATGAACACATTTTACAGTATTTTACAGCTGAAAATACAGTAAAATACTGCCCAGATTACAGAAATCTGTTACAGCTTTTGCTAGTCTAATGCCAGCTCAACTGTCGATGAAGTTTCTGGATGCACCAGAAAAATGTCTGATTATGTGACTCACAAACTAAGACAGAACGTTACGATAACTGAATAACGAGGATTTTATTGCCTGGGATTTGGATTTTTATAGTTGATGAGACTGAAGAAGGATCCTCCTTCAAACCCTTCCTTCTGCTTTCATACTGAGATGAATCAGGACACAGCTCTGTGTGTGCTGATGTATCAGAACCAGCCAACGGTGTACTAAGATTAACAACAACCTCGGCCTTTAAAACTCGATGCTTTTGGGCCAAACCGTCGTGGGACTTTCTTCCTGTGGGGAACCAGAGAATGAGAAGCTCCCTCAAGAACTTCAAGGGCTCCTTTTCTGTTTGCGTTCACGCCCACGGCAGCATTCACATAACTGAAGTCATATAACAGCCCGGTGGAGGCGGATACTCGAGTCAAAATCATTTTCTCTTTAATACCTAGGCTCAGTCAAGCCTGGCTTCCTTTTCTTTGGCTTCTGTTTCAATACATTTTTGTTTTCAAATGGTCTGTAAGTTGTTTCATCCAGCCCCCATTGCTACCCATCATTCCTCTTGAACTTATCGGGCTTTTGTCTTCTTGTGTTTTCTGCCTTCAGCTCAGTAAAACTACAGAAAAAAACACCTTCTACCATCTGAAAACCCCAAAACATTCACTAAAAAGCTCACTAATCTTTTGATTCTCACTTCTTGAGTCTGAAAATGTGGTGTAAAGGTGATGTAAGGAGATGTAAAAGGAACTCATCCAAGTCTTCCTCTGTTTTCTAACTTTAGCACGGAGGTCGCTTGTCTACCCTCTGGATACAAGCCAAAGGCACATTTCCTTAATTAGCATCCCTGTTGTTGGCACAAATCATAACACACATATATTTCACCTCTCCTCCTTCAGACATGGGTTGATAAGATATTTAATATGAACTTAAATAAAAAGAAAAGACAACCAGTGTTTGTTGTGACAATAGCCAGGTGTCATTTGTCATTTAGGATCTCCATTTAGGAGCCGTTTATAAAAAATGACTGAAAATGGTGAAAAATTAGATTTTTTAAAAATTACAATATGCAAATAAGTTTGCCCCCTTTTCTGCTTTAGCTAGTTTTACCCATTTTGAGATGACTTTATCAACCAGTTAAGATTAAAACAGTGTGACTGGAGTCCAGTGAACTCATGGTCATGTTGCAGAAAGCAGGTGGAGATAATGTGATCTTTGTGACATGGTTCATTATCCTGCTGGAAGCAGCATCAGAGGATGCTACACTGTGGTCATAAAGGGATGGACATGGTCAGCAACAACACTCAGGTAGGCTGTGGTGGTTAAACCGCCACGTTGGTACGAAGGGGCCCAAAGTGGGCCAAGACATCCTCCCCCACACCATTACACCAGCAGCAGCCTGATGGATCCATGTTCATGATGTTTCCAGCAGATTCTGAGCCTACATCTGAATGTGGAGCTGAAATGGAGACTCAGACCAGCAACGTTTCTCCATCTTCTGTTGTCCAGTTCTGGTGAGTCCGTGTGAATCGTAGCCTCAGTTTCCTGTTCTTAGCAATGTCTTACATTGCACTATATGGACATTGCAGGACAGCACTATATGCCACCAAGTATCACCGGGCTGAACAGGACTTAAATCTAACGCACAGTTTAAATGTAGGTGGTAGCTTGTGCCAAAATAAGCAGGACACAGGGTCACCCCCGCCATGGAGTGGCTTCCTGTCTGATATGCTTTCTCTTGGCGAAATTCCATTAAATTAGGATTTTCAACACAGCTACGGTGTTAACCCTTGTTGGCAGTGGATGATGAAGATTTGATGTGTGGGCCTTGGGCATCATCACAGACATCATAAATGAGGAGGAATAAGGTGACTGAGAATATGAAAAATTAGAATTTGGGCATATCTTCAAGAGAAAACGCTAAATTTCAAAAGAAGGTGCTTCACAGGGGTGAACTGGAGATGCACACAAACACTGTTTTGGTACATTCTCTAAGCCTCACAGTTGGAATTTTAAAAATCACAGATCAGAAGGAAAGTTGTGGCTGCTGATTCATTTATGATGAAAGACTTTTCTCCGCCCTAACTTCAAAATAAAAACGCATGCTAGAGTAAAAACCTCACAAATATAAGTCATAACACAAAACAGCATGGTGTAGTGCTGTGAAAAATGTATGTTGTGTAAACAAAATAAAGATTTAGCACAAAGATACTGTCATCACTACAGATCAGAAATGAAAGATAGCAGGTGTGAGTTTTTGGTCCCACTTGTGAAGATGGTCTCATATTCTCATATTAGGAGTAATCAGTTCATGAATGCCTCTGTGAACAGTCCATAACTAAAGCCCATTACACTGTCAAGTCTTGGATTTGCTGCCTAAATCCGATTTTTTAAATATATCATTACACGTATTTTAAAATGTGACACATTTCAGATTTCTTGCGATTCCACTATCCTATCATTTGAAACAGCGCACGCGTACCTGTAGTGTTTACAAAACTGGAGGCTACCCATATCCAGCGCTACTGTCCAAAATGGAAATGGAAGATCCTGATATAGGTTTGATGCTAGTGCTGCGTTAAATGAGGAGCTCAACAAACTTTGCCAGGATTTGTAGGCAGAGAAGGAGGCAAATGGCCATCACTGCATCCTGTGCACACGCTGCAATTATTGCATCCTCGTCGGTCCAGAGGAATGTGCGGGCGCAAGACAGGTCTCAGGACTGGCGGGAGAATGTTGTGGCTGGTTTCGATGAAGATCAGTGGGTCAGCAACTTCAGGATGAGCAACCAAACTTTCGACATGCTTTGCACCAGTTTGTCCCCGTTCCTCTCCTACCAGGTTACCACGTTTTTTCCGGCCATTTCACTGCAAATGGTGCAGTGCTCTCTGGTGGCTCGCAGTAGGTGCCACCAGAGAGCACCAATTTGGCATAAGCAGCGCATCGGTGTGTGTGATCGTCAACAACTCGCCAAGTCATGCGAGACAAGCTGTGGTATCGATACATACACCTTCCCCGAGCTGATGAGCTACAGGGTGTCCTACGAGGTTTCAAAACCCACTGGGGGTTCCCTCAGTGTGCTGGAGCAATTGACGGGAGCCACATTCCCATCGTCGCTCCATCTGAGGAGCACATCGATTACTTCAATCGAAAGGGACGGGACTCTGTGCTCTTGCAAGCTGTTGTCGACCACAGATTTTGGTAAGGACGATTATGATGCATTTAAAGCAGAACTCAGTAACTTCAGCTAGGGGCTCCCCCTAGTGGCGTCCTTTCACTGTTGTTAAGTTCAAACCCCCCTGCACCCCCACAGCACACAGACGGCTTCTCTACCTGTCTTTCCTCTATTTTGATCCCTGGATATATTTCTAAGCTTTTACTAGCTTGTTGATGCTACGTTGCTACGTTGGTAGCAGCACCTCGTCTCCCTCTGCTCAAAGCAAAGACCTGTGTCTTCTGAAACGGGACGTTTTACCCGCGATTTGCGGGTAAATATGCCGTGGATTATATTTTTCTCTGGTGTTGGCGAGTAGCAGGTAAGAATACAAACTTTTATTTACTCTTTGCGGACATGACAAGTGATTATTGAGCCTGAAGCAGTGATGCTTCACCCGGCGCCCAGGCAGCGCAGCTACGTGAATCACTCTGGTCCAGCAAAGAGTTGGTTATGAGAGCCAGGAGCCGTGTTTAGGTGGTGGGAAGCTAAAGAAATGTTTTCTTCGAATTAGCGCTTGTAGTCTGGTTCAGATCAGAGCTGGTAGTCTGGTTCAGATCAGAGCTGGTAGTCTGGTTCAAATCAGAGCTGGTAGTCTGGTTCAGATCAGAGCTGGTAGTCTGGTTCAGATCAGAGCTGGTAGTCTGGTTCAGATCAGAGCTGGTAGTCTGGGTCAGATCAGAGCTGGTAGTCTGGTTCAAATCAGAGCTGGTAGTCTGGTTCAGATCAGAGCTGGTAGTCTGGTTCAGATGAGAGCTGGTAGTCTGGTTCAGATCAGAGCTGGTAGTCTGGTTCAAATCAGAGCTGGTAGTCTGGTTCAGATCAGAGCTGGTAGTCTGGTTCAAATCAGAGCTGGTAGTCTGGTTCAGATCAGAGCTGGTAGTCTGGTTCAGATCAGAGCTGGTAGTCTGGTTCAGATCAGAGCTGGTAGTCTGGTTCAAATCAGAGCTGGTAGTCTGGTTCAGATCAGAGCTGGTAGTCTGGTTCAGATCAGAGCTGGTAGTCTGGTTCAAATCAGAGCTGGAAGTCTGGTTCAGATCAGAGCTGGAAGTCTGGTTCAGATCAGAGCTGGTAGTCTGGTTCAGATCAGAGCTGGTAGTCTGGTTCAGATCAGAGCTGGTTGTATGGTTCAGATCAGAGCTGGTAGTCTGGTTCAGATCAGAGCTGGTAGTCTGGTTCAGATCAGAGCTGGTTGTATGGTTCAGATCAGAGCTGGTAGTCTGGTTCAGATCAGAGCTGGAAGCAGCTCGGTTGATAGGGGACCTGTGTACCGTACAGCGGTTTCTGTTGTCGCAAGTTCTGCTCGGGTCGGCGCAGGCAAAGTTGCTTAGAGCTGCTCGCAGGTCAGAGGCACCGGCGGGAGGGGGGGGGGACATTGAATCGCTCCGTAAACACTTTGTTTAGCCCCACGGGGATTCCGAAAAGCATTTATTGAGGTAAAAAAGTTACTGAGTTTCCCCTTTAAGTAGCCTAATTATACATCATGCTGATATATGCAAGCCTACTGTTATCACCTGATAGGCTAAACAGTCTGCAGAAGGGATACCAACTTCTAAAGCTAATATTCCATTTGAATTAGGCTAATAACCAACTGACTGCCTCAAATTGATGATGTTGTTAAGTTCAAGCAAGATGGGATAATATTTCCATGATCTGTCTGTTATGCCTAGTTTATACATTTTATTTTGCGTTTAAAACATTGCATTTCAAGATCCGATCTGCCTGTTTACACTGCGGTCGCATTGTCACATATCTGATTGATATCCGATTTATTTCCACATATGAATGAGGCCTGTATCCGGTTTCAACAGATCTGAATGCATGCGTCTTTTTCCTGTTTACATTGTCAAAAAGCAGATCTGAGTCACATAAAAGCAAAAAGTTGGAACTGGGTCACATTTTAACTGACAGTGTAAATGAGGCTAAATAGAGTAAACCTTTGTTACTGTATGTTCAGGCTGGTCTCGATGGTGGTATTTGGAGAGCTCGATGTTTTCTCAGGTGGTACACACTGTAAAAAGTTTGAGAACCACTGTTGTATATCATTTCAATACACCAGTTAATGCAAAGCAGTGACGTCAAACTACAGATTTTTCATCTTTTAGCAAAATGGCCATTCAGCTCATAGCGTGTGTGTGTTACTGTACTTGCCACATTGTGAGGACTATTTTGTGTGTTTAACCAACAAAGTGAGGGTATTTTGGTTGGTCCTCACTAAAAAAGCCTAAGAAAACATCTTTTTAAGGGTCAAGATATGGTTTTAGAGTTTAGGTTACATTTAGGTTTTGGTTAGGGTTAGTGCAAGGGTTAGGTTTAGGAAATCAGTTGTAATAATTACGGTTAGGGAATGCATTAAAGGTCAGAGGTAATCCTTAGGTACTGTTTAACACCATTAGTGATACTGTCACACTGTAAAAAAAATAAAATAAAAAAACGTTAAAAAACGGTTATATTTCGGCAGCTGGGGCGCCAGAAAAATACTGTAAAATTACAGATAAAAACTTTCTCATAAAAATACAGTTTATAACTTTGCTTTTGCGTAAAGTCTTTGTTTTATTTTGGCATTTTAATGTTTAATGAAGGATGTTTAGATGTATAATAACGAGAAAATCATCTAGACATACGGTAAAAACTGTTAAAATACAGAAAATCAGGGTTAACATGACTGTTGCCAACTTTTCAGGGAGAGAAGTCACCATTGGCTGGTCCCAAAAGTTGCCAGAAGTCATCAGATGACATCACAGCAATGTACAATCAATGTTGCACATGTGCAGTACCATATCATGGCATCCAACTTGTTTGTTAGATAAGCTTCGTTACTAATTTACAAAGGTACTGAAGGGGTGACGTATACATTTGGGTCATGGTGCAAAGAAGATCCAGGTGTGCCACAAGGCATCATGGGAAATAAGCAGCAACTGTTATATTAGGCTATAATGGACGATTTAGGATAACTAACATATTTATACGATGCAGCAAAGATAAAATAAAATAATGCCATAGGAAAGCCTAAATGCAGCTTATCATGCTCAGACCAAGTGCAACCAACTTAGAAATGTTTCTTCAGTTGGTCACATCTAATAAAATTTACTTAAGTGAACTAAATAAAATTTAACTGAATAAAATTACTTTTTAATTCAACTCAACTTATTTTTATTTAGTCAATTCAAATTGAAAATTTCTAGTTGGGTCAAGTTATATAAAATCGTTCCATTACAATGACGCTGTGATTTTGAACAATTTACTTTGCTGCATTATTCTTTGCTTTTAATACAAATTTACATAGGTGAAGTTTGCTCCAGAGTAAATCCAGAGTCTGTGATAGAACAGCACAACAACTTACAATGGGGGATGATCACGCTTCCGTGTTCTGAACTTCCGGTTTGAAACAGTTAGACGGCCCACTTCCGGCCCAGTTCAATGTCCCTGCTTTACTTCGTAGATAACGTGAATAAACGCCAACCCTACTGAAATTTTCACGGATTCCAGACTGAAGTGATACTAAGGAAGAAGTGGATCAAAGCGATTCACCAGAGTGAAGGGCCGAACTTTATAATAAAACAACGTAGCTTAACTGTCATGCTTAACTTTGTGCGTCTTAAAACACACAAACATCTGAAAATCGGGTCTGTACCCCCCGTTTCCAGTGGAACAACTGGGGACTGCCAAGGACCGAACTTTATAATAAAACGACACACGTTTGTTTGTAGCCGGCAGTCTGCACAGTTGTGTTGGCTGTGACTATACTATATTCTTTTACTATAAAGAAATATAATCAGAAAATAAATTGAAAATGTATTTTAACGTTCTTATCATGTGAAATGAAATGGCATCTTCTTAAAAAAATGGAAACTTCATGTCTTTTTACAGTTACAGGCTTTTCATGTTATTTCACGTGAGACTTGTAAATTCACAGCCGATTTCCATAATTTTATCGTTATTACTCCATATTTTTAACAAAATGTAAAACATCACAGAAAAAATCTGTGATGTTACAGTTTGTTTTAACAGTGCACTCCTGTGTCTACAGCTCTCCCAATTTTCTCAAAGACTGTGATAGTTTTCACTTTTTTCATCGATACAGTCAGCGATGTAAGAAATAATATTTCTCCTACATCCTCTTAAAGGTTTTTCCCCCCACCCAGCTCAGTCTGTAATTTTGGAAAATTTTTCTCCCGTTTCTTTTTCCGATTTGTTCAAATTAGTCGTATCATTGAAATCATCTACCTTCGCCCTCGACATGTTACCCACGACCCTGTTCAAAGATGTTCTCCTGTCTGTTAGTCCCTGTGTCCTCACCATAATTAATTCCTCCCTGGCGTCTGGTCAAGTACCTGTCTACTTTAAGAATGCTGTCATTCACCCTCTTTTTAAAAAAGACAAGCTTGATCACTCCCGTTTTAGCCGCTACAGACCTATTTCCAAAATGCCCTTCATTGCTAAGATTTTAGAAAAAGTAGTGGCCAAGCAACTTACAGCAGTCCTTGAAGAACATAATGTTCTTGACAAATTCCAGTCTGGTTTCCGCAGGGCCCCCCAACTGAAACTGCCCTTCTGAGAGTTTTTAATGGCATCCTCATGCGGAGTGACGTGGGAGAGTGCTCTGTGTTATTGCTACCAGATTTGAGTTCATCTTTTGATCATCTCATCATGTTTGAAAGGTTGCAACACTGGGTCGGTGGATCTGGTTTGGCTTTGGAATGGTTTTCCTCCGATTTATCTGGGCGATCAATATCTTGTGGCTGCTGAAAATTTCAAATCTTCCTCCGCATCCCTTGCCTATGGTGTGCCGCAGGGGTCGGTTTTGGTGCCTTTACTATACTCCACTATAGCACATTTTAAGTTCTTTTGATAACGTCTCTTATCAGATGATATTCAGCTTTATATTTCTTTTAAGCCCCACGATGTTTTTAAACTTCAAACCTTAAGGCAGGTACACACTACAGAAAAATCAGCCCAATTTATGTCCCGATCTCCCCCTCACGATCAAAGCCAGCAAAGGTCTGATTGTCAGTTTGCAAAAAAACATCGGGGGGGTTCAGACTATGGACAGGGGACTCTGTTAAGTCATGGTGGAAAACTCCTGCACCTAGACAATGCCTGCAGGTGGCTTCAATTATCTAATTGGCAAAGTGGAGGAGCTTGGACACGGCTGTCTGTGGACTCTGGCATCTTCTGGGGGTTTCCTTGTCCCTGGGATATACAAGACTAAGCGTTGAAGCCCCACCCAAAAGGAGCGGGTAACCCGTTACGTTTTGTGTTTTACTGGTCTGTTACTCCGACCAGAATAGTATTTTTTTAGCTTGAACTGGCGCCAGGAGCCCCAACTCCGATAGCAGGAGGGAGCTGGACTATTAACAAGAACTTCCCTTTTATGAACAATTGCCCCCTTGTGACATTCATTCCTTGGTGTTGAAGTGTTTGACCTTTGGTGATTTTTATGTTTGATTTTTGGGATTGTGCATGTTTGGAGTAGTCCTAAGGGGTGGGATAGTGTTCAGAGGGAACTAAGTTTTTCGCTCCCCCTAGTGGTGGTTCTAACCTTGTTGCTTGGCTCCTGGGTATTAATCCTTTTAATAAAGCCTTTTAAAACCTTTACGCCTACGTGCTGTCTTTTGCTCGGGAGGATCTGGTGACTGGTCGGGGAATAACCGCGACACACAAACATTTTGGAGATGGGAAACTGGCGGCACCGCTGGTAAGATGATGAGCTGAAGCCATGATCATGCATTTAACCATCATATCAGACTGGAGACCATCGTAAACCCCCGTCTGTTCCTGGATTGAGCTGTACGATCCATCAGCCTCATTTTAGAGAGCTACTGTACAGCTTCACTTATAGCGATGGCACTTATTGGTAGGTTACCTGTAACAAGGTGTGGAGGCTGATTGTAATTACTGAGGAAACGGTGACACTCGTACATAATGCTTCACATGGACGCGCTGCACTGCTGGAAGATCATGGAAAGAAGAGGATAAAGATGGAGAGAGTTTTTAGAAACCACCAATATTCCCTACATGATTACTGACTGATGCCGATAGATTCCCCTGAGCAACCTTCCCGAACTGGGGATTCTTAGATCATTTCAGAGGGTCGCCAGACAATTGTAATCGCTGTAAACTAAATACATTTAGAATTTTTAGGGTTGTCAAAATAAATCTGTTAATGCAGGAGATTAATCTGTAGGAATATAAATGCATTCATTTTCTAAGAAATAAATTAGAGCCTAACTCATAATAAAAATTGCAATTTAGCAATATCTTACAAAACTTCTCATATCTTGGTCAGCTAAGTTGTTTTTTTTTATTATCATGTTTTTTTTAACAGTTGTGTACATATGTATGATTATTGTTGCACTTTTACTTTTTATATTATTGTTATGTTAGATAGATGTTATATTGTAAAAAAAAAAACCAGAGTATTACAAAAATTGAATTTCCCCCTGGGATTAATAAAGTATTTTTCATTTCATTTCATTTATAATCCACCAACCCCCCGTTATCCCCCTAATTCATGAAGGTTCTGACAGTTTTCCAGCCTCACATGTAGATGCTGCAGGATGATCTGAAATGTCGCACAATAAAGAGCTCAGCCGTTGAATCCCAGTGCGCAGTTGTTGACCACAACAAGCCGTTGTGTTCATTCACCGCTGCAGCAACGTGCCGTCACTTCTGTTTATCTGCGATTCCACTGTGACGTCCAAATATAACGTTCTTTCGAGCCCCCACCACCAACAAGCTCCTCCACTTCATTCTCCATGAAACTGCGTTTTCTCTTCGTCTCAGTCGTCATGATCAAGTTTAAATGCATCAGCTGCTTATTTATATGCAAAAATATCCATGAGGTGCTTTTGCATTGACCCGTAATGGTAGAAAGTGGGCGTGTAGGGGGGGGGGGCATATGAGCCAAATTCACCTGTGCAAACTTCCAGGGAGAGTGTGATTTATAAAGGGGAAACTGCTTGGATTTTTGCGTACGCACGGTTTTACAAATCTGAATATTTTTCAGTGTAAGCAAACTTGCTCTCCAAGATATCTAATGTTTGTGGCAATTTTTATTCACCTCCAACTCGCCGTCATGCAGCCACATTCTCATTACTCTCTATGACTTTTTCCACAAAGTAAGAGGCTGAAGAGTCCGCTACGTTTGTTTATGCTACAGTCTCGTCACTGAAGTCTCGTGACGAAGGCTCTTTGATATCGGGAGATTTGGGGTGTTGACAGTGAAGGAGCCGATTCTCTGCTGACGAATCAGTTCGTGTGGGGTGTTCTCCGTCGTGTTCACCCCACACTTTATGATCAGAAGAGGCAAATCTTGTGTGATTTGTCTTTTGTGTGTGTGGTCTCTGCATCTATGAAGGTCTCAGGAATCCTGTAGTGTGGACCTAGCTTAACTCAGGTGTTTAGAGTGTGTCAAGAGCTGGATGGCTGAAAACTTTCTGCAACTTAGTGATAAAAAACCAGAAATCCTCGTCTTTGCCCCGGATGGTTTTCACTCAGTGAGA
The DNA here is from genome assembly GCA_023101725.1 of Atherinomorus stipes. NCBI lineage: Eukaryota > Metazoa > Chordata > Actinopteri > Atheriniformes > Atherinidae > Atherinomorus > Atherinomorus stipes. Next base: position 69,797 of record JALJCO010006282.1, read on the forward strand.
GTCCAGGCTCTTGGCCCGCTTGCATCATATGTAAAACCCTCCATCAAGAACCTGAGAGTAACCGTGGACTCAGCACTGACATTAGACAACCAAGTTATTGGTTAGTTCTTGTTTTTATTAGTTAACGAATATTGCTAAGCTAAGCCCTACTGTGTCACGCTCTGAGTTAGAAAAGATCATTCATGCTTTTATATCCTCACGTTTAGACTATTGTAATGCCATTTTCACCCGCCTCAATAAGGAATCTCGGGAACGTCTTCAAGCTGTACAGAATGCTGCTGCAAGGCTCTGACCCAAACCTTCAAAATATCACATGCTACATCGTTGTTAGCTGCCTATCCACCACAGAATTCACTACAAAGTTCTGGTTTAAACTTACAGAAGTCTGCATGGTCAAGCCCCAGTTCACTTGAATGAACTTTTGGAATCACATGTCCCACTGAGGTCATGTCATCAGGATCTGCTATTGTGCAGCGTACACGCTTAAAGTAGTACTTCCATGGTGATTTCATGAATATTTCTGTGTTCTCCATTATTATTGAATGCATTCTGCATCGTTTCTGTTTAAAAAAACCTTCTGGTATCTTTGTATCCAGCTGTATTTGTATACTAGAAGAGAGGCTTGTGGTCCAACAGCAGCTTTTCCGGGTCCTTCTCATGAATTTCCGTCTGATTGGCTGCCTCCCATCAGTGTATGAAGGAAGCTCCGCCCTCCGCTCTTATTTTGTTGCAGACAGGAAATAGAGCCGACAAACAAGTTTGTTCCGCCATGCTAACAAACAGTTAGCTAATTAGCTTCTCAACTCCGAAGCTACAGTCGTGCCGTCTTTAGTTCTAGTGTGTAGTGGAGGGTTACCTGCCTTCCAATGGACAGATAGAAACCCCACGTGGGATGCGCTATTTGCAATGTGACGTAGAAGGGCAAGGCTGTTCCCGATTCGCTCTTTTCTTCGTATTGTTTCTCTGATGAGAAAGCACAGCCGACTGGGGGGAACGCAACGCTAGCAAGTCAGCATGTAAACAAGGGGAAACCCTCCGTATTTCAGAAGGAGCAAGTTAAACGGGTTTTCAGTGGAAGGAGGCCTTTAAAAACCGAACGTGACAGAGCGTTTGCAGCTGTGGCTCCCACACTCTGGTATTCCCTTCCTCCTTAGCTGCTATTGTGCAGCGTAGGGGAGAGCGGGGCAATTAGTGCCAAGGGGCAAGTTGTTCCACCCCTGTTTTCTAGAAAACCATAGAAGAAATTGATCATGTGACCATATAGTTTTGAAGAGGTATTCATTTTACTCATGCTAACAAGAAGGGAGGCATATGGCTTTAGAGGTAAGCACCTTAAAGTTAAAAATACACATTTTTGGCTTCCAAAGTAAAATTTCTATGATCAAAGTTTTTTAGCTGGGGTTTTTGAACAGTTATATAAAACTTTGAAAACAGTTCACACATGTTTTAGTGCATAAGTAAGCTACACCATGAGTGTATTCAGTTAACACAATGCTAGCTAAAAACAGCTAGGGGATGCATTTAATTCAAAATGGTGGGTTCGGGGTAATTTGTGCCAAAAGGCCTGGGTTAAGTTGTGCCAGTGGCACAAATTACCCCACCTTATTAATGTCTTTTATACATTGTTTTTTTGTTTGGTTTTTTTTATTTGTTTTGTTATTATGCATTTTATTCTTACAGTTAATCACTAAAATTATGTGCTATTCTTATTTTTAGACAAAAATTCAGGGAGTGGAAGTAAGACAGGAGTTCTGAAAGTGTCAAAGCCAAACAAACCCAAAAAGAAAGTGGCCTTCAGTAGCTCAGAAGGGAGTGACTTCCCAATTCCACTTAGTGATGCCACTGAATATGAGAGTTCAGATTTCCAGAGCAATGATGATGATGAGGACCAAAGTCTATCTGCTGGTAATTTTGTCAATGTTTAAGGTCTGCTTGCTACGATGCTGGACTGGACAAGTAAAAAAAAAATATATATATATATTTTTTTGTCATTGTCAAAGGTTGAATATGCAACACGAACAGAACAGCGAAATCACATGTGTCCAGGTTGTTTTTGCAACAGCAGAAAAACAACTCCAGCTGCTGGGTTGCCAGGCTCGCTGCCGATACCAGCAGCCTGCGCCATGTCCAACAAGTAGAAAAGTTTTATCACTGAGAGCTAACATTAGCCACACTACCGATCCAGGAGAAAAGTCGCCATTTTTGCATTTTGATGCCATGGAAAACATTTATGCGGGTCCATAGTGTAGCTTCACCTAAATTTACTCGTTTTTGCTCTTTTCAGGTCACTCCTCTTCAGAAAAAGATATCTCCGCAGCTCTGGAGCAGCTGCTTGACTTGCCAACTCCACTGTTTTCCCCTGTACCAGCCTAACTGTGCCCTAACTATTACCACACAGAGATTGCATTTGGCAACCCTCAATGGTGGTGTGTATTGGCTTGTAGATGTAAACATAATGCCATTGTCAAACCTGTTAAAATTTATTTTATATTTATTTTAAAGGCCTCCTTCCACTGAAAACCCATTTAACTTGCTCCTTCTGAAATACGGAGGGTTTCCCCTTGTTTACTTACACATGCTGACTTGCTAGCGTTGCGTTCCCCCCAGTCGGCTGTGCTTCCTCATCACAGAAACAATACGAAGAGAAGAGTGAATCGGGAACAGCCTCGCACTTCTACGTCACATTGCAAATAGCGTATCCCACGTGGGGTTTCTATCTGTCCATTGGAAGGCAGGTAACCCTCCACTACACACTAGAAGTAAAGACGGTACGACTGTAGCTTCAGAGTTGAGAAGCTAATTAGCTAACTGTTTGTTAGCATGACGGAACAAACTTGTTTGTCGGCTCTATTTCCTGTCTGTAGCAAAATAAGAGCGGAGGGCGGAGCTTCCTTCATACACTGATGGGAGGCAGCCAATCAGACGGAAATTCACGAGAAGGACCCGGAAAAGCTGCCATTGGACCACAAGCCTCTCTTCTAGTATACAAATACAGCTGGATACAAAGATACCAGAAGGTTTTTTTAAACAGAAACGATGCAGAATGCATTCAATAATAATGGAGAACACAGAAATATTAATGAAATGACCATGGAAGTACAACTTTAAGGCTAAAATTTTTCATGGAAATGCTGTACTTTTATTCTGCACCCCTCCAAATGAATTGTGTGGGTATTATTAAAAAAAAACAAACACATTTTTAAACAAAAATGTTTCATATTTAACCTTTAAGATTGTGGGTAAAAACAAATCCTATAACTCTGTTGGATTAATGGAGAATGTTGAAGGTGATGAGGTCAGTCCAAAATTTCTGAAGCAAAGCTATATGAGGTCTATTGATGGTATGCCCATCTTCACATTTAAAGAGGATGAGGGACTCATCCCTAGAATTGATGTGCTCAATAAATGCCCACTACCCACACAACAAAAGTGGGTGTGAGTAGTGTTGGGGGAGTAGGTAGTGAAGTGGTAATGTCGCAGGCTTTGGGGTGTGGCAGACCTGGGGTTGAGTCCTCGACATGGCACTGTAATGTTGGCCTATTTTTTTTCTTCTAAGCATGTGTCCAAGTGGTGCTCAGGCTTGAGTAAAAAAAAAAAGACATTTTCTATGATGTTGAAACCTTAAATAAACACAGAGTAAGTATTGCTTTTTGGGGGGATTTGTCTTGCTTTTATGTAGCATTGTCATTTGTGAGATTAAAATGGGCTCTTCTACCTCAATTACGAATGGCACAATTTACCCTGCTGTATTTTCATGTTTGGCACAATTTACCCCTTGCTTGGGGCAAGTTGTGCCACAAAACCACTTTTTTTTTCTAAAGCAATATTTCTCAAGCAATTTATTTAAGATCCAAAGTGACTTTTCCCACAAGTACACAACACTTTTAATATGTACATATATAAGTTGGAGACACAACAGTAATCCCCTTGCTTAAAATGCACTTTAAGTAAAAATTGGCACTAATTACCCAGCTCTCCCCTACACGCTTAAAAACCGAACGTGACAGAGCGTTTGCAGCTGTGGCTCCCACACTCTGGTATTCCCCTCCTCCTTAGCTGAGACCTGTGGACTGGAGATCTTATAAGAAGCAACTTAAAATGTATTTTTTCAAACTTGCTATTTGCTAATTGTCTTTTTGCTTTTTGCTTGTCCATTCCGCTGTTTTTGTCTGTATTATCCTACTGTAAAGCACTTTGTGATTTTATCTTGAAAGTTGCTGTATTACTTACTCACATTATGCCAATGACTGTCCTCACAAAGATAGAGGTACAAACATGTTTGTGTGTGTTTGCAATGTGTGTATTAATTACAGACACACTGCAACTACTTAGTTGAAATAAAGGTCAGAAAGTGTTGTACGTGTATAAAGTATTTATTATTTAACTTAGTAAAATGTAAATGGGTTTCATGCTGTCACATATTAGTGATGATAAAACGAGCGACTTCGTCATTGCTCTTCTCTGTGTGAACGGTTTAATAGCACTCACCTGAATCTTTGCAGGCATGATTGTGTGTCACGTCTCTTCAGCAGGAGTCAGAAACCGTCTGAATTCCCTCTCATGTTTGCTATTTTTAGCATTCACATCCACTTTGCCTCTCCTTCACTGTAGCTCTGTTATCTTAAACAGGCTGGCAGGTTCTGACTGTGTCCATACTTGTCTCTCTTCCTGGTTTTAAAGATTACTGAGCTGATCTGCTTCAGTCGTAGTCCCCCTGTCTTTAGGTTACCATTAACCCTCATTATCACAGCAAGGGTTAATCCACCGGAGCTTCCTCTCAGGCTCTTTTAAAACTACATCCAAATGGTTGTCAGGATGCTCAGGAACCTTTGCCAGTTCTGTGCCAGCTCTGGGAAGCCTTGTGACGATCCTGCAGAGAACCGCAAGTTTCTACACAACAGTTTGGTCTGAAAGCTGCGACTCCCGAGCTGCAAGTCGCGCTTTGGGCCTTCCACAATAACTCTGACCAAAAATGACAAAGAATCAGCTAATATTTTTAAATACTGGTACTTACACTGTAACATCGCCGGTTTTAGCAGTTTCTTCATTGAATAATTGTATTAAATTTCCACAACATAATTACACTAAAGGTTATATACTTTTTAAAAATTTGTTGTCATTAGCTTGGAAATTCGGGTTTTCCCACACAATTTCCCACAAATACCTGCATATTCATTTGTTTATTTGATTATTCAGTTAAGTCCAATTGAATAAAATTCAATGGAAGAATATGTATTTATCCTCTTTTTTGCAAGTTTTTTTTTTTTAATTTCAAAACCTATAGGTAGATATAAAACTGATTCCTTTAAAATGACAGCAGTTTTTCTACAGTATGTATATAAAAATATGCGTGTGACGTTTTGAAACATAAAGTCAGAAAATGTCCATGTTCGGTGATTAAACTCCTTTCAAATGTTAATATTGAAATATCTGCTTTAATTATGCTGCATGTGAAATAATTACCGAAGTTTGCTGTTACTGGGAAATTTGCTTTGAATATTGGAAAGTTCTTACTGTCGTTTACTGATAAAAATAGCTATATTTATCTTTTACTTAAAGGTAGAATCTGGAGTTTTTCCCCGTTTCTGTTTGTAACCACTATTCAAACTGAGAGCCCCTCCCCTCGAGGTAATGGTCACATCACTCTTCAGCCCAAGCCTCTCCTTCAAAGCTCGGTAGTGGGTGAAAGCCAAACCAATGTTGACTCTGGTTTTTTAATGGTGCTCTTTTCACCCCCAAATACTTCCTTTTCTTCGCTGCATCCGCCACTTTTATTGAGAATTTGAGTGAATCTGGTGTCGGCTCCGCTCGACGTTTAAATAAAGAAAAAAAAAGTTCGCTCCAGTCGATGCGTTTGTCCCCACAGAGCGTTACATCCTCAGCTGTCATTGGCTGGAGACAGCATGTTAATCTCCACCCAGAAACGTCCCGAACACACAGAAACAAAGAGAAAAAGCGAAATACAGTCTGGGGAGGGGGTGTTGCAAACAAAGTCACCGCCACATTAGAGTAGAGGCCCAAAGGTGCAGATTGAGTCGGATTTCACTCACACAAGTCTAGCATTTACAGTATTTTCAGGGGGAAAATCCGGATTCTGCCTTTAAACTTTATTTACACAGGGAAGTCTGATTGAGACAGAGTGTCTTTTGCAAGGGACACCTGTTTAGCATACATGTCTTTATGGAGATGCATTTGTGGACATTCTGTGCTAACAATGACCGCCACAGAGCAGCATTTGTAAAAAGCTTTTTATTGTGGTAATATTTTCCAGCTATCTTACATAATTAGTTCAGTAATTCATTTATTTAGCCAATTCATTAAAACGTGTGGAATTTATATCACATATTTTACAAGAACAGATGAAATGACTCAACTTCATTGAGTTCAGGTCTGAAAATGACGTCTCTTCACGGGGAACCATCACTGGCCACGTTTCCATGGAGACTTTTTCCCCTTCGGATTGAAATCATTCTGATTGAGGATTTTAGGGCAGCTGTTTCCATGGGAACTAATACATTCGGATCTGGCGTGTACATGCGCCAATATTCATTCAGAATAATCCTGCCTGACATGCGCAGAATGATGTAAATCACGTTATTTATTAAAGACGGAGGTCATCAAACAGCTGATCGTCACAGTCGTGGTTTCTGCAGGACGTTAATGAAGCAGCAGCTGATCCTCATGAGCTCCTACTGGAAACAACCAAGAGGAAAAGCTGTAGAGACAGAGTTTGAGTTAAAAACAAACTTTCTCGCTGTCCAGGGAATTACGTCGTTCACAGCCATCTGTCAAAGTGAGGAAATGTCACTTGTTTCACGTTGACGTCTTGTCGAAGCATGCGCTGTAAGAGCGCAACCTCACAACTTTCCGATTCAGCGTTTACATGAGACCCCGTTCGGTTTGGGGAAAGGAATATTCTCCCCCAGTGAAACCGAAAGAAAATTCATTCGGTTCGGCGCTTTTCATTCGGAAAGAGGCGTTTACATGGATCACTTTAATTCCGAAAGAGCTTTTAAACCAAATGCAATCGGTATATTTGGGTCCATGTAAACGCAGCTACTGTCCCAATTCTGCTGTTTTCCCACACTTGCAACCCTTCGTGTGGCCCTCTGCCGCCTGCACGCTTCGTACCGGGCTTTAGCTTCGTACCGGGGTTTAGCGTGGATACTGGGACAGGGCCAAAGAGGGCCAGCAACCAACACGTCTGCAGCTGCATCAGACAAACCACCGGACATCCACCTCATCACCTGTAAAGCAGGAAAACCTGTTCCACAAGGTTTGTCCAAACCCTCCGTGATACTTCCACCACAGCAGATTACATGAAATGTCACAAAGAGCTTCACGATTACAGCTAAAAACACACAACACACCTATTTAAAAGCAGCAGCTGCAGGGGGGAGAAGGGAAGTGCAATCCTAGAAGAATGAGGGGGGGGGGGGGGGGGGCGGTGAAGGTCCCCAAAACAGTGGATTAAAGCTCTTGGATTTGATGGCAAGTGGTGACCTGAACAACGCAGAGAGCAATCTGTGCGCGGGTGTGTGTGTGTGTGTGTGTGACACACAGATTATGTGCATTAGAAACTGCTCTTGTTTCTTGTGTGTACCCCCCATGTGGATGTGTGTGTCGCCGTGCTGCAGGTGGATTGTTAATCCTAATCCACTCGTGAATGTTCGTGCTGAGGCCATTAGTGCCCATTTTCTGTGTGTGCGCGTAAGTACGGAGCAAACACATGCCCATGCTGAGCAGAGTTCGTCTGCTCACGAATGCACACATGCATGCACGTTCGTGCACGACCGCGTATCCGGGAGTGTAATCTGAGAGTGACTGGAGGGTTAGAGGGCCATTAAACAGTGCATTAGCCCAGACTGCAGACAGACAGGGGAGAAGGATGGGGGGGGGGGGGGGGGGGAATGCGATGGTTTGAGGATTTCAGGGGGATAGGGACAATGAGGGTGAGGATTTAGCAGTGAGGGTGAGGGGGATTGAGTGCATTAGTGAGTGCATGTGTGTGTGTTAGTGTGTATTGAAGGGATGAGGGGATCTGACCCATAAAAAGCAGACAGACACACCCTGCATGAGAGTCGGCCGTCCCACCCTCCACTTTTTATGCTGTTCAAAAAACAGGCAAATTAAGAGGCTTTTCTGGTTCACAGGCTTTCTGTCTTTCACTTTTAAAAAGAATCTTATTCAAACACATTTTCCATCGATGCAAATCCTCCTTCATCCTCCAGCATGTTTGGGAAGTAGTTCAGTTCAGACCTGATCCAGGGGCTGGAGGTGGATCTGGGCTCCACCTCCAGCCCCCGCTACCTGATAAACCACGTACACGTCTTCAGCCTGTGTAAAAGCTACAGCGTGTAACACAAACATCGCACCTCACAGGAAATTTCAGCATGATTTACTCACCATTGAATTCAACCATCGGTTATCTTGCTAGCTAGCGCTTTGCTACGTCTTGTGGTTAGAGATGGAAATCGAGACCTGGTTCTTTACAAGTTCGATTCCATGGAAGCGTTCATCTGCCCGCTTAATGATTCCTCTTATCGGTTCCATAAACGTCGGACGCATTTGCGTGATGACGTCACGAACACGTCTCCAACATGGCGTCGCAGCGAATTTTGGTTTTGCTCCAAAGTTTGGTTGTATTTCATGAAAAAATACGATATAAGCGCAAGTTACACGTATGGAACGATGATGACATCAGAGGGAGGAAACACCTCCAACATTTGGCCTCACAGCAGTTAGTTTGTCAGAAAATAAAGCCTGCCGTACGTTGCTAAGCAACCGTGGTGGCGCTCAGTGGGGGGGGGGGCCTCAGCGCGTCTTCCGTCTGCAACGTAGCAGGTAACGTAAAAATCCCGTTGACTGTAATAATGTCGGAGATTATTCATAAAGTATTGTGATGTCATATTAACCTTTAGTCTTTAGTTTATTTTGAACATGTTGAAAAGGAAAGCAGCAGTGTACTGCTGTGTACTGCTGTGTACTGCTGTGTACTGCTGTCTACTGCTGTCTACTGCTGTCTACTGCTGTGTACTGCTGTCTACTGCTGTGTACTGCTGTGCTGCTGTCTCTGCTGTGTGCTGTGTCCTGCTGTCTACTGCTATCTACGCTGTCTACGCTGTGTACTACTGTACTGCTGTCTACTGCTGTGTACTGCTGTGTACTGCTGTGTACTGCTGTGTACTGCTGTGTACTGCTGTCTACTGCTGTCTACTGCTGTCTACTGCTGTGTACTGCTGTCTACTGCTGTGTACTGCTGTGTACTGCTGTCTACTGCTGTGTACTGCTGTGTCCTGCTGTCTACTGCTGTCTACTGCTGTCTACTGCTGTGTACTACTGTCTACTGCTGTCTACTGCTGTGTACTGCTGTGTACTGCTGTGTACTGCTGTCTACTGCTGTCTACTGCTGTCTACTGCTGTGTACTGCTGTCTACTGCTGTGTACTGCTGTGTACTGCTGTCTACTGCTGTGTACTGCTGTGTCCTGCTGTTCTGCTATCTCTGCTGTCTCTGCTGTGTCTATGTCTACTGCTGTCTACTGCTGTGTACTGCTGTGTTGCTGTCTACTGCTGTGTCTGCTGTGTACTGCTGTCTACTGCTGTCTACTGCTGTCTACTGCTGTGTACTGCTGTCTACTGCTGTGTACTGCTGTGTACTGCTGTGTACTGCTGTCTACTGCTGTGTACTGCTGTCTACTGCTGTGTACTGCTGTGTACTGCTGTCTACTGCTGTGTACTACTGTCTACTGCTGTCTACTTGTGTACTGCTGTGTACTGCTGTCTACTGCTGTCTACTGCTGTGTACTGCTGTGTACTGCTGTGTACTGCTGTGTCTGCTGTGTACTGCTGTCTACTGCTGTGTACTACTGTCTACTGCTGTCTTGCTGTCCTGCTGTGTACTGCTGTCTCTGCTGTCTGCTGTGTACTGCTGTCTCTGCTGTCTCTGCTGTGTCTGCTGTGTCTGCTGTCTACTACTGTGTCTGCTGTCTCTGCTGTCTCTGCTGTGTACTGCTTGTCTGCTGTGTACTGCTGTTCTGCTGTGTCTGCTGTCTACTCTGTGTACTGCTGTCTCTGCTGTCTACTGCTGTGTCTGCTGTGTACTGCTGTGTCTGCTGTTCTGCTGTGTATGCTGTCTTGCTGTCTGTGTGTTGCTGTCTGTGTGTATGCTGTCTCTGTGTGTACTACTGTTCTGCTGTCTCTGCTGTGTCTGCTGTGTACTGCTGTCTACTGCTGTGTACTGCTGTGTCTGCTGTCTCTGCTGTTCTGTGTGTCTGTGTGTCTGCTGTCTATTGCTGTTCTGCTGTCTACTCTGTGTACTGCTGTCTACTGCTGTCTACTGCTGTGTACTGCTGTGTACTGCTGTCTACTGCTGTGTACTGCTGTCTACTGCTGTCTACTGCTGTGTACTGCTGTGTACTGCTGTGACTGCTGTGTACTGCTGTCTACTGCTGTGTACTGCTGTGTGTGCTGTCTACTGTGTCTGCTGGTGCTGTCTACTGCTGTTCTATGTAGTGTCTCTGCTGTGTATGCTGTCTTGTGTGTATGCTGTTCTCTGTGTTGCTGTTACTGCTGTGTACTGCTGTCTACTGCTGTCTACTCTGTGTTGCTGTTTGCTGTGTCTGCTTTCTGTGTGTTGTGTCTACTGTGTGTATGCTGTCTACTGCTGTTCTGCTGTGCTCTGTGTACTGTGTGTACTGCTGTCTACTGTGTGTACTGCTGTGTACTGCTGTTCTGTGTGTACTGCTGTGTACTGCTGTCTACTACTGTCTACTACTGTTCTGCTGTGTACTGCTGTGTACTGCTGTCTACTACTGTCTACTATGTCTCTGTGTGTACTGCTGTCTATGCTGTCTCTACTGTCTACTACTGTCTCGTGTGTTGTGTGTACTGCTGTCTCTGTGTGTGTGTCTGTGTTCTGCTGTGTACTGCTGTCTATGCTGTGTCTGCTGTGTCTGCTGTCTACTGCTGTGTACTGCTGTCTACTGCTGTCTACGACTGTCTCTGCTGTGTACTGTGTGTACTGCTGTCTACTGTGTGTACTGCTGTCACTGCTGTGTACTGCTGTCTACTGTGTGTACTGCTGTGTACTGCTGTCTACTGCGTGTACTGCTGTGTACTGCTGTCTACTACTGTCTACACTGTCTACTGCTGTCTACTGCTGTGTACTATGTGTATGTGTGTACTGTGTGTACTGCTGTCTACTGCTGTCTACTAGTTTTGTTGTTGTACTTTGTGTGTGTCTGTGGTCTGTTGTACTATTTGTGTTCTGTGTTGGTATAGTATGTTTGTTACTTGTACTATGTTACTGTGTGTTGTGTTCTGTGGGTGTTATGTTGTACTATTTGTGTTTTGTCTACTTGTGTGTTGTACTATTGTTGTGTTATTTTACGTGCTGTGTTACTGTGTTATGTGTACTATGTGTGCTATGTTACTGTGTCTACTATGTTCTTGGTTGTGTCTTGTGTGTGTTACTGTGTGTGTTTGTTTGTTGTTTGTTGTGTGTCTATGGTGGCTTGGTTTGTGTTCTTGTGTGGTATATTTTGTGTTCTTGTTGTGTCTACTGTGTGTCTGGTCTTGTGTCTGTTCTCTGTGTGTCTGTGTTACTGTGGTGGTTATGTGTTCTTGTCTATGTTCTTTGTGGTTGTTGTGCTATTGTCTTGTTGTGTTATTTGTTGTTTTTTTGTTTGTTTGTTTTTATTTTGTGTGTGTGTTATGTTTTTGTGTGTTGTTTTGTTGTGTGTTGTGTTTTATATTTTTTTGTTTTTTTGTTTTTTGTTTATTTTGTTGTGGTTTTGTTGTTGTTTTTTTTGGTTGTTGTGTTATTTTGTTGTTTGTGTTGTTGTTGTTGGTGTTGTTTATTGTTGTGTTTGTTTTGTTGTGTTATGTGTTTTTGTGTTTGTTTACTGTGTTTGGGTTTTGTGTTTTTGTGTTTGTTTGTTTTTGTTTGTTATTTTGTTTGTGTTTTGTTTTTGCTTTTTGTGTGTTTTTTTTTGTTTTGGTGTGTTTGTGTGTCTTTTTGTTTGTTTATGTGTTACTGTGTGTATATGTGTATGTGTTATGTTTTTTTGTTTACTGTGTGTGCTATTTCTTTTTGTTTTGTTTTAATAAGTAATAAATTTATTTATAGCACACTTAAACAAATAGGGCATGCTGTTTTAATCATATGATATACATACACACAATACATACATACATAACATACACATACATGTATATATACACATATACATACACACATGCACACATATACACACATACAAATCACCTATATATGAACTGTAATATAAATTTACAATAGGAAATAAAAAAATTATTGCCAGGAAAAGGTGCGTTTTAAAAGAATTTAAAATGTTCCGCGGGCTGTAATGTGGGGGGGCAGAGCGTTCCAGAGCTTCGGACCCGCTACAGAAAAAGGCTCGGTCACCCTTTGTTTTCTGTCGGGTGCGTGGCACTTTTAAAAGCAAGCAATTTGAGGAACGTGTTTGTTTGACCGGAACATGCACAGTTAAAAGTTCTGAAAGGTAAGGGGGGCCAAACCATTCAGGGACTTAAAAACAAGCAATAAAATCTTGAACTGGATCCTGTAAAGGACAGGAAGCCAGTGGAGGGAAGCCAGAACAGGGGTAATATGGTCCCGTTTCCTGGTTCCAGACAGAAGACGGGCCGCTGCATTTTGGACCATCTGCAGCCGGTGGATGGAAGACTGGTCCAACCCATAATATAAAGAATTACAATAATCCAGTCTCGAGGAAATAAATAAGTGAACAACATGTTCAAACTGACTTACAGGGATGTAAGGCTTCACCTTCGCTAAAAGACGCAACTGAAAAAAACTATTTTTGACAACAGAAGAAATTTGTTTGTCAAATTTAAAAGCACTGTCAAAGAAAACACCGAGGTTTCTTGCACAAGAGCGAATAAAAGAATCCAGGGGACCCAGCACACTGTCACCAGCTAGGTTAAAAGGATGACCAAATAAAATGATTTCTGTCTTGTCATCATTTAAACTTAAAAAAAGTTTAACCCCATCCAGGTTTTAATAGCATGCAGACACTTGATTAAGTTCTGCATGCAGCCTGGATCAGGCCGAAGGGAAGGTACATCTGGAGGTCATCAGCAAAACAGTGGAATGAAATATTGTAATTCCTTAAAATTGACCCTAAAGGCAGCATATATAAAACAAACAAAATTGGACCTAAAATGGAACCTTGGGGCACTCTACAGGTCTACTGCTGTGTACTGCTGTGTTCTGCTGTGTACTGCTGTCTACTGCTGTGTACTGCTGTGTACTACTGTGTACTGCTGTGTACTACTGTCTACTGCTGTGTACTGCTGTCTACTGCTGTGTACTGCTGTGTACTGCTGTCTACTGCTGTGTACTACTGTGTACTGCTGTCTACTGCATCCCACCACTTAAAGTGGTGATGACACGACCTTAACTTCAAGTAACTTTGCCGTACAACAACACGGCAAGACAAAATAACCAGTTCTGTGCAGTTAGAAGTTAATCAGACATGTATTTACGTAAATATCCGATGTTTAGGAGGCTCGGCTAAAGGCTAATAGCTTCTCAGTCGTGAAACGAGCTGCCATGTTGTGACGTCGGCGACGGTACAGAGTTGCGGTCCGCCCATTGACTTACATGTATAATCTAAGCCGTGGAAAACATGAAAGATGCTCCAGAACAACTAGACTGGAACTGGTTTGTGTGGTGGATCATCAGCCAGATCAGAAGAGTGTGATAATGATGAGGAATTTGGGGAAATCACATTTTACAAGCTTGAACCGGAGTTGACCTGAAGCCAGCTGCCTAGAGTCTGTCTCCAGCCTCAGGTCCACTGGTTCAGCTAAAAGCCTGCAAGACCAAACCGAGGGACCAGAACTGGAAGGAGCGACCCGGAACAACAAAAAACAGACAACAGACCCACAAAAGAGTTTGACATACATTAGAGCCAGGCGTGACGAGAAGGGTCTATCTGCGGCTCGCAAGACAGGGGCGTGTCGTAGTGTGACGTTACTCGACGACACGCCCACCAGGCCAATGAGAGCACGGTAAAATCTAGCCCTACCCCTGACCCTTCCCCTAAACCTAACCAGACCCACCCACAATGCGACACACCCACAACGTGACACGCGCACAATGCGACACACGCACACTAAGACACGCCCACTGGGTTGCAAGCCGCAGATAGATACACTTGGGCGTGACAGAAATGAGGCATTCGTCCCGTGTTAGCTCGCAGCTTACAGCAGCCAGCCGCAAGCTAGCCGCGGTAAATAATTAGCCTTTAAAAAATGAGAAGATAACAACTTCCATGGTTCCAGTGGAGTTTTAAATAGTTTCTGTTTATAAGGATGATGATGGAGGAAAGGATGCAGCTTTGGAAGCAGCTGGAGAAGATCTGATGACCGGAGACGTCCTCATATAACCGCGCAGCAGGTTTTCTGCCGATAGCAGGAGCTGTATGACCGATGTGATGGAGCAACGATGGATGAAAAAGAAGATTTCTGAGGAGATGATCGCAGTTTCATTGTGTTAGAAGTCTCAACACGCTGGTTCCTGAACTTTCAGTAAACAGATGCTCTAGACGATCAGAGAGGTCCTGTTGCTGCCTGTTTACCGGTGAGTACGACTCACAGGTACAACTCCGATCTGCTTTTCCTTATCCTCTTCAAAATAAAATCTGAATCTGTAGAAAACCTAAATAAACTAACGCTGCACTTACGAGCTTTTAACCATTAACTGTCAACACAGTTTGAAGGCTGAGTCGTTACTGTTTTTCTGTAAAACTAAAAAAAGGGCTTAAAAACCGCAATGAAGCCACTTCAATGTAAAATGAGCTGTGAAGAAGAGGACTCTCGCAGACGTCGTATCCGGTTTCGGCTCACAGCGCCACCGTCTGGTCAGAAAAGCAGCGATGTTTTCAAATAACTCATCTATGCAGCTGCGCTTGTTTATGTTACATAGATCATCATGGAGGACGTTTGGGTCTATAAAACATGGCAAAAAATGTCAAAAACGTGTCATCTGCACCCTTTGTGTTTCATCTTGCTCAGAAATGTTTTGATTTGAATGTGAATAGGACGAAATCAAGGTTGGAATGAGGGTTAGATATCCCGATATAAGGTTACGGCAGGGACACGCTGGACGCGAAAGCGCGTCGAAGCTCAGCAGTTTCATTTCGGCGTCCGTCTTAACAGACGGTGTCGACCACATGAGGCGCCGCGTGGTGCTGCGAGGTACACAGTGGCAAAATTGGCGATCGTTTCGGCTTCTGCTCGATTTCCTGCGTGAATTTGTCATGCCAGGCAGGAAAATAAGCAGGAACACGAGACAAACTTATCAAAATAAAACCATTTTCAAAGTAAAACACCCAGATAAGCTATGAAAGCTTATCTGGGTCCTGGAAGAGAGTCCTGGAAGAGAATGCAGCTCCGGACGAGCCTGAAGTCCTCCAAGTCCTGCCTCGCCATCAGGATCAGGTGGACCCCCACCCTTTTATCTGCTGCTGATCTCCTCCTCAGGAGAAAAGCTCTTTGCTGGGATGATGAGAGGAACTGTCGTGGATAAAATTAACCACTCCAGACGGCTCTGGTGGTGGAAAAGGTGTCCCGTTTATTACTGACAGAGAGAATACATAACACGTTTTCGGGAGGCAGATCTCGTCTCACCCCAGTGATGCTTTTTTAAATTACTGGATGACATCAAGATTTATCCAAAAATAGAGCTTGTTTAAAGGAACATTCCACCCACAGAATGATGTAACTTTATCTTCCACGTCCCCTCATGGTGAGAAAGACTCTGGAGCACTTTTTTAATATCTCAAATGCAGCCGGTGATCAGGAAGGCTTCTCGTTTCCCCCCAACTTTCATATAATGGAGTTCACCGGGGTCCGAGCCAAAAAGGTCCATAAAAGTCCACAAAAACTCGTCAAAATTCCTCCATACTGCTCGTCCAATGTAATCCAAGTGTCCTGAGTGGGTAGCGTCCAGAATTTACTGGAAACATCATTTAGTATATTTATAGAGACTAAACAGTACACACAGTACTACATCAGTACTACATCTTACTTTTGTGAAGCGCGCATATGCACATACATGAAACTACGGAAGTCTCGGTGTTCAGAGCCTACTCTGCCGATTATACAAGCGTAGAAGAAGAAATTCTCTGTTTACATTGTGCTAAGAGCAACAGAGCTGCAGACAAACCGGGACAAACACAAGAGGGGTTGATATTGATTTAAAAGAAAGAAAGAAAGAAAAAGAGAACGCACGATCTCATCTGCCGCGGCTTCGGTAGTTTCATGAACGTGCATCGGCGTGCTTGCAGGAGATGCGATGTAGTACTGATGTAGTACTGATGTAGTACTGTTTCTGATCATATATCTTAGTTTCCCAGCTTGCCTGTGTCCCCTAAGGGGTTAAATTATAGATGTGTGTCTCCTTTGTCCCTGGCTGTTTCTGCCTACATGGGGAAGTTAGCATTCACAAATGGGCTGATCGGCAGTTTGACATATTTTACTCCTAGCGCAGCTTATGACGTCATGACTTCCAGCCAGTTACCCCCCCTCCCCCGAACTATACTCTCCAAGCCCCTCCCTCCCAGACTTACAACGACAAACCGACATCATGGTGTCCTGTTGCATCAGAACTGCTCTGTACCTGGTGTATGAAGGACAACAGCACTCTTTCTGCATCAATCTTTCTGCCCCCCCCCCCTCCCCCCACAGAAAAGCTTGAGGATGATTTAGTTTCTGCAGGAATGTGCCGACCGAACGAGCAGAAAATCTCCCTGCAGCTCCGTCTCCTCCTCAGGAGGTTCTAACGGCTTCCAGCCCCCCCACCAAGAAACACGAAGTTTCTACTGAACGTTTCTCATCATGTTCGTGTCTTTTATCTCTGAGGGAAACTGATGTTTGTGATGATTCCAGTTTATAATTCTTCCTGTTGTGCGCGAGTGTCCGGCTGCGTACAGACGGCAATCAGGCCTTCACCATCATCATCATCATCATCACCGTTTCTGTACCGCCCCGATCAGACGAAGACATAACGGGCAGAACTAGCGTGATATATCTTTAGTATTAACTGTTCACTGAATCCGGGTCGTGGGTGGGTTTCACGCCACTGGCACTTTAAGGTGTGGGCTCAGGGGGGCGCGCTCGGACTGGACGTTACAGAACAATAAGCCCCATGTGCACCCCCATGTGAAATCCTCGGAGCTTTCGGAGCAGGTTGGTCATCCACTGCATGGTGAGGTGCGGGCTCAGGGGGGCGCGCTCGGACTGGACGTTACAGAATAATAAGCTCCATGTGAAATTCTCGGTGCTGTAGGAGCAGGTTGGTCATCCACTGCATGGTGAGGTGTGGGCTCAGGGGGGCGCGCTCGGACTGGACGTTACAGAATAATAAGCTCCATGTGAAATCCTCGGTGCTGTAGGAGCAGGTTGGTCATCCACTGCATGGTGAGGCGTGGGCGGGTTGTTATGACGGCAGGAAGCTCGTCTCACAGAAGCTGCTGTCAAACCTGCCGTGGACGTGAGAAACCAGAAACCCAGAGAGCTGAGATGCAGACTGATGGGGGAAAAGCTGAAGGTGCTTCGGCAGGTTGTTGCTCTCTCGATTCTGCAGTTATTACAGCAGATGTTTTCTGCTGCATTTATATGCTGCGTACGGCTCATCAGGAGGTAACTTACAGCTATCGCCTCTTTTTCAACCTTCCACTGTCACCTATATTTGGAGAAGTGGACAAACTCGTCTGAGTTGTGCTGACAGCAGCCTCATATGCTGGGGAGGAGGTGTTGAAATACTCATGTAAAAGACGTTTGCTCTATTTAAAAGGACAGTTCAGAGTAACCAAATTTAACAGTTAAGACCACGGCACCCCTTTCTTGAGCCATTTGTTCATTACGGATAAAGTTCAAGTTATGTGTATACCTGTGTATATATATATACAGGTATGTATGTATATATATATATGCATATATATATATACATATATATATATATGCATGTATATATATATATGTATATATATATATATGCATATATATATATGCATATATATATAATATATATATATATATATATATATATATATATACAGGTATGTATGTATATGTATATATATAGTCATATTGTCATATTGAACTCTTACACAAAATGTGATTTTGAGAAATTTAACATTTAATATACAGTGCCATGAATATAGAAATAAACATGAGCTGACAAAAATAATTTTCAAGGAAATTATAATGAGATGTTTGGACATTTGTAAAAAAAATAAAATAAAAAGATAAACTGAAAACATTGTGAGAACCCTTAACCCCTATGAACTGTTAGATATGGTTTTTTTTTCTGTTTTTTTATTTATTGAAAGGTTAAATATTCAGTTTACAAATGAATTATAATTAAAATGTTTAAAAATAAAAGACAGAAGGATTATGCAACCAGTTGAAAGCATTTCAGTCAATAATAATAATAATAATAATAATAATAATAGTTCTTATTTTAATGCCTATTGTCTCAAATTTGTGACAACCAAATTATTTCTTTACATCTAATTAATTTTATTAATTAACTTGATTTTATTCACTTTTATTTCTGTATTTATTTTTAATAATTTCTCATTTATATTTACTTATTTATTGTTGTATTTTCTATTCTTTAATTTTTTTCCAGATATTTTCTTGCATTTATATAATGGGAAATAAATTCAGGCATAAAGGTAATAACAATAATAATAATAGTAATAATAATAACAATAATAATAAGTTATTAGATGTGGTAATGGAGTTCGTGGTTTTTAAGCTTTTGTATTTAGCTTTCATTGACTTCTGTGTGGACTGGTGCTCTGACAGAAGTCAATGATGTAGAAAAAGCAACAATCAGAGAAATACTGGGTGAGAAAAGGGAGAAACAAAAAGGCTCTGACAGGGTGAAAAGACGACGTTCCTATATTTTCCGTTTTTTATTATTTATGAGCTGGAGAAGCAGCTGAGGGGAAAGAGGAAAAGAGGTTGTTGCTTTGTCTTTTTCTGTAGCCTGTGATGCTCTGCATGACCTACAAACCTCCTGTTTCTCTCCACTTGTTTTCAGCCTCTACACCGTCAGTCATTTCTCTTTAGAACATGTGAACAAACATTTTACACACCAGCTGTTCCTCAACGCTGCTTTCATTTCCCCATTTTCTTTTCTTGATTATTACAAGTTGCTTTGGAAATTCAGATAATTGAATCATGGTTACACAGCCCCATTTCTGAAAACAACACTTTGCAGAAGTAATAAATCCATATTTTATTCCCAGTGGAACATAAACAATATATAAGGTACTGAAACTGAGACGTTCCATGGAAAATTTTAGCTCATTTTGAATCTGATGCAGGGACACATCTGTAAAAGGTTGGAACACAATCAATAAAAGGCTGGAAAAGTGAATCCCCCAATTTAAAAAAGAACTAGATGAACATTTGACAACTAATCAGGTTGACTGGAAACAGGTCAGTAACATGACCTGGGTTATGAAAGAAGCAGAGTCTGTCTGAGACAAACTGAGTGTCAAATTAAAGAGCATTTTCACAGAAATGTGTCTCAATGTGAAATTGTGAAAGTTTTCAGATGCCACAATCCAGAGAATAAGGAGGAATCTCTGTCCGCACGGAATAAGGCTGAGGTACATAGGTGGTGATCTTCTGCCCTGGCAGGGTTCCCACTCTTTTCTTGAAGTTGTTTTCCAGGACTTTTCCAGCTGCTACAGTTATCACAAAATAGATGAGCAAATTCCACCCCAAGCTTTTGGAGAAGTGTTCTACAAGTGGCGACGAAGCAGAGACGAAGCCACGATGAAGCAGAGACGAAGCAGAGACATAGCAACGACGAGGGAGAGATGAAGCAAAGACGAAGGAGAGATATAGCAACAACGAAGCAGAGACGAAGCCACGATGAGGCAGGGACGAAGCAGAGACATAGCAACGACGAGGCAGAGATGAAGCAAAGACGAAGGAGAGATATAGCAACAACGAAGCAGAGACGAAGCCACGATGAGGCAGGGACGAAGCAGAGACATAGGGACGACAAAGCAGAGACGAAGCAACAACGAAGCAGAGATGAAGCCACGATGAAGCAGAGATGAAGCAGAGACAAAAGAGAGACGAAGCAGAGACAAAAGAGAGACGAAGCAGAGACAAAGTGACGAAGCAGACGAAACAACGAAGCAGAGATGAAGCAGAGACGAAGCAGAAACATAGCAACGACGAAGCAGAGATGAAGCACAGACGAAGCAGACATAGCAACGACGAAGCAGAAATGAAGCACAGACGAAGCAGAGACAAAGTGACGAGGGAGAAGAAAAAAAGAAGGAGAGAAGGAAGAGAGACGAAGCAGAAACATAGCAACAACGAAGCAGAGATGAAGCACAGACAAAGCAGACATAGCAACGACGAAGCAGAGATGAAGCCACGATGAAGCAGAGATGAAGCAGAGACAAAAGAGAGACGAAGCAGAGAAAATAAGAAAAAAAAAAGACAAAGTGACGAGGCAGACGAAACAACGAAGCAGAGATGAAGCACAGACGAAGCAGAGATGAAGCAGAGACAAAGTGACGAGGCAGACGAAACAACGAAGCAGAGATGAAGCACAGATGAAGCAGAGACATAGCAATGATGAAGCAGAGACGAAGCGACGACGAAGCAGAGAGAAAGTGACAAAGAAGCAGAGACAAAGTGACGAGGCAGATGAAACAACAAAGGAGATGAAGCAGAGACAAAGCAGAGACATCGCAACGACGATGACGAAGTGATGACGAAGTGATGACGAAGTGATGACGAAGCGACGACAAAGAAGCGACGAAGCAACGATGAAGCAACTATAAAGTGACCAGGAAGCATAGACATAGTGATGAAGAAGCAGAGATAAAGCGACAACGATGCGGAGAAGCAGAAGAAACGAAGCGATGACGAAGCAGAGACGAAGTAACGACAAAGCAGAGACGAAGCGATGATGAAGCAGAGATGAAGTAACGACAAAGCAGAGACGAAGCGATGATGAAGCAGAGACGAAGTAACGACAAAGCAGAGACGAAGCGATGATGAAGCAGAGACGAAGTAGCGACAAAGCAGAGACGAAGCGATGACGAAGTAACGACAAAGTAGAGACGAAGCAATGACGAAGCGACGACGAAGAGACGACGAAGTAACGACGAAGCAGAGACGAAGTAACAACAAAGCAAAGACGAAGCAGAGACGAAGTAACGACAAAGCAGAGACGAAGCGATGACGAAGCGACGATGAAGTAACGACGAAGCAGAGACGAAGCGATAACGAAGCAGAGACGAAGTAACGACAAAGCAGAGACGAAGCGATGATGAAGCAGAGACGAAGTAGCGACAAAGCAGAGACGAAGCGATGACGAAGTAACGACAAAGTAGAGACGAAGCAATGACGAAGCAATGACGAAGCGACGACGAAGCGACGACGAAGCGACGACGAAGTCACGACGAAGCAGAGACGAAGTAACAACAAAGCAGACGAAGTAACGACAAAGCAGAGACGAAGCGATGACGAAGCGACGATGAAGTAACGACGAAGCAGAGACGAAGCGATGACGAAGCAGAGACGAAGTAACGACAAAGCAGAGACGAAGCGACGACGAAGCAGAGATGAAGCGATGACGAAGCAGAGACGAAGTAACAACAAAGCAGAGACGAAGCGATGACGAAGCAAAGACTGAGCAACGATGAAGCAATGTTATGGGCGCCTCCTGTCAGCTGTATTCATGTAACGGTTTTCACCTGTGTCTAATTTTCTGTCTGTCTCCTCCCCAGTGATTGGTGGTTTGTGCTCTCTTTGGAGCTTAAATGCCAGGAGTTGGCCGTCTTCAGATGGGGGCCACCACCAGCCGCATTTTGTTTTGTTTTGAGTTGGGAGTTGCCGGCAGTCCTGTTTTCGGGTTATTCTTTTTGGTTACTCTTGTTTTAGGAGCAGGCCGGATTCGACGGCCCGCTAAAGGGTTGGTCTGTGGTCTGTTCTCTCTTTTGTTTCTTTTGGCCGGGGCTCCCTTCTCTTTATTTCTTTGGTTAATAAATTGTTTTGACTCGTTGCTGTCTGGTGGTGGTCTCTCATTTATGTTGTGGTTCCTTTTCCTTGAGCCGATTTAGGGACCGTAACAAGCAACAACGAAGCAACGACGAGCAGAGATGAAGCAACGATGAAGCAGAGACGAAGCAGAGCGGAGCAACAAAAATGTAAAGTAACCTAACGAAGCAAACAGAGATCGTTGTGTTTCAAATTATATTGAATAAATCTGTATTTTCATGATGAATAAAAAAATACTGACGCAGCGTTGCTGTGTTATATTTCTATTACCATCACACTAACTTGGCAAGGGTGTCATCACCCGGAAACGGCATTTTCTGCTTGAAACATGGATATTATTCGTGTTGGACCTCATTTGAAATTTTGAAAGCGGCTTAAACTTTGGTAGCGGACAGTGCTTAAAGGGGGGGCTGTTTACTTGATAGTGTGCACTTATTGGAGCAATTGAATTACGTAGAATGATAGAACTACGTAGAATGATGAAACTACGTAGAATGATGGAACTACGTAGAATGATAGAAATAAGGTAGAATGATAGACCTAGCTACGTAGAATGATAGAACTACGTAGAATGATGGACCTACGTAGAATGATGGAACTACGTAGAATGATAGAAATAAGGTAGAATGATAGACCTAGCTACGTAGAATGATAGAACTACGTAGAATGATGGAACTACGTAGAATGATAGAACTACGTAGAATGATAGAAATAAGGTAGAATGATAGAACTGGCACAACTTGCCCCAAGCAAGGGGTAAATTGTGCCAAACATGAAAATACAGCAGGGTAAATTGTGCTATTAGTAATTGAGGTAGAAGAGCCCATTTTAATCTCACAAATGACAATGCTATATAAAAGCAAGACAAATAATTAAAAAAAAACAATATTTGTGTTTATTTAAGGTTTTAACATTATAGAAAATGTATTTTGTTTAACTCAAACAAGCCTGAGCACCACATGGACTCGTGCTTAGAAGGAAAAAGGGGAGTGGTAGCGTCATGGGCTTGGGCGCGGAGGACCTGGGTTCAATTCCCCAACATGACCCCTGGGTGAACCACTGTGGACCCCTGAGCAAGGTCCTTAACCCCCCACCAACTGCTCCCTGGGCGCTTTAAGTAGCAGCCCACTGCTCTCTGATACTCACAGTACAGAGATGGTGAAATGCAGATCATACTAGTATAACAAAAAAAAGAAAAAATAGGGCAACTGTCAAGGACTCAAACCCAGGTCTGCCACACCAAAGCCCGCGACATAACCACTTCACTACCCACTCCCCCAACACTTCATTTGAGCACATCAATTCTAGGGATGACCCCCTCATCCTCCTCTTTAAATGTGTAGATGGACATATCATCAATAGACCTCTTATAGCTTTGCTTCAGAAATTTTGGACTGACCTCATCACCTTCAACATTCTCCATCAATCCAACATTGAGGGTTGGATTGAACGGTTGAATATGAAACATTTTTATTTAAGAAATTGTTTGTTTTTTTAATAATAGGGCCTACCTCCACGACTCGTTTGGAGGGGTGCAGAATAAAAGTACAGCATTTCCTTGAAAAATTATATTTAGCCTGAAAATAAATATAAAATAAATTTTAATGGGTTTGACAATGGCGTTATGTTTACATCTACAAGTCAATACACACCACCATTGAGGGTTGCCAAATGCAATCTCTGTGTGGTAATAGATTATTATATTTTTTGGTTGGTGTTTTTGGAGGTGGAAGAATTTGGTTTTCTTTTTTGGTTATGTTAATGATAGCGGTTGCTGCTGTGTTATATTGTTTAAACTGGATAAATTAAAAAAATTAAAATTTATTTTAGTTTAAGTAATGATGGATAAAATGGGAAAGGGGATATGTGGGGGGGGGGGGGAAATATAAAAAAAAATGTTGTGTTTGGTGGGGGGGAAGAGGGAGGAAGAGAATGGTAGGATGGGGGTAGTGAGGTAATGAGTGTTGATGTGTTGTAATTGTGGGGGCTAAAATCTAAAATCGTGTAAAAATCGGGTGTGTTCCCGGGTCTAGTGGGGAATGAGGGGAGGGAGAAAAGGAGAGAGATTGGTGATTTTGGTATTCAGGTAGAAAAAGTAAGGAAGGAAGATGGAAATTTGATAATGCTAAAAATGTTCGGCGGTAAATTTTGTATAAAGGTTAAAATTGGAAAAAGGTTAAGAAAGATTTTTATTGGAAGGAGGGAATAAAGGGGAGGATAAGGAAAATAAATAGGAAAGAGAATGTTAGAGGTAGTAATGCGTGGGTGTGTGGGGGGAGTAGGGGGGAAATGGGGAATTGTGGGAATATGAGGGTGATATAATGGGTGTCTGATAGTGGTTCTCTGAGGGGAGGGGAGGGAAGAGGGGAGGAAAAGGGGGGTGGGGTGTTAATATGACAGTGGAGAAAAAGTAAATGATAAAAATCAGAACATAGAGATATGAGAGTGCGGGACAAAGGAAAAAAAGGTAATAATAAAGATATCAATTCACTGTAAATAGAAAATATCATATTATAAAAATATATCAAAATCTAGAAAGTAAACAAATAAATTATAAATTAATTGATTAAAAAGAAAGAGAGAGAAAGAACGAGAATGAACCATACTATGTTGGGCACAGTTAGGCTGGTACAGGGAAACAGTGGAGTTGGCAAGTCAAGCAGCTGCTTCAGAGCCCTGGAGACATTATCTTTTTATGAAGAGGAGTGACCTGAGAAGAGCAAAAAGTGGAGTAACGCTACACTATGGACCCACATAAACGTTTTCCACGGCATCAAAATCCAAAAACTTTTCTCCTGAATCGGTAAGCTAACTCACTTGCTAGTGTGGCTAATGTTAGCTCTCAGTGATAAAACTTCTCTACTTGTTGGACATGGCGCAGGCTGCTGGTATCTGCTGCGAGCCTGGCAACCCAGCAGCTGGAGATGTTTTTCTGCTGTTGCAAAAACAACCTGGACACATATGATGTTGCTGTTCTGTTCAAGCTGCATATTCAACCTTCAACAATGACAAAAAAAAAATAAAAATAAATTTTTTTTTTTACTTGTCCTGTCCAGCATCGCAGCAAGCAGACCTTTAACTGTGACAAAATTATCAGCAGATAGACTTTGGTCTTCATCATCATCATTGCTCTGGAAATCTGAACTCTCATATTCAGTGGCATCACTAAGTGGAATTGGGAAGTCGAGGGGAGAAAGAAAAACTCCCTACTGAGCTACTGGAGGCCACTTTCTTTTGGGGGTTTGTTTGGCTTTGACCCTTTCAGAATTCCTGTCTTACTTCCACTCCCAGAATTTTAGTCTAAAAATAAGAATAGCACATAATTTTACTGATTTAACTGTAAGAATAAAATGTATAATAACAAAACTAAACAAAAAAGGTTCAGACCGCTGCTGTCGGAATGAATGGGAGGCTCCTCACATCTCATATTAAATCACATGTAAGACAACTCAAAAATAAAATGAAATTTCACAATGAGCACTTGAATGACTACCATTTCAACAACCAAGACAAACTGGAAAAAAACTTTATTTGGATAACATTTATTTATTTATAACCAAAACAATTTAATCTCAAGTTAATAAAGTCAAACTTTATTCCCTTGATTCAAACTGGATTCAGAGTTCTGG
Organism: Atherinomorus stipes; assembly: GCA_023101725.1. Classification (NCBI taxonomy): domain Eukaryota; kingdom Metazoa; phylum Chordata; class Actinopteri; order Atheriniformes; family Atherinidae; genus Atherinomorus; species Atherinomorus stipes. Next base: position 95,516 of record JALJCO010006282.1, read on the forward strand.
AATCGCTGGTCAGCCTTTATGCAACGTTCTGACACTGGATTTTATTTATTTCTTTTTTCTTTCCTTTTCCCTTTGTAATGCCATTACTCTTTTGTATTACTGTGTATTCCGTGTACATTCTTAACAAAGTTTAGAATAAATTAATGTATGATTAATTAATCAATTCTTAATTAATAAGTGAATATTATTAATGAATATTAATAAATTAACTAATAACTCTAAATTAATAATCAATGGATAAATTTACACATTATGAATTAATTAATAAATGTGAATGAATTACTGGATCATTAACTGATTTATTGATTAATTAAATTTTATTGTGTCAGGCTTATAGTGTTTCAATAACACAATAAAACAATAAATAAAACAAACGTACGCATACATTATATATATATACATACATATACATATGTACACTGTATATAATCACACGAGATCAGGTTTATACTCCTCTATTTGAAGAAAAGTGGAGATGCTTTGCAGGTTTGCTACTGTCAATACATAAACAAAATGCCATATATAAGCTATGCAATCGTTTCACTAGCAAGGACCACGCCACAACAAAAGGAGTGATGATGACAATGATGATGAAGGATTGATTGATTGATTGATAGAGAGAATGAGATATGATGATGAGCCGGAGGAAGACCTAGTGTGGGGGTGTAGTCTATCGATAGTGAGTCCGGCTTAGGGAACCCCCTCAGATGGAACCCCAAAGAAGAGAAGGAAGCAGACAAGGAACAAGAATGGAGGAGACGGTCAGATGATGGGAAAGAAGTAGGACAGCAGGAAGGAGAAGGGAGGCAGAGAAGAGGGGGGGCAAAGGCCAGGGAGGGGCAGCAGATGGAGAAAGGCCTAATGAAGCAGGCGGACAAGGCAAAAGGGAAGGTAGAGGAGATGCAACGAGAGGAAAGGGGGAGGGGAAGGGGAGGGTCGTCGAGAGAACGAGAAACTGAGTTGATGAGGTGAGCGAGTATTTAAGGCTGCTCGGTGATTAGTGAGATTGGAGGCAGGTGTGGTTGAGGCGTGGTCCTGCTCCTGAACCTATGTTAATGAATTAACCTCATTTCACTAGCAAGGACCACGCCACAACAAAAGGAGTGATGCCGACGATGATAATGATGAAGGATTGATTGATTGATTGATTGATAGAGAGAACGAGATGTGGTGATGAGCCGGAGGAAGACCTAGTGTGGGGTGTAGTCTATCGGTAGTGAGTCCGGCTTAGGGAACCCCCAAAATGACTGGCCAGAGCCAAGAAGTAAATGAGCTCTACGTATATCTGAAAGGTTATTGCAAACGTTTGAATGATAGGCTTGCTAAGACCAGCGTCTGAGCAACTGAATATTTTTGGTCTGATACATCAAATCTGGAGGCGGTGGTGGCTGCGCCGATGCAGAATGAATGGATGGAATAGTGTTCTGATTCTAAGCCGGACAGACGGACTTGACGGAAATGGTTGCTGAACCAGAATCTAGTAGCCAATTTCCTTTTCTCAGTGAAGAGAGCGGATCCAGAGGTGAGGCAGTTGATTGCAGTCAAGTTGGAAGTAGTCTGGAACCGGTTCTTAAGGGCTGAGGTGTGAATACAATTCAAACGGATAAATGGGGAAGAGATTACGAGTTGATCTGTTTTTCTTTTAAGTGTGAATACGAGACAGTCAGGTGAGTAGCAGATGTCTGAGAGGCAGGGGTGAAAAGGAGAGTTGAAAATGGACGTTGTAGGTGCAAAATGATAGAACTCACGTAGAATGCTAGACCTACGTAGAATGATAGAACTGCGTAGAATGATAGACCTACGTAGAATGATAGAACTGCGTGGAATGATAGAACTGCGTAGAATGATAGAACTATGTAGAATGATAGACCTACGTAGAATGATAGAACTGCGTAGAATGATAGAACTACGTAGAATGATGGAACTACGTAGAATGATAGAACTGCGTAGAATGATGGAACTACATAGAATGATGGAACTAGGGAGGCTGGGCAAGATGGCAGCCAGCGCGCACGCGTTGCTGTGAACTCCTCCGAATTTTGGGCACCATTCATCCTTAAAGCTAAGGTAATATCAACGGAATGTCACTTTCCAGAACTGGAATATGAGAAACAAGACCTTATAAGTACAAACGTCTAACCTGCTTTTGATTTTGGGAAGATACATGGACTTTCTTTTTCCCTCTCTTCTGAGTTAACTAGCTAGCTGCCTAGCCAAACGCTAAGACATGACAAAACGAAAAGATAAAAAGGGGAACATTTTGATGGACTGGAGTGAAGATCCTCCGATCAGCTTATGCTCTCCTTTACCCGATACTCCTCTCTCAAGCCCCAACTCCAAGAAAGCATGCTCGAGAGTTGACGATGAGGTTTCCAATGCAGACATACTAAAAGCGGTTCAACACTTAACGAGCCGGTTCATATCTCTCGAGCAGAAGATTAGCCAAAACACTGAAGAGATTCTGGCTATCAAAGAAAACATGGGAGGTATCGAACACATAGTAAAGACAAATAACGAAAAGATGCAAGTGGTGACTCGCCGGCTCAGCGAACAGGATGAAAAGATCGAAGATGCAGAGCGTTACAGCCGACGCTGGAATCTGAAACTCTTCAACCTACCAGAACCCACCAACGAGTCCATAGAAGATCTGAGGAATCAGGTCTTCCAGATTTTTGGTCAGATGGCTCCAGATGACAGAAGCAAGCTGGGCTTTCTCGTCGACACGATTCACTGAGTTGGACGCTCCAGAGATGACAAGAGCCCCCGTCCTGTGATAATCCAATTCACCATGCGCACCTTCAGGCAGAAAATATGGAAAACCTCGATGCCCGCCGCCGTAATGAGGGAGAAGAAGCTGCGACTTACGGAGGACCTGACCTACGGGGAAAGACAAAAGCGAAATAAACTTTGGCCTCTGGTTGAAAAAGCTCGCAAAGATGGAAAAAAGACGGCTTGGCGTGGACCAGATGTAATCATCGAAGGAAAGAGAATCACCGCTGACTCTGTGAAAGATGCCTAGTCCTGTAAGACACCCGTGGATTTGTCGTTCCTTAGTTTCATGTCTGGGTGATTTTTCTTTTTTTTTTTTCTCTTACTCTATCTCTCTCATTAGTGGAGGAAGAGAGAGAGAGTCGTTTACAGACCACTTGTTTGGCTGTAAGATAAACGTGTTACTATGCATTCCAGTTGCATTTAGTTAAATCTATAACTGGTGCCTAAACTTTATTTAGAAAAAAAAAAAAAAACTCGTTCACACTTCGAGGCATTTGCACTAGCAAGCCTATTTTTCAAGGCTTGTATAATCTCTTGTTATCTTTCAGACATTGTGCTCATATATATTTTTGTCTTCTTTCTTTTCTCATTGAAAATGGATGTGTTTAGATTCAACCCGTTGAAAATAATCTCACTCAATGTTAGGGGTTTGAGAAACCACACAAAAAGAAAAGCAATGTTTCTGTTTCTTCGAAAAACAAATGCTCATATTATTCTGTTGCAAGAAACGCACTCTTGTGACTCAGATAATAAGTTTTGGAAAAGTCAATGGGGTGATCAAGCGTACTTCTATCATACGACACACAACTCTGCAGGTGTTGCACTTTTATTTAATAAGTTTACAGGTGACATCTTAGAAACTTACAACTGTGATAATGGTAGATGGTGTATTGTGTTATGCAAACTAGATAATGCCTTTTTCATAATATGTAATGTTTATGGACACAATGGAACCACACATGCCCGATCTATGTTTACAGAAATCTTGTCCAAAATAAGGGAGTTGCAAAATAAAAATAAAGGGCCCTCTTGATTATAGGAGGAGATTTCAACGGTGCCCCAAATGATAGGATAGATAGAATTCCAGAGAGAACTTCTCAAAGTTTACCTTTCAAAGCCACACATTTTATGTGCCAAGAATTATCAGTAATCGATGCATAGCGTTTTTTAATCCAGATTGTAAAGACTTTACTTGGTCTAATGCTAGAGGAACGTTACAATCCAGGATTGATTAATGGCTAACTTCCTCTTCGTGTTTACAATATATTTCAGAAATTAATCAGTCATACGCTCCTTTATCTGACCACAAACTTATCTCAGTACATTTACCTGGTTCTGAGGAAAGTAACAAAAATTTAAGGGGATACTGGAAGCTAAATAATAACCTACTTAAAAACAAAAGTTTTCAAGACTCAGTTAAACTAGTAGCGTTGGATATCTTTACTAAAAATGATATGAACAACATCCAGAAATGGGGATACTTTAAATTTAAAATTAGAGAAACGGCCATCCTCTGTAGTAAAAATATCAAAAAAGCTAAAGACAAAAAAGAAAAGGAAATAATGGAAGAACTAAAGACCTATCTAAGCAAGGAAAATCTATCTGAAGAGGAACATGTTAAATTGTTGCAACTCCAAAATGAAATTGATTTTTTATATACTGAAGCTGCTAAAGGTGCATTTATTCGCTCAAGAGCTAAATGGTTGGAGCATGGCGAGAGAGAAATTCAAGTTACTTTTTTTTGCCCTTGAAAAACGCAATCAAAAAAGATCTAACATTTCAGCACTAAGAATAAACAATGATTTAATTACTAATCCCAAAGAAATAGCTGAACATATTAGTTCGTTTTATGAAAACTTGTATAAGTCTAAATTTGAACCTGAACGCTGTGAGAAATTCTTGGATAGTATGAAGGATTCTGTCCCAAAGATCACAGAAGAATTTAAACAGCATTGTGATAATCCAATCTCGAAACTGGAACTTGAGGAAGCTCTGAAACATATGAAGGCTGGAAAATCACCGGGGATCGACGGTTTATCTGTTGAATTTTATAAATTTTTTGGGAATATTATAGAAACTCCTCTTTTGAATATGTATAAATACTGTATTGAAAATAATGAAATGACATCAACTATGAAGCAAGGTTTAATTAACCTAATTCCAAAAACTAACAAAGACCCCCTGTGTATAGAAAATTGGAGACCCATCACACTTCTGAATGTGGATTATAAATTACTTGCACTTGTCTATTCTAGACGCTTAAAATCTAATCTTGAAGATATAATAAGTGATTGCCAAACAGGTTTTATGTCCAAGCGACACATTAGTAATAACATCAGATTAATTTTAGATTTACTTGACTACTCAGAACATGTGGAGTCACAAGCAGTTATAGTATTTCTCGATTTCTATAAAGCTTTCGACACGTTAGAGCACCCCTTTATTTTTAATACATTAGAACTAATGGGATTTGGAGTAAATTTCGTCTCAGTAGTTAAAATGTTATACAAGGACATCAACAGTAATTTAATGATCTACCCTAACACCTCTAGAAGATTCCCAATCAACCGATCTGTCCGTCAAGGATGCCCAATTTCCCCTTTTTTATTTTTAATTGCAGTAGAACTCCTCTCTTTGAAAATCTTAAATACTGAAAATATAAAAGGCTTAACCATATTTCAAAAGGAACTTAGAATTACACAGCTAGCTGATGATACAGCTTTACTTTTAAAAGACAAATTTCAAATTGAACCGGCTTTTCAATTGATTAATGAGTTCTCTAAAGCTTCAGGTTTACATCTTAACATTAACAAATATGAAATCTTGTGTCTTTATGATACAAATTATGCAAACATCTGTAATATCCAAGTTAAAAAAACTGTGAAATACTTAGGCATTGATATTACTAAAGATATGAGTTCTAGACAGCAACTTAACTTCCTCCCCAGACTTAAAAAAACACAAAATATCATGAATATGTGGCTTCAACGGGACCTATCTATTTTCGGCAGAATTCTTTTATCCAAAGCGGAAGGCATCTCAAGACTAGTATATCCTGCTTTGTCACTATTTGTTGAAGATTCATCATTAAAAGAAATTAATAAAATACTCAGCAATTTTACCTGGAAAAATAAGAAACATCATCTTAAAAATGAAATTCTCTCTGCATCCAGAAAACAAGGAGGTTTTGAATTATTAAATTTCAGTGATCTAAATAACACCTTCAAAATAAAATGGATTAAGGAATGTCTCAGAACCCCTGATTCAATTTGGTTCTTTATTCCAAATAATATCTTTAAGAAGTTAGGTGGTTTACATTTTTTACTCACCTGCAATTTTAGTGTTCCTAAATTACCTTTAAAACTATCAAAATTTCACCAGCAAGCTCTCTTAGCCTGGAAATTGTGTTATTCCCACAACTTTTCCCCCCACAAAGCAATAATATGGAACAATGAAGATATTACGATCAGGCAAAAATCCATATTTAAACAGAATTGGATTGACAAAAACATTATTTTTGTCTGTGACCTCTTTGATTGTCATGGTGTAATGCTTACTTATGAAAATTTTCTTCGTCTTAAATCCTTCCCTGTCACATGTAAAGAGTTTAATTACGTGACTAAAGCTATCCCTAATGGCCTTTCTTTCCTGATGCGAAGACATTATCAGTATCAAGAAATACTAAGAATAAAACCCCTTCTATTGATAAATGGTCTTCATGTAACAGATTCAAAATGCAACAACAAACATATACGTAATACCTTTTATGAAAAGAGAAGAATAAGTCCACGAGGGAAAGCCTTTTGGGATAACATCTTTATGGACAATGACTGGAGGAAGGCCTGGATATTGCCTTATAAGTATTGCATTTCCAATAAAATAAAAGAGGTTCACATCAAAATTTTACACACTATATATCCAACAAATCTGTATTTTTCTAAATTTTCGGATGTTGAAAATAAATGCAGTTTCTGTAATATGGAACCAGAAACCTTAACTCACCTTTTCTATCACTGTGCCAAATCTATCAATTTCTGGACTGAACTTGAGCAATATATTGCGTGTAACGTGAAGATAAACATCTTAATTGACTGTAAAAGTGTGATAATGTATTTTAACCACCGAGATACCGAGATCACCTTTATAACAAACTTATTAATTTTGTATGGCAAATTCCACATACACAAATGTAAATATTCTAAAACCCCACCAAACTTTAGAAGTTTCTTACATGAATTTAGAAAAATACATGAAATCCCTTACGCTAATTGACTCTAAACAAAGCTTCGTATGCACAGAAATATATGATAGATTTTTCAAAGAATAATGCTCTGACACTCTATTTCCTTATATTTGTTTGCAGCTTTTTTTTTCTTCTTATTATTTTTAATTTATTCTTTCTCGTCATTTTATTTATCTTGTTTATTGAATGTATGCTTTTTCTTATAGACTTTGCCATATTTGTCAACTTCTACATTAACATTTCTAAGACTCATTTATTATTTATGATCATGCTACATATCTGAGCACCTGTCTGCTGTTCATTGTGTAATTGTCCCTTGTATGTCTTTCAATAAAGTTAATAAAAAAAAAATAGAATGATGGAACTATGTAGAATGATAGAACTACGTAGAATGATGGAACTACGTAGAATGATGGAACTATGTAGAATGATAGAACTACGTAGAATGATGGAACTACGTAGAATGATGGAACTGCGTAGAATGATAGAACTACGTAGAATGATAGAATTACGTAGAATGATGGAACTACGTAGAATGATAGAACTACGTAGAATGATAGAATTACGTAGAATGATGGAACTACGTAGAATGATAGAACTACGTAGAATGATAGAATTACGTAGAATGATAGAATTACGTAGAATGATGGAACTACGTAGAATGATAGAACTACGTAGAATGATAGAACTACGTAGAATGATGGAACTACGTAGAATGATAGAACTACGTAGAATGATGGAACTACATAGAATGATAGAACTACATAGAATGATAGAACTACGTAGAATGATAAGCTGCTGTCTGATTTAACTGTTTCTAAGCAGAGAGACAAAGCTGACAGACCATAAACACAAACTTTGATTCTCACTCCGGACATTCACATGGCCTCATCAGTGCACAACAGATGATATTACATCCCCAAATCCCCAGAAAAGTGAAATTTGATGTCATGGCATCTTCAAAGGACAGACCTCCCAATGTGCACATTAACAGATTTACTAAAATTGAAGCTGCCAGCAGTGGCTCATCAGTAAACGACATGACTTTGTGTGTGTTTTGCATTAAAAAAAACATCCATGACAACAAATGTGTCTAAAAATTGTCTACTTTATTCAGTAAGGTAAATGTTTTTGTAAAACATTCAATAAAAAATGATCTATAATTTATTGCTTATTGTCATCTTTACACTAGGACTTTTGATCTGATGCATAATTTTTCCAAAGCACTCTCACAAGGATTATGTTGCTAAATATTTAGACAAAGTCTTAATGCAGTCATTATAATAGTAATAACAGACATACGTACCCATGTTCAGATAATATAAAAACAAACCAAACAAAGTTACAGTAGCTGGACAGAAAACAGACAAGGGACAGGCAGACTCAGGCTTCCTCTCATGTACAGCGGGACAACTTTTATTACTTTTTAAGAACAAATGTTGCAGGTTTTAAATCCCGGCATAAAAAAATAAGTTAATGTAGACCATAACTGAGAGAATTTAGAAGAAAATACAAAAACAGAAAACATGAAGCTCAGATTTTGAGATCTTTGTTTGCTGGAAGCCACTTTAAAAGGTACACCGTGTAACTTTTGGCCACTAGGGGGCGCTTAACCTGTAACTCCCCACAGGCCACACAACGGTTGCAAAATTAAACAGTCTCTATCCGTACTTTGGAATCATGTTTGCGCCACTTCGATCAGCTGATAGTGAAGTCTTGGAGCCTCAAATTAAGCGCTCCAGGTCACATGATCCAATGAGAGACGGATCCGACTGCAGAGTTACAATGTCTGGTTTTGGAGGGGGCAGCCCCCTCAGAGCACTAGCATGTGTCAAGTGCTGAAAATTGACCCCAAAAATCATTTTTATTACTTACATTCAGCTGACGTTTGCGTCAAAAAATTACACGGTGTACCTTTAAAACCCAAATTTGAAACAATTTTAGTGTTACATAAAATAACTGAGCTATATTTTTTTAAAGAATCATGGACGAAATGATGGGGCTTTTTTTTCATTGGTCTTTTTTCATTCACAATTCTTAACTTAAAATTTAGTATCTCTTTAAGCACAGAATAACGTTTAAACTGAATTTAAACAGGGATAAAGCCAAATATTCGTGAAAAAACAACAGGACCATATGGTCAACACACGAAATTGGGGGAAATAGTGATGTTTATAATGCGACTGAATACAGTACTGAGATGATGCGAGGCTCCGCTGTCCCGAGTCCTTCAGAGAATCCCACGTCCTTGCCACACCCCCCCTCGTACACACTCGAAGTAAACGGTGTGTGCTTGTGTGTTTTGTTGACCTGCTCGGCCTCCTGTGTGTGTGCGTGTGTGTGATGCAGCTGCACACGTGCTTCACAACCCACATAGGAGCCTCTTGTCCATATTTATTTCTAAAATATGCACAGTAAACACACGATGACGGTCGCATGCACACAGACTCGCAGGCTAGCTCTGAGGTCAGTGGGAATGTTCACACCTCATGCCACGTATTTACATTCTCGTTTTAAGGAAACTGTGTACAAGGCAGTAGTAGATGGTGATCTGGCAAGGTGTAGTTTTTCTTTTTAAATTTTTCTTTCAAGTTGAGGTAATGTGAAAGAACGACTTCAAACATAGGAAACTAAACTTAAGGTGAAGGAAAGCTCTAAGTAATAAATAAATAAGTTAATAAGTTAAGGGGTCCATATGTACACGTGAGGGTGGGGTACGACGTGTGTGCATGGTTTATGTGTTGGTTGGTTGTATGATTGTGCAAGGTCTTCAGGGGCTGAGGGGAGGGAGCAGAGACCTCGAACCCCTCCAGATATCTTGTTTCATTCTGCTCTGGCAGCACAAACTAAACTACTCTATGAAGTTCCACTGACCTAATGCCACTCAAGCAAAACCTCAATGTGACAATCATGCTTTACAAACAACTAAAACCACATGTGGAAACTGTAGGAGTCACAAGAGGACGGCCGTGAAAGTGTTTCAGGTGCGGGCGTGTTGTCTCGGGAAGAAAATACACTTGCCGTTTAACCTCAGATTTGCGTAGCTATCGGTTTCATTGTGAGCGGGATTGCTGGACTTCCACCAGCAGGTCTGAGTTTGTACCGGACCAACAGGTTCTCCAAAGTCAGACTACTTGATAGAGACTACTTGGTATTTTACCAAGTACAGACTGAAAAAGAAATTGAACAATTGATCGAAACACGTGAGGCGGTGTTTAGCTCTACTGGTTGAGGCTACAGTTCCTTGGCGTAGCCGGTCTAGGTTCAATTCCTGGTCTGGGACCCTTTGCTGTACATCATCCTCCACTCTCTGCCCCTGCCCAGTCAATATACCACGATATAAAGGCCACTAGATCCCCAAAAAACCGAGTAGCACCTAGCTGCAGCCGGAGCCACTACAAACCACGCCCACCGTAGGAATGAGTGGAACCTATCCCCCCCCCTAACCCTAACGACCACTCACCCACGTCACTACAAACCACGCCCAGTTTCACTACTAACCACGCCCAGTTTCAGTACAAACCACGCCCAGTTTCAGTACACACCTCTGGGTCTGCAGCTGGGTATACTTGAAAAAACCCATATGATATAGTGTGTATAGTGTAGTAGAAGGTGTACCATCTTCAACACCTCACAATTTGATTTAATTTGATTTGAAGGTGCTACGATTCAGTTATTTAATCATAAGTATCACTTATGATTATTCGAGCTGGGCAATATGGCCTAAAAATAAAATATTAAATAATAATTTTAAAAAAAAGTCATACTTGAGTAAAAGTAAAAGTACCTTACTGGAAAATTACTCAAGTGAAAGTCGCCTGCTAGAATATTACTTGGGTAAAATTAAAAACGCAGCTAGTACTTACTGTAGCCTACTTAAATATCAAAAGCAAAAAGTACTGTTAATAAAACGCTGTCAGAAATGAGAAAAAAATGTAGTTTTATTCCAGAAAAGTAGGATGGTTCTGGTTAGATATTCCGCTACCCCTCCTAATTTTTTTCCTCCACACCCAGAAAAAAAGAAAAGTATATTGATCTGTACCAAACTGGACTTGGTGATAGAAACTGGGCTATGGTTGCTCATATGATACGCTCATTACTGGAGGATTCCACTAAGGGCTGCATTTGTGAACTCAGACTAGAAAGAGTTTACAAATTTGTAGGGTGTAAGATTATAAACATGGCAACAATAGAGGAGGATAATATTTGGGTAATTTTGATATCACGGCAGAAAATGACAACAGAAGTGATGTAGATGGTATGTAAGGTTGTTAAAACAAGCATGTCGTGCCTTGTTTTCGGAACTTTTCATGATTTTTACCGATTTTGAGCCTGTGACCTTACTTCGGGTCAAACTGGTCTCGACACTACACTGCCCCCTAGTGGTTACTTGTAGCATATGTTGCAGCTTGAAACACGTAGCCTAGCATTAATTTCTGAGGACTCACGAACACTTCAAACAAATACAGAATACAAAAAGCAGACATGATAATCAATTAAAAGCAAGTATATTTTCCACCTCACTGTTGGTTGCAAATTCATGATAGTGGTTATGCAGCAGTTAGCATGTTTATTTAATATTAGAAAATATCAAATTAATTATTCATTTTGACTAAAACCAAGACTTTTAAAGTATATGCAGTCCCAGCTAAAATTATTCTTATAAAGTGAATTTCTCAAATAGGACGAATGCACCCAAATCTTGTGGTGGGGAGTTGGTTACTCCTGCATATATAAAGTCAGGTACTCTGCACACGTACACAGTTATTTTACCCAACTGTGACCCAGAAGTAAACAGAATAAGCCAAAGAAGAATCTGTAAATTAAAAATAAGTGAAGTTGTTCAATTCCCCACTCCACACAGTAAAAATTGTCCCGTAGTTAAGCTTTCTGTCTAATATTTAGATCTGGGATAACGAAAAGTTCAATATAATAAAGTGAGGAGTATTTTAATGCTAACAGACGAAGCCAATAGTCTAGTTAAATGATTTAGCTGAGCTATGACTGTAGCTTGACTCAATATTAATGTCTGTAAACATACGTTTCCGCTTGCTCTCCATCATGCTTGTTAGAGATAGAGCGTGAGCGTGATCAATGACTTAAAAACTCACCAGATGACCAGTTTGATAGAGTAGCTGGCCAAGGATGTTGATGTAAGGAATGTTTAAAGTTCAATCCGAGAAATTTTTGTTAGTCCTTTTGCAATGTGATATGACCGTTTCATGATTTATTCTAATTTGGCAATTTGTTTACTTTCAAAAGAAAACTAGTAGTTCGCGCCTCTGTAAGGCTATCCGAACATTCCCATTTTACCTGAAGTGAGCTCATAAACTCACTATGAATTATTACGACATGGTGGACAAAGATTTGGCCAATTTTCCAAAACAAATGCCAAAGTGGTGAAAATACACATCACGGCTTCCAGGCAGATCTGTCCAATTAAAGTTAAGAGTAAAACCAAGATACGAATATTTCCCCAAAAAGAATTCACCTATAGGCTATCCATAAAAATGTAAAAATCTAATTACGTGATCTTATTAGTTCAGCAGATTGTAATTTTCAGAACTTCTAAACGTATTTTCACATAATCTTTTGGTTAAATTGCACATAGAAAATGTTTGCAGTTATCCAGATTTACGATCCTGTCCTTAAGCTATCGCTAATTATTACACTGATGCTTTCATTTTGCTCTGTTTGTCAAATCTAAGTTCAAGATTGAACGAGTTAATGATTTGTGTCCAATGTAAGAACCTATAAAGAGTTGCAGGTGCTATTTTTATATGATTGGGTGACTATTATAGAATGTAAAATGTTAAGTTTCAAATTTTCTGAGTGCTGGTGCTAGCCGCTATGCTAACATGCTGTCGTAGACCAGCTCTCAGCCACCTTACATACAATAGTCTTTTGCATCTGAAGGGAATTTGATAGCTGCAGTTTTCTGCATCTCAGACGATATCTTACATATCACTGTTAAAAACTATCGGCTATCTTTGCGTTAGCTTCTGAGTTGTATTTAGCTAAACTGTTAGCTTCATCTGCCACTAAGTTTTTACGTGAATCACTTCCATTCTTAATGCCACATTTATTTTAGTACATATTTATGTATTAAATAATATAAAGAAAGAAGATATTGGTAACCAGAGTAAATGAGGCCAATAAATTGGTTAAAAAAATTCCTACTTTTCCCACATAAACAATTGAAAGGGTCCGTGAAACATCTAAGCAAATGCTTTTCAGCTTGACAACATTGTGTATATTTCCTTACATATCACTATAGGTTCTCATAGATAAATGTTTTGCTGCTTTCTGTCAGCCACAGACTTGTGTTTTGTTTTAGCTTTTGGTTGAAAGTAACAGAGGATAGTGATATTTTTGCTCGTACAATTGTCGTAATAGCTCAACATGGCGCAACTTTTCCCCAGCATACCAAAGGTCAGTCTGGCAGTGACAATGTGACTCCATATGACACCTCGATAAATCAAAACTGAAAGAGAATAAATGTGCAGAGGAAAAGCTTGTGGTTGGCAGCTGCATAAATATGTCATCACATACTCATATAAAGACAGTATAAGAACAGGATCAATATGGTCATATTAGAGTAATGAGGAGTTGCCGTGGCGCGAATAAACTTGCAGTGAGTGTGAGACGGAGGAAGTCTCACAGTTCAGAGTGATCAGTGTGTCAGTCCGTGTGTTTCATGCTGCTGTTGCTGTGTGTCTGGGAGAGGTTGGAGTATCTGCTGTAGTACATTCATGGTGAAGGGTTAGGCGCTGTCCGGCCGGTGACCTCACAGGCTGGGGAGGGTCAGCTTCAGGGGACATCGGTGGGGTATGGTGACGCTGACGGTTGTGGGTGGAGGGGTATTTCCTCCTAAAGGATCATGCATTTTCCTTTCTCCACCCAGGGGTTGTTCTTCATCAGCTCCGGGTTCAGGAAGGGATCCTCGGGAACGCCGTCCTCTATCCACTTTACCAAACTTTGGAAAGAGAAACAGAAACATTTTGTCAAATAAAAATGTTTATGTCAAATTCAGCTTCGATTTACTTTTTTATTCTTTTCATATCCACCTAGGTAAGGAAGAAACTGAACAAGAAAAAGGATTCAACCGCATTCATCTGTGTTTAAGCTCATTGTTTAAAAGGATAGTTCACCCACAGAATGATATGCGTTCATTTTCTACTCACCCTCATGTTGAGCGTTTTTTTTTATATCTTTTCATTATTCTTTCATATAATGGAGTTCACCGGCGACTGAACCAAAAAGGTCCATGAAAGTTCACAAAAACTTGTCCATATTCCTCCATACTGCTCGTCCAATGTAATCCAAGTGTCCTGAGTGGGTAGCGTCCAGAATTTACTGGAAACTACGTCATTTAGTAGATTTTTAGAGCCTAAACACTAGAAGATCTAGCTGTCGCAAAGCGAACTCCTGTGAGTTCACGATACTACAGAAGTCGTGGCAGACAAGATCGCATGTTCTCTTTTTTTCTTTCTTTCTTTCTTTGTTTTAAATCAACATCAACCCCTCCTGTGTTTGTCTGCAGCTCTGTCGCTCTGAGCACAATGGAAACGGCAAATTTCTTCTTCTACGCTTGCATTATCGGCAGAGTAGGCTCTGAACGCTATTTAGGCTCTAAAAATCTACTAAATGATGGTTTCCAGTAAATTCTGGACGCTACCCACTCAGGACACTTGGATTACATTGGACGAGCAGCATGGAGGAATATTGACACGTTTTGTGGACTTTTATGGACCTTTTTGGTTCAGTCGTCGATGAACTCCATTATATGAAAGTTGGGGGGAAACAAAAACCTGTCGGATCTTTGGCTGCATTTGAGATATTAGAAACGTGCTCCAGAGTCTTGCTCAGCATGAGGATGAGGAGAAAATGAATGCACATCATTGTGTGGGTGTACTATACCTTTAATGATCAAATTGAGAGGTTGTCAATTATCTTTTGAACAAAGAAGACAATTTTATTTACATAGCTGTAACAATGTTGGATTTTCTCACCAAAAGAGAGGAAAAATGGTCATTTCCCCCAGAATCTGTTGTTAGTGGTTTTCAAACTGGGAGTTGGGACCCCATGTGGATCGCATGATAATATCAGGGAGTCGCCAGATCATTGATTGAAAAAAACAAAACAAAAAATCGACCAACCAACCAAATAAAAAACAAAAAAATAGTATACATTTATCGAATAAATTTGGGGTTTTCGGGGCTTTCAAAATATACATATTATTGCAAAGAGATTAATTAGCGAAATTAATAAATTCAATTTACAATTAATGAATAAATAACTAAGTCATTACTGATACCATAATAAAAAAATCTGAATTTGGCATTATCTCAGCGAGAGAAGCTGATTTTGGGCATGTAAAGGGCACCCCCCTCTTTGACTTTCATTCATATTTTTTGGTTTCTAAGGGGCTCAATGGAAGGGGCGTGACTTCAGCTCCCCATAACCTATGATGTCCTGATTTAAACAATACATTCATATGAGAACTGAGAGAATTCCATGTCAGCCAATGGGATTAAAATTAAAGTCATGTCCACAATGAGATGAGTTGAGGTGTATTCACTTAAAGGTGTTATAGAAGATGTTTCTTTCAACAATTTATGCAATATTTGATCAAATTGGGTTCACTACCCCATAAGCTATCAATTAAAGCTTTAAATATATAAATATTATCATACATCAGCTGTGAAAATAATGGGACTGGAAAAACATCCTCCAATCATCTCTGCATTCCTTACATTTTTCATTTGTGTGCTGGGTCATCAATCACTTTTACTACTGATGGAAGAGTGATTGACGGTCAGCTCAACGGGTAATAGGTGATTGAGAATGATTGATTGGCGAGTGGAATACTGCGTGCCGGAGGGGGTGCAGTCTCGTCTGACATTTACAGCAGGTAGCTAACATCATTCTGCACCCTCAGAAACAGAGGTACCAGTTTGTACCTAAAAGGGCCCAAAGCTTGCTGCTGGGGGGGTTCCTTTCTGAAAGACATTTCTGCACCTTCATGGTCCATTTTTGTACCTTATCAAGCTGTATGAGTTAATAAAGTACAATTAAACCAATTAAAGATGATGAATAAAAGTCAATAAAATAGAGATTATGACAACAATAAAAGATGCTAATAATAAATGAATAATTATTATAGAAATATTAGGCCAAACACATATATAATTATACATATAATTATTACTATGAAAATCATAATATAATAACCATAATTATACTACTGTTTAGAAGTACTGCTATTTATAGTTATTGTACAAGCTACACACATTTTTCAATGCTGCAGGTACCCTTAGGGTTGGAATGGTAAAAAATGTGTACTTTATATTACTTTGGAGCCTTTTTCATAGTATATAGGTACTTCTGGTCTCATAAAGACCAATATTGTACTTTTGAGAGAACATTTGTGACAAATGTACGTACAGGTACAGAAACGTTCCTGTCTGTACCTGTTTCTGAGTGTGTGCTAGCAGTTAGCGACATTCAGACAACGACATCTGTTTCCTTGCGTTTGTGACGTGATGGAGAACCTGTAGCTGCCGTCTGCTGAACACCGGAGCGGCTCGTGAACGTTATTTTGTGGTCGGAGGAGGGAGCTGTGAATCTAGCAGGTTGCTCTTGCACATGTGTATTATTCAAAAACTCGCTAACAATTTCTGCTTTCTGAAATGCCGAAACATCTTCTGTAGCGCCTTTCTGGGTTTTTTTTTGTTTGTTTTTTTTCATTTTGGTTTGAATACATCTTAGTTTAATCAAAGTACAGGAGTCAGCCAGAATGCATGACTTGTGGCAAGAAGCTACCTAATGAAAGCATAAACCCAAGCATGGTCTCAGCATAATGTGCTGATTATGTTGTGCACCACCGTGTGCTCTAATTATCTGTTATTCTCTTGTATGCAGAAAGCTGTACCTGTACTTTTGTGCCCAGGACAAATTTCCCTTGGGAGACAATAAAGTTGATGTTAATCTTTACACAGGGCAGGGAAAACAGGTTTGGAAACACTGCTGTGAATGTAAGGCTTGGAAATGGTCAGAATCTTCATAAATACGGAGGATAAAGTGGTTTTTGATGGGTTCTGTTCGCCACAGTAACAAAACACCCACATGCTCATAAATCAGCTTTTCTTGCAGAGATAATGCAAAATTAGGGGTGCACCGATTGCAGTTTTCTGGCCGATCACTGATCGCCGATCTTTAAGAAATCTGACCCGCCGATACCGATTTTTGCCGATACCAATTTTTCTTGAAAATTGACAGCAAACATCTTCAATGTACCAATTTCGCTTTATTAACAAACAATACCTGTAGTACAATGCAAACTAGTTTTAACTGCACAAGCTACTGTTCTTAAATATAAATGAAAAGTTGCAAGCATTGCTGTCCAAACTACAAAAATATAATTTCCATTCCTTCAGTCTCATTTTTCACATTATTAAACACAAAACTAGCTCAACTGGTTGCATTTCAAACTGGCTTTGAGCCTCTTACTAAAAATAAAGTTGACAACAATATTTTGCTTATTTTGCAATGCATATAATAAGGTATAAGTAATAAATAAAATAATCTACAAGACAAACTAACAAACTTAAACCAACAAAAATGACTTTAGCGGAAGTAAATACGATCGGTAGATAAGATCGGTTTTACATTTATTGATCGGCCGATCCCCGATCCCCCAAAATTATGGAAATCGGAACCGATCGATCGGCTGGCCGATCAATCGGTGCACCCCTATGCAAAATACAGACTTTTAACATGCATGAGTAATAACTTTAATTTGATGCATGAATGCATTTAAAAATGAAGCGTTATTTTCACAGATAAATCTCTTTGCTGTATAGCCCGAATAGAAAAATCCCAAAACTTATTTGGGAAATGTGGGCTGGAGATCTGGTGACATCCTGAGCTGATTTTGGGACTCTCATAGATGTTGGGCAGAGAAAGGCTGCTCCACATCGTCCTCATCCAAACATTTACACAGCAGATCATGCTGTAACTCCCTGACCAGCAGAGCTGCAGACACCCTCACCCTCGTTGTGTAACCACGTACTCTGTGACTGTTTTGGAGGATTTCTCTCGCTTGAAGGCCAGCTGGTATTTGAGGCTCTCCACCTCCTTCTTCATCTGGGGCAGGTCCATCTCATCCATGGCTGCAGCTTGATGTAGGGCTGTTCTACCTGTGCACAGAGGGAGGAGGCTGGAGTTATATTTAGACAGTACGCTGTTAAACAGAAGGCAAACACGCTCCATACATCAGCGCCCTGCAGCAAGATCACAACAAAGAACATCTGATTTATTATCGCTCTTTAGCATTTCCGCCTACAGGAAGGCAAAAATAAGCTGTTAAATTCATATAATACAAGCAAGTGCTGCCAAAACTGGCAGGCTGGCTTAACTCACAAATGTAATTGCTTCTGTAGAGTCCTTTATACTACTACAGCTTAAGTATGTAGTATAATTAGACTCACAGCCAGTATAATACAGGTTCTGGTCTGCATGTTGCTTATTTGCATCTGTGCTTGATCACTTCATATCAGTACGGGGGAGGGGCAGCTGGTATTTGACACCTTTCAAGGGTGAAAGGTTTTATTTCATTCTTAAAAAGAAAAAGAACAGCATGTACCAGTTTCAAATCAAACTTCAGTCTGTGAGCCGAGTGCTTGGCCTCACCCCCCACCGTCGTTCCACTGGGCCTTATGACCATCTGAAGCAAAACAAGCACCCTCAAGCTGGTTTGGATCATCGAGAGTAGCATTAGTTTTCTATTTGGGGTGTTTATTTGAATTTGGGCCTTTTTGTGTCCCTGATTAATTTTAAGGAAATTCATTACCCTTGTTTTCTCATATTTCTTGGTCACTTTAATGCCTGGTACTACTAAAAGTACATTTGTCTGGACAAATATAATGATAACAACAAAAATAGCTCATAAGAGCTTTGTAATCCTCCACAGGAACTGGGACGCCACTGCTGCATTTACGTTCAGGCACGTAAGCGACTGCGTAGTGACGTTTGCACATATGTGTCACCATGACAACACAACACAGAGTTAACAGTCGTTTTTCTTTTTTCCATCATTCATCATGCTTCAGTTGATCAATAAACAAAACCACCACGCGGAGAGGACGTCGCCATGACGACTGTTGTCTCTTGTAAACTGCCGAAAAGCCTTCGCAAGCTTTTCATCAGTACTTTAGCCTAGTTAGCACGGCTAGCCTGGCTAACGTTACGAACAAACGTGTAATCTGCACATATGTGAGTTTTCTTCTCAGAGACATGTCGCTCTCCGGAGGTCGCTGTCGTTCCCGTTTCTCTGGTCCTTCCTCAGCAAGTCAGCATCTGACGTCCCTCGCTCTAAAGGGCTAGATTCATACCCCCTACCCCTCGTTATGTCCCCTACCCCTCGTTATCCACTACCCCTACATGCAAAGAGGGATTGGGACAGCACTACCTTCGTGGGAACGCACAAAATTTTGGTGCAGGGTTTAAAGGTAGGGCTAGTGGGTGTATGGGGACGCACCCGTAGTTGCCCTTCGGTGTACATCCTGTAAAATGGCTGACGGGGCAGTCACTATAGAAGACATTATCTGCAGCAAAACTCCTTGATTTTCGCCAATATCTTAAGTAGAATGAACGAGTGAGTACTATTGTCCTGTGAGTCCAGATTCATCTTTCCGTTAGTTATCAGGGTTCTACACACTTTTTTAGGACCGCGCGTTCACGATGCGCTTCCGTAGTACAGCTGAGACGATCAGCTGCTACCCAGACAAGAAAAACACAATCAGAGAAACTCTGAACTCTCAGGACAATAGTACTCATTCTTCATTCTACTTAAAGTATTGATGAAATGAAGGAGTTTTGCTGCAGATAATGTCTTATAGAGGCTGCCCCGTCTCCGCCATTTTACTTAAAAAACCAAAGGGCGACTCGGCGTAAAATCTTCCGAAGAACTCAAAGTGATGCAGAAACTTTACCGGTGAGTAAATGCACGTATAAACTCCTAGAAATAAGGTCCAGGTTGAAAAAAAGAAAGTGATCTAAGATCTTGCATCAATAGTTATGGCATTGTTCTGCCAAAAACAGCTTTTAGGCATTTTAAATTATGTTTCTGTCTCTTTTAGTCACATGATTCACGCCACAGTTGGTACTCGATTTCATAACCATTATTTTTGATGACAAGGGTGGCTCTTAATTTTTTACATGGCAATATGATTTAACAACCAGTGGTGACGGTACAAAATCTCTCATGTCAGTCTAAAATTTCATATTCATAAAAGTATTTTTAACATTTTTATGGTACTATTTTACTGTTTTCACTCTGTCCCCAGAATAGGTTTAAGATATTGGGTGCTTATTTGTTCTACTCAAAAATGATAAAATTGTGTCATTTTTGACATAAAGTCCTTAAAGGTATAGTCCGAAGTTCCCCTGTAAAAAATAAACATTAGACTTGAGCAAGTGAAATCCGTCTCAAACCCGCCTTTGGGCTTCTACTCGCATGCCGTGGTGCGTTTGAACGCATCTCTCTCCCCCCCTGCCTGTAATTGGCTCTTTTATATTGTTTTGTTCTGGTCAGGACATTTCTGGGTGGAGATTTCTGTTTATATCAGCAGCCAATGACAGAACTAAGAGCTGTGTGGAAATAAGCTCATGATTGGAGCAGACGCCAGTCACTCCAACTCTCCAAGGAAAAAGAAAGAAAGAAAGAAAGAAAGAAAGAAAGAAAGAAAGAAAGAAAGAAAGAAAGAAAAAAAGAAAAAAAGAAAGAAAGAAAGAAAGAAAGAAAGGAAACACCGTGTATGCAGTGAAGAAAAGGTAAGAGCTTCAGAAAATGAACACCAGGTTAATAATAGTTTGGCTTGTGGCCGCTTCTGAGCTCCGAAGGAGAAGCTTGAAGCTGAATAGGCTGAAGAACGAGGCGACCGTTAGCCTGAGAGGGAGGGGGGGCGCTAAGTTTGAATGCCGTTGTTTGCAAACAGAAACGCTGGAGGGACTTCGAACTCTACCTTTAAAATACAACAGAATTAGTGATTTCTTATTATGTTTGGCAAAAATGTCAAATCCACTTATTTATTTTTTAATAACTGTCTGTCCCTTAATATTGCAGTCATTACCACCACAACGTTTTTAGATGAGAAGTTTATTTAACATGTGATTCTTTAACTGCTCGTGTCAGTTTGTGCTGCCATTCATGCACATGCTGGACAGAAGGAAGACAGACATTTTAAATATTGGAACAGTAAGGTTTTTTTTCTAATTTATACTCAAAAGCTGCATTTTTACAAACACAAGTACAAGTGTTACTCGGGTACAAGCGGCAGGAATGAGTTTCCTCCGCAGGGGGGCCAGGCTCTCCCTTAGAGATGGGGGAGGAGCTCGGTCATCCGGGAGGGTCTCAAAGTAGAGCCGCTGTTCCTCCGTATAGAGAGGAGCCAGATGAGGAGGCTCGGGCATCTGGTTAGGATG
This sequence comes from Atherinomorus stipes, assembly GCA_023101725.1. Lineage (NCBI taxonomy): Eukaryota > Metazoa > Chordata > Actinopteri > Atheriniformes > Atherinidae > Atherinomorus > Atherinomorus stipes. Next base: position 117,018 of record JALJCO010006282.1, read on the forward strand.
CCTCCTGGACGCCTCCCTGGTGATCCAGGCACGTCCCACCGGGACCAGACCCCGGGGGAGACCCAGGACATGCTGGAGGGACTACGTCGCCTGGCTGGCCTGGGAACGCCTCGGGATCCCCTGGATGAGCTGGGGTCTGTGGCCGGGGTGAGGGAAGTCTGGGCTTCCCTGCTTAGGCAGCTGCCCCCGCAACCCGATCCCGGATAAGCGGAAGAAGACGGTACAGTAGTTGCATTTTTTTATCATGTCATTAGCAAAAAGCTTGTAGTTTATAGATTTCTAAAGTGTAAAAAAAATATAAAACATTGTACAGCTCTATGTAACTAAAATATTATTTCAGCTAATTTTACCAGTTTAGCACAATAGGGGATTATCACGCTTACCGGAAGTTCCCGGATTTTGACACTTCCTCTTCCGGGCCATGTTAACAACAGCCGTTCCTGCTCTGTTATACTGTTTAAATCGGATAAATTCCAAACATACTTAAGTTTTCATTCTAGAATGAAGTGATACTGGATCAAAAGCTGGATCAAAGCGATCGATTCGCCGCGGTGAAGGGCCGAACTTTATAATAAAACACACGTTTGTTTGTCGCCGGTGGGGCCCAACACCGGCACTTCACAGCATGCTAGCATTAGCCAGCTAACGTTTACTGACGTGCTTAACATTGTGCGTCTTAAAACACACAAACATCTGAAAATCGGGTCTGTACCCCCCCGTTTCCAGTGGAATAACTGGGGACTGCCAAGAAAGGAGACGCTTTCAGATGCTTGTGTGTTTTCAGCCGCACAAAGTTAGGCACGTCATCAAGCTGGCTAATGCTAGCCTGCTAACAGTAGTCCGCCAGCTACTACTCTGTTAAACTTTGTAAATCGGATAAACGCCAATGCCAAGTTTTCATTCCAGACTAAAGTGATGCTGAGGAAGAAGTGGATCAAAACGACCGATTCGCCGCAGTGAAGGACCGAACTTTATAATAAAACGACACACATTTGTTTGTGGCCGGCAGTCTGCACAGTCGTGTTAGCAGGCTAGCATTAGCCAGCTCGATGACGTGCCTAACTTTGTGCGGCTGAAAACACACAAGCATCTGAAAGCGTCTCATTTCTTGGCAGACCCCAGTTGTTCCACTGGAAACGGGGGGTACAGACCCGATTTTCAGATGTTTGTGTGTTTTAAGCACGTCAGTAAACGCTAGCTGGTAATGCTAGCTGGAGTGCCTGTGTTGTGCTCCCACCGGGGAAAACAACGTTGTTTTTTATAAAGTTCGGCCCTTCCGGGGGATGCTTTGATCAGCTTTTGATCAGTCCTAGTCTGGAATGAAACGATGTTTGGAGTTTTATTTAAAGTATAACAGAGCAGGAACGGCTGATGTTAACATGAACCGGAAGAGGAAGTGTCCAAAATCCGGGAACTTCCGGTAAGCGTGATAATCCCCTATTAGCTAAAACTGTAAAATGTCATTGCCATCACTCTGGTGGTGACAGTTCTATGGGGTATCTGTGTAAAAGAGACAATAAAATCTTAATCTAATGTAGGCTATACATATTTAGATTTTGACTTGTTTTAGAGAAAAAGAAAACTCAAAAGTGCCCAAAATCAAATGAACACCCTTTCATCCTTTTTAGGGCAGGTCTAAAATCATATTCATCACGGGTTTGCATATAAAAGGTGAATAAAAAGCAACTTAGTACTGGAACGCTGTACTATTCTTCAGTGATGTGCTAACTTTAAATTAGCTACTAGCCAGCTAACGCTTCTGCTTTCATGGTGGAAAATAATCTTCCCTGGATGCCAGAATTTGCAGAACTTGGGCTGTTGACTTAAAATAGCAGAAGAATAATGAGAACAATGAAAACTGGAGCTGTTTTGTGACAAGTGAGGCTGAAACGTGGCACCGCCGCAGACCTGGCAACCATGCCAGCTGGCGCTAGCAGAGCCAGCGGCGCCTCATGAGGACTGAGAGCTTGACACCAGTGATGATGATGTGGAGCTGCTGCAGAGAAAAGTTAAGCATCTCTGCCAACAATTACTTCATCTTTCATCTCACCATTTTACAACATTTCACCAGGATAGCCAAGATAAACGGATACGCTACCTTTAAGAGTCCCAGAACCGCGCTGAGCCTCTGGCTTCCTCTGTGAACCAACATGGACTCATGAAGCCAGCAGAACCAGCTATGTAGCCAGGGGGCTAAACCCCCAATCTTTAGAAAACAGACATGGGGTGTTGTAAAAGGTTTGACAGCAGAAATTATCTCTAGGACCTTCAAGAACACAACCCCGTCCAGTAGCTGCTGGATATCTACATTTTAATGGAAAAATGATGTACATCCAAATATTTAGGTACTACGATGGCATAAACAGTCATACAACTATGAAATTTGGCAGAGAGCATCTTGACACATAGGCGAGGCAGGAAAAAAGATTCTGAGTCTTGCTGCAAGTCTGTTTTAAGTTATCACCCCCAACATCCCCAAAAGACAAAAAAAAGAGTAATGTTCGCCTGAAAAATTCTTTTAAAAATGTCTATTTTTCAGCACTTTATGGAAAAAGTTTATGCCTAACGTGGATAGAAAACATCCTTAATCGATAAGCTTCCATTTGAGCTCAAGATGAGCTTTTTACCAGCTACGGGAAAGATGCAGGGGGCTCCAACCAATGCAACCCCTGTTGTAAAACCATGTCATACTGACATGTTCAGACTCTGGTTTAGTTCTGGTCTAAGTCAACAAGCAGTGCAGCAGTGGTTTTCTGAGTTAGCTGGTGTTCAAAATGATAAACTTTAAATACTATTTTTTCATAAAATATAGACAAACTTACATAAATATAATTTACAGGACAATATTTGTTTGCACCGATGCTAATTTTAGTTGTTCGTAGTTTTTCACAACAGGTTGAGTTTGAGTTGCTCTGAGACCTGTCAATCACGCACAGACAATATCACATATGACAATATGCAACCACTGAAAATAACTTGTCCTCAAAATGATTCATATCCTCCAATTAAAGAGGGAGAAAAATCAGTTGTCAGTGAAAGTAATAATAAATAAAAATTCTATGAAAATCATGATGTTGATTTTAAATTGTGGTTCAAAAGAAATATTAAAAACAAACACACAAAAAATAAAACAAGTAAACATACATGGTGGGGCTCCGAAGCTAAAATGTTGTTGAGCAACACTTTGAACCAATCACTGCAATCCTTGGACGAACTGATTAATCCAGGTGTGTCTGGCCAGTTACTGAGATCAGACACACCTGGATTAATCAGTTTGTCCAGTAATGAAAGACGGGAAACGAAGGAGCTGCCTTAAGTTCAGGAAGTGGTGGAGTCGTGCATAGAGCCCATTCAAAATCAACGTCATGATTTTCATAGAAATTTTATTTATTACTTTTGTCAATTGTAACTTATTTAACTGACAACTGATTTTTTTCCTTCTTTAATTAAAGAGTGTCAATAGTCTTGAGCACGACTGTAGATATTTGTAACTTTTATCTAACAGAAGAAAATAAAGCCCCCCGCCCATTAGAGTACGTTGTCTCTGTTTTTCTATTGTAAGTCAAATGTGAATGGTTCGGTCACCGTTTCATCAGTTTTTGGCAGACGATCCCTTTTTGGCACAACACCGGCACTCTCACTGTTCCCGCCGTCCTGGTGCCGAGCTGCTGTGAGATGATCACGCCTCCTCATCCATAACAAACGAGCTGCAGGGACAGAGGATACTTTCTTGTTTCCTGGTCTAAGCATGATGAGGTACATGTTGCACCGAGCGCTCTGTACTGGAAGGGACGGAGTAGACTCTGCTTCCTGAGGAGGCTGAGATCTTTCCATGTTAGCAGTGAAACGCTGAGCTCATTTTATCAGACAGTTGCAGCCAGTGCCTTGTTTTTCGGGGTTGCCTGTTGGGGGGGCAGCATGACCTTGAGAGACAGAAACCATTGTTGGTAATTGTAACTTTTTATGTATGCATGTTTGCGTATGTATGGATGTGTTGCTACTCGACACCTGAATTCCTCCTGGGGGAGATTAATAAAGTTCTTATCTATCTATCTATTTGGGCTTTACTATGGCATTATTTTATTTTATTTTTGCCGTAACATCCATCGTACAAATATGTTAGGGTGCATTCAGAAAGCATAGTCCGGTAGTCCCGGTCCGATTGGGGACTCGGCTGGGGGAGGGGGTGTCTTCCGGACCGAGATTGCGTTCACGTTGCACCGTAGCCCAACAAGCCAAACCTTCTGAACAATGTTCCCAATCTCTCCAGAGGTGGCGCTGCATTCGGATCCACCGTAGGCGAGGACAAGACATAAAATGAACGAGAAGGTTCTCACAACTTCCGTTTCCTCCACAACACCACATTATTTTTGTTCGTACTTACGAGGAGCTGGATCTGCTTCCATCACACCAAACATCCATTACAGCTTTTACTTCCTCGTAATTCCACGTCTGACCACGAGACATCTCTATATGTACTGCAGTCCCACATGTGTGTTTGCTGTTGTAGCGTTTACCCACAATGCCATGCTAAACCAAATGCAGGAAGCAGCAGTTTGTAGTCCACTTCCTGTGTTTGGTCCACTTGAAGCGGACTGAGACCTGCATTTGTAGACGGACCGAGTCCGCTTGTTTGTTCCGGATCAGTTTGCGCATTCACAACTCCCCCAAATGAAGCGAACTTTCTGAGAAAAGGAACGGAGATTAGAATCAAAACAGCTTTGTGAATGCGCCCTTAGTTATGGCAAATCATCCATTATAGCTAATGTAACAGTTGCTGCTTATTTCTCTCGATGCCTTGTGGCACACCCGGGTCTTCTTTGCACCACGACCCAAACGTGTATGTCTCCCCTTCAGTACCTTTGTAAATTGGCAATGTAGCATGTGAAACAAAAATGACACTGGACGCCATCATGTGGTACTGCGCATGCGCGAAATCAATTGTCCATCGCAGTGATGTCATTTAGCAACTTCTGGTGATTTTTGATCCAGCCAATAGCGACTCCTCTCCTTGAAAAGTTGGCAACAGTGGATGACCCCTGTGTTTCTGTCTGGCGCGGTGTGCTGCTTTGGTGAAGAGGCGTCGCACTGCGATGATGTCACACGATCACATAGCAGCGCTATCCGGTGAATACTCCACCTCCAGGGAAAGGGGACAGTATGCTGTGGGGACGCAACGTGGACGCAACACATCCATACCAAAGCCAATCAGACCTGCCGGTGGAAACGGGGCTCAAGACACCTGAGGAGACGAAGGGAAGCCGTGAACCTTGGAGCTTCAGATTTACTTTCCCTTAAAAAAGTTGGAACCTTGATTAAAACCAAAGCCTGTAGAAAATGTGGACGTAGTATCCGGTCACGTCTGAATAGGGGAAAAAGAAGCTACTTGGGCGTTTCCATCTTGCCGTGTCATGTGAGTCGTCACTCCCAGAAAATACTAAAATGGGCAAAGCGTGGCCGCGGGGCAAATGACTGACAGCCAACGTACTCTGGGCTAAACGCTAACCGAGCTAACTCGAAACTAACAGGAGCTAACGAAGATTAGCCTCCTAAGCAGCAGATAAATGTAAGACATGTTTGGACTGTTAGCTGCTAAAAACCACCATGTTGCTGCTCTGCTGCAGACTGAGACCTTACTGAGAGCTAACAAGAAGCTAACTGTTAGCCACCGGCTGGCCATTCGGTCTGCCGCATGTCAATCAAAAGGACACGTCCCTAATTATGTGTAATTTCAAGATTAAATAACATCTAAACGGATGAGTGATAAAAAAAAAATTCACCCTCCTCACAGCTGACATGAAGGTAAACTTGACCTATTAAACCTAAAATTATGTTTTAACCAGGCTGTAAACATGTTTATTTTTGTTGTAAACTTGTTTATTTCTGCTGTGAACATGTTTAATTCTGCTGTAAACATGTTCATTTGTGCTGTTTCATGTTTATTTTTGTGGTAAACATGTTTATTTCTGCTGTAAACATGTTTATTTCTGCTGTACACGTTTATTCCTGCTGTACACATGTTTAACTCTGCTGTTAACATGTTTATTTCTGCTGTAAACATGTTTATTCCTGCTGTTCACATGTTTATTTCTGCTGTAAACATGTTTATTTCTGCTGTACACGTTTAATTCTGCTGTGAACATGTTTATTCCTGCTGTAAACATGTTTATTTCTGCTGTAAACATGTTTATTCCTGCTGTAAACATGTTTATTCCTGCTGTACACGTTTAATTCTGCTGTGAACATGTTTATTCCTGCTGTAAACATGTTTATTTCTGCTGTAAACATGTTTATTTCTGCTGAAAACACGTTTAATTCTGCTGTAAACATGTTTATTTCTGCTGTAAACATGTTTATTTTCACTGCAAACGTGTTTATTTCTGCTGTAAACATGTTTATTCCTGCTGTACACATGTTTAACTCTGCTGTTAACATGTTTATTTCTGCTGTAAACATGTTTATTCCTGCTGTACACATGTTTATTTCTGCTGTGAACATGTTTATTTCTGCTGTACACGTTTAATTCTGCTGTGAACATGTTTATTCCTGCTGTAAACATGTTTATTTCTGCTGTAAACATGTTTATTCCTGCTGTAAACATGTTTATTCCTGCTGTACACGTTTAATTCTGCTGTGAACATGTTTATTCCTGCTGTAAACATGTTTATTTCTCTGTAAACATGTTTATTTCTGCTGAAAACACGTTTAATTCTGCTGTAAACATGTTTATTTCTGCTGTAAACATGTTCACAGCAGGAATAAACATGTTCACAGCAGGAATAAACATGTCTATTTCTGCTGTAAACATGTTTATTCCTGCTCTAAACATGTTTATTTCTGCTGTAAACATGTTTATTCCTGCTGTAAACATGTTTATTTCTGCTGTTAACATGTTTATTTCTGCTGTAAACATGTTTATTTCTGGTGTGATGTTGGTCTTTCTAACATGGGAGTCTGTGGCGATTTGCTCTGTTTCGGAGCCCCTAGTGGATGAAGAAAGAACTACAATTTTTGTGGAATGGGGAAGCGGGCTCAGTGTTGCAGCGGAGTTTGCCCCTTGATTAAAACCTTACAGGTTTAGTTTCTTTGCTAACTATAATTATAATGGATGAGATCTTCATCTGCAACTCCCCTCAGCCTCGTATCGGAGGGAACAGAGCGATCAAACTCATCACAGGGGATAGAAGCCGCTGTCATATTCAGGTTATCGTAAAAGGAGATGCTTGAATAATTGTTTGTTTTCTTTATGTCCTTATTTCTATGGTAAAAATGTGTTTCTTTGTTTAGGGGGTGGATGGTCGGAGGAACGCACTGAGACAAACAGGATATCCTGGGCAATGTTTGTTAGTGCATCCACACCTAAAAAGACTCGGATATAATTACCAGACTTCTGTTAAAGGACACGAAGGCCATGAGACAGAAATGTGGCCTCCATCATCTTCCTCCTCATTTGTAAAACTTTCTGTTCCTTCCTCCTGCTGTTTCTCACTCCCAGCTCACAGTCTGTGTCGAGCGCACTCTCGTGTGCCCGTGTGAGTCATGGGAGATCCGGATGAAGCGAGCCGGCCTCGTCTGCGCTCAGAATTGATCTTGTTGAGGCACTTCAGCACAGAAACAACAACGGTATTCTTTGAGGCGCTGCTTGATATTATGCAACTGTCCTTTATGATGATTTATTGAGTGAGGGGGCAGTTGAAAGCAGGAAATAGCAGCTCTAAATTCAGCTACTACTTCACTGCATGGTGAGGATGCTCATGAATTATATAATGCAATGCAGTTCATTACAATAAAGCGGTAAATTCCTCATTAGGACGTTACTTGGAGCACACGACAGCCCGAACCCGTCATGCTCAGAGTAGAGAACGACTGATAAAGACATAACTGATGTTAAAATGTTCGTCCTGTTAATGTGGTGGAGAAAAAAGCAGCAGGCTTAAAATGAATGCTTCATCCCGCTGCTCGCCCTCCCTCCAAACCAGCTCCTCCCACAGACAACCTCGGGCATATCCACACGCTAAAAATAGCATGCAGCCAGTGGGACTCAAACCCCCGAGTGGGAGCTAAACACTCAGATTATTCAGTGACCACATCCTTCTTGTTGCTACTTGTTGATCTGGACCGAAAAGACCTGCAAAGATATGTAAAGTCCCCACAAACACCTGTCTGTTGATCTGACTGCAAATAAACAAGTTGTCTCTCTGAGAGTCTCACATCTGTAAATAAATAAAGAGGAAACACAGCTGTCCAAACTTTCCTCCGTGCTTTCCGTTACTGGCTTTGAAAGGCAACAACTGCATTCATGACGGATAACGCTGGGACATGAGGCATGAGGAGTGGCTTTGCATCTCATGGATTATACTTGATGCATCTATGGTGGGATCGTCACCAAAGTTATAACAGTTTTGGATTTTAAATTAGTTTCAGTTTTTATTTAGTTTTGACTTTTTGTTTTCCATCTCAGTTAGTTTTAGTTTTTTGAACAGGTTTGCTAGCTTTTATTAGCTTTTATTTTTTGCAAAATGCTTAGTTTTAGTTTAGTTTTTATTCGTTTCAGTGTCAGTTTTAGTTTTTTTTCCGTAAATTATACGTATTTGTCTAGTGTGACATTCAAAATCATCAGATAGTCACTCGGAGTAAAACTGGTAGAACAAAGGAAATAGATTAAATAGAAATTGATTTCATATCAACCCAAAAGGTTTACGTATTAAACAAACTTACAAAGACTAAAACTAAGGATGTTTTCGGAATAATTTTAGTTAGTTTTGTAAAGACACAATACAGTTTCAGTTAGTTATTGTTTTCTAAAAAACTGTAAGGCTGCAACGATTAATCGATTAATCGTTGACTATCAAAATAGTCGGTGACTAATAATCGAATAATCGTTAATTGTTTCCAAGCTTTGTTTTTCCTTTCCGCTTTACCTTCCACCAACTTGTCTGTCTTCCTGTCTGGTCACCTGTTCTTGAATAGTTTGTTGACATAAATAAAGACACACACTACCTGTCAAAAGGTTGGACACGGTTTCCCGTTAGGTTCAATGAGAAAGTGTCCAAACTTTTGACTGATACAGTAAATATGCTGCAATTTTTGCATGATGATAGTTGACTTATCGACAGAATAATCAGTGATTAATCGATTATCAAAATAATCGTTTATGACAGCCTTAAAAAACTGCCATTCTTATTTTTATTTCAGTTAAAGAAAATGTTTTTTCGGTTTTAGTGTTTGTTTTTTCATTAGTTTTGGTTAACTATAATAACTTTGATTGTCACCTTTCAAACATCCATTAGAGCATAACCTGCTCCAGTTCAGGCGTTACAGTCACGAGCTGCATTTCCATCACACTGTTTCAAAAAACAAAAGCCATGTTTCCAAAATTCAAAATGGTGGTCAGCACATTGGCTGTAATTCTCGTATCCCGTCTCCACTTGGAGGATGGAGATAGAAAACCTCTGCTGGTTAAGTCGTCGGGCTGTACGGACCCGCTGCAGATTCTACAAGGTGGGAGTTGGTTTATAAAAAAGAAGAGGAAAAGATGAAGAAGAGAGAGACCCGGACCACCAAAAAGACTAAAAGTAAAGTCCCAGCTTGTTTATGGACATCTTGGTCATCCGCGGATAAATGTAAGTATTACAAATATGAATTGAAATTTTATTTGAGGATGAATGACAATGTGAAAGCCTTTCATGAATAATCTCTGGAGGACTCGTATGTAACTTTGTTTGGATGACATGAATGAGGAAAATAAAATTGACCTGACGGCACGTGAATGTAGTTTCCTAACGTTGTAGGCTAGTTTTAGATCATTTATCCAGCCTATAGATGATAATTACCACAGATACTAGAGAACAGTTACTTTTCAAACTATAATCAGGCTAATCGCAGAGATATTTCTGATGAACCTGATCTGCTTTATATGTTTTAGCTGTTGCTAGCAAGATCACGTCATTTTAAAAACGGACTTCGAGGTGTTACTTATGTATCGTACTTTAAGTGGGCTGTCGGATCGCATATTAAATGGCTAAAGTACTTTTCTGTTAGGATCAAGGCATTATTTTCATCAAACACTTTCAACGCTACATCAGCTGTAGATAAGAGTTGAGAAACGTGGGGATTTAACCTTTTTTCAGGGAGACAACGAGGGGCAGGTCCACAGCAAAACATTCAAGTCTTGTTGTTTTGTCGGCACAGAGGGAATGGAGACAACTTGTCGACATTGCAATAACCAAGTAGGACTGTGCTTGTGTGGTTTTAGATGCTGTCTGGAAGAACCACCTCTGCAAAAATACCACAGAAGAGGGAAAAATCAGGGTTCCCACTCTTTTCTTATCCTGGAAAGTTCTTTTCCAGGACATTTTTAAGGACTAATACCTGTAAAGACTAATAAATTCCACCCCAAGCTTTTGGAAAAGTTATTTTCTACAATTGTACCTTATATTTTGTACAGTGATGAAGTAGCATCAAAGTAGCAATGAAGCAGAGACGCAGCAGAGACGCAGTAGCAATGAAATAGTGATGAAGCAGTGAAGCTACAGTTCAATGTTGCCGTTGAAAAGCAGCTGAAAACAAACATACGTGTGTGTAACATGTTTAACTTGTTTCCTCCAAACTGCTCGTCCAATGTAATCCAAGTGTCCTGAGTGGGTAGTGTCCATAATTTACTTGAAACCACATCATTTAGTAGATTTTTATATCTTAAACAGACAGTCATGGAAAACACATGGAAAATGAGAAAAAGAGTGAAATGTCCTGGAAAATGATTCTTTCTCCTTTCATCTCTGCTTCGTTGCTGCTTCGAACACTGCTTCGTCCTTCATCACTGCTTTGTCACTGCTTCGTCCTTCATCACTGCTTTGTCACTGCTTCGTCCTTCATCACTGCTTCGTCACTGCTTCGTCCTTCATCACTGCTTCGTCACTGCTTCTTCCTTCATCACTGCTTTGTCACTGCTTCGTCCTTCATCACTGCTTTGTTCTTCACTGCTTCGAACACTGCTTCGTCCTTCATCACTGCTTTGTCACTGCTTCGTCCTTCATCACTGCTTCGTCACTGCTTCGTCCTTCATCACTGCTTCATCACTGCTTCGAACACTGCTTCGTCCTTCATCACTGCTTTGTCACTGCTTCGTCCTTTGTTGCTGCTTCGTCGTAAAGTATGGTGGAGGGGGGATTATGGTGTGGGGGTGTTTTCAGGAGCTGGGCTTGGCCCCTTAGTTCCAGTGAAAGGAACTCTGAATGCTTCAGCATACCAAGACATTCTGGACAATTCCATGTCCGAACTTTGTGGGACCAGTTTGGAGCTGGCCCCTTCCTCTTCCAGCATGACTGTGCACCAGCGCACAAAGCAGGTCCATGAAGACCTGGATGCAGAGTCTGGTGTGGAGGAACTGGACTGGCCTGCACAGAGTCCTGACCTCAACCCCATAGAACACCTTTGGGATGAATCAGAGCGGAGACTGAGAGCCAGGCCTTCTGGTCCAACATCAGTGTGACCTCACAAATGTGCTTCTGGAAGATGGTCAAAGATTCCCAGAAACACTCCTAAACCTTGTGGACAGTTTTCCCAGAAGATGAAGCTGTTCTAGCTGCAAAGGTGGACCAACGTCATCCTGAACCCGACGGATCAGGAATGGATGTTACTGAAGCTCAGATGTGGGTCACAGCAGGTGAGACGATACTTTTGGCAACATAGTGTATGTCCAATTTCAGTGACATATATGCTTTTTGTACAAACACAACAGTCCAATGCTGCTACTTTTCCGGCTTATTTCACGTGAGGAAAGCGGAGGAACAACTGAACTTTGAGCATAAAACATACAGAGACATTTATAATTCATGATCCAGTGGTGTGTGTGTCCTTTTGTGAGAATGCTGAAAACACCAGGTGCAATATGTGAGTGCGTCTCAGCAGTAATAGGCAGGCAGAGAGGTAGAGTGATGGCCACTTCCGGCTTAAGATCAGGTTTCAGCAGCATCCTCCGGAGACGATGGCGAGATTGGATGCTTTCCTCCATCTAACTCCATCACTCACCATCTTTCCCAGCCTCATTTTCTGTCTACCTCTCTTCCCCTCCTTCACATCTACTTGTCTGCTCAATCTATCTATTTCTAAGCCCCTCTTTCCATTTTCTGTCTCTCCTTTTTTACTCCTTTGAAAGGTAAATGAAATGAGCTATGGGACACTTCACAGCCAAGTTCCAGTAGCCTATGCAAGCCAGGTCTGTTTTGACAGAAATGTAAATATATAAGTTGAAAATCTTTAAGTAAGATATCACCAACATGTCCGGTAAGTGTATATTTAAGAACTTTTAGTTAAAAAAAAGAAAAAGCTTAAAACCGTATTTTTGACCCCTGATGAGGCCTTGATTACATTTAGCTGCTGCCAGTGGTTAACACCGTCATCACTGTCAAAGCATAAACGGACAGCGGTTTATGAGCAGGCACGAGAGTCCTCCAACAGTCTATTCCTGTCTGAAATCATAGCACACACTTACGGGTCACCACTAGTCATTTTGGAGTGCAGTTTCTGGCTGCCTGATTAATGCAGCACTTAGAGGAAAAGTTGCAAAACGCTCTGCCAGGAAGTCGCTTCTGTCTTCTGACTGGTGATGAACATTGGTGGACAATGGATGACTTTCATCATTTATGCAGACGTCACTCACTCATGCTTGCATGATGATCAGAAAGCTTTGGAAGTCCTTTGGAATAGAATAGAAACTGGACTTTACGGAGTTAATTACAACGATGCAGGACACTTTTTGCATTTTTGACAACAATCGGCCTGGATTTGTGCGGTTGCCCATGTTAAAACTGGCTGCCTTCGGCACGACGCCCGCTCTGCAGTGTACATTTAGCCTCCTGTTGGCGTCTGATGACCGCAAAGATGTGGACTATATTCTTTCTGTGGAAACAAGGGGGAAATGAGATAAAGGTACTACCCAAAAAATAGAATATCCTGAAAAAGTTCTTGTTTTTCTATAATTCAACTTAAAAGGTGGAATTTACATATTTTATAGACAAATAATATGTGAATCAATATATTTCAAGCTTTCATTTGTTTGGATGTTGCTGATTAGAAGAATACTGGATGAAATCAATCAGGGAAGGGTTTTAAATACAAAAATATGCGTCCTCCTGCAGTAGAATCTGTGTGGCATGGATGCTAGCAGCTTTAACCCGGCGTGGCATGGATGCTAGCAGCTTTAACCCGGCGTGGCACGGATGCTAGCAGCTTTAACCCGGCGTGGCATGGATGCTAGCAGCTTTAACTCGGCGTGGCATGGATGCTAGCAGCTTTAACCCGGCGTGGCACAGATGCTAGCAGCTTTAACCCGGCGTGGCATGGATGCTAGCAGCTTTAACCCGGCGTGGCATGGATGCTAGCAGCTTTAACCCGGCGTGGCATGGATGCTAGCAGCTTTAACCCGGCGTGGCATGGATGCTAGCAGCTTTAACCCGGCGTGGCACGGATGCTAGCAGCTTTAACCCGGCGTGGCATGGATGCTAGCAGCTTTAACCCGGCGTGGCATGGATGCTAGCAGCTTTAACCCGGCGTGGCATGGATGCTAGCAGCTTTAACCCGGCGTGGCATGGATGCTAGCAGCTTTAACCCGGTGTGGCACGGATGCTAGCAGCTTTAACCCGGCGTGGCATGGATGCTAGCAGCTTTAACCCGGCGTGGCACGGATGCTAGCAGCTTTAACCCGGCGTGGCATGGATGCTAGCAGCTTTAACCCGGCGTGGCATGGATGCTAGCAGCTTTAACCCGGCGTGGGTTATCTCAGCTGTTATGGAGACCAACATGCTTCCATCACAGCCTTGAGCTCTTCTTTATTGTTTGCTCTCTTCCCGTTCAGCTTTCTCTGACGATGTCCCACATGTTTTCAATGGGGTTCAGGTCAGGTGGGTTTGCGGGCCAATCCAACATGGTGATCCATGGTTGTTGAAGCAGGATTTTGTAGTTTTGGCAGTGTGGGCAGGTGCCAAGTCCTGCTGGAAGATGAAGTCTGCATCCCCATACAGCTGGTCCACTGAAGCAAGCATGAAGGTCTCCAAAATGTCCTGGTAGACGGCTGCATTGATGCTGGACTTGATGAAGCTCACAGGTCCATTCCTGATGAAGTCCTCCACACGTTTGAAAGGTCCTTTCCTGACCATCTTCTCCAGGCTGCTGTCAGCCCTCCGGCCTCTACACCGTTTTCTTCCACACTTCTTCCTTCCACTTAACTGTCCATTAATGTGCTTTGAGACACTCTGAGAACATCCAGCTTCTTTTCTATCACTTTTTGTGTCTTTCCACCTTGTGCAGGGAGTCAATGATGGTTTTCTGCACAACTGTCAGATCAGCATCTTCCCCATGATTGTGAATTCTTCTAAACCAACACAGAGACTTTTTAAAGGCTCAGGGTACTTATGGAGGTGTTTGGATTACTGACCTGATTAGAATGTGACACTCTGAACCTACAATACTGGAGCTTTTCACAATATTCTCATTTTTGAGTTTTTGAATTTGAGGTTTTCTTGAGCTGCAACTTCTAATCAGCAACATCCAAACAAATAAATGCTTGAAATATATTGATTTGCATATTATTTGTTTATACAATATGTAAACTGCACCTTTTAAGTTGAGTTAGGTGTTATATGTAAAATTTTCCAGGCTATTCAAATTTTTTGGGTAGTACCTGTATAAGTAGGAGGAAGCGCCAAGTTGTGGAGTTGTTGCTGCCCAACAGTGTCCTGAGGCTGAGAAATCATGCTTCACAACTTTTTTCTATCCCAACCCAACACTTTTTATCATAATAATATGACATATGACATAGTAGGACATTAAAAGAAAGTAGATTAAATTAAGATTTTCTCAATCCCTGAAGGAAATTGGAATGTTGTGTGTTTTTTAAACAAAGCATAAATAACTATCATTTTTTTAGAAAATGCAAGCAAGAAAAGGACAGAGAGAAAGGAAAAGAGCAAGAGATAAGAGCAAAATAAAAATCCTATAGACTTTAACTGGCTGCTGAGAGTTTAGAGAAGAGACAGGATGCAAGATGGAGGCTGAATTGGCGGTTGTTAGGGGCAACTCCGTGATAAAAATCTGCCAAAGTTCAGTCGTGCTTCTTTAAAGGATAACTTTCCTTTTTTTCAACCTGGACTTTATTTCTAATGTCTAAATGTACATTTACTCGCTGGTAAAATTTCTGAATCACTTTGAGTCATTCGAAAGATTTTAGGCTGAGTCGCCCTTCGGCGTGCATCCAGTATAATGGGGGAGACGGGGCAGTTATCTGCAGCAAAACTCCATGATTTTCACCAATACTTTAAGTAGAATGAACAAATGAACGAGTACTATTGTCCTGTGAGTCCAGATTAAGCTTTCCGTTAGTTATCAGGGTTCGACACTTTTCGGGGCCGCGCGTTCAAACTGTGCGCTTCCGTAGTTCAGCTGAGAAGATCAGCCCACAACTTGCGAAAACTCTGAACTCACAGGACAAAGTACTCATTCGTTCATTCATTCTACTTAAAGCATTGATGAAATCAAGGAGTTTTTACTGCAGATAATGTCTGATGGCTGCCCCGTCTCCATCATGATACTGGATGAACACCGAAGGTCGACTCAATGTAATATCTTCTGAAGGAGTCAAAGTGATGCAGAAACTTCACTGGTGAGTAAATGCACGAATAAACTCCTAGAAATAAGATCCAGAAAGAAAGAAAAGAAAGTTATCCTTTAACTCTTGAGAAATAAAGTTGATAAGATGATTCATTTTACTTGGTGTTAGATTTGTTTAAAATGATAAAAACAGAATTTTCAAAAATTAAAAATGGAAAAAAAAAAATCGAAATTGAGAAAAATTCAAACATAATTTTAGAAAAATTAAAGCAGATATCATCGGGCTCTAGAAAACGGTGTTCTGCTAGTTGTTAAAGTCACTTGTCATGAAGGTGTTGAATAATTTTAGACTGCAGTGGTCAATAAAAGTGGCTTTTTTTTTGTTAAATTAGGAGAAACCACTTGTAATATTAGTTGTGTTGAGCTATTTGAAATATTCTTGTTTGGTTTGTTTATTGCAAACAGTTGCTAGTTTGTTGATTTTGCCAATAAACCTTACTGAATAATTTTGATTCCAGCTGTGCACATTAATGTGCAATCATTAAAGTAAGCTGATATATTAGATGTTTAACTGCTAGTTTACCTTTACATTGACATTTCTGTCTAGCCAATGCAGCGATTTTAAAACTGGTGTAATGTGTTCCTCTGGTCCTGGTAAGAACTCGTGCTGCCGAGTTCTGCAATAACTGTAAGCTGGAAACAGAGTTTTTAGGAAGAGCAGAGAGCAGGACATTACAGTCGTCTATTCTACTGGAAATAAAAAAATCAGCACCTCCGTGCTGGCAGAGAGAGAAATGGGCAACTCTGGTCATGTTTTTAAGATGATAAAATCTTTGTGACATTTCTGATATGCGGAATAAAATTCAGCTCAGAGTCAAAGAGAACAGCCAAGTTTCTCACACACTGAGAAGGATTAAAATTCTGTAATTTTGTTAAAATGATCTCTCTCTTGTCTTCAGGACCGATGATTAAAACTTCAGTCTTGTCCTGGTTGAGCTGTAAGAAGTTTTCTGCCATCCATGACTTTACATCTAAAATCTAACTGGCTCCAGGTCATCAGGAGACACAGCGATGTAAAGCTGGGTGTCATCAGCATAGGTGTGAAAGTCAATGCCGTGTCTCCTGATGACGTCCCCAAGTGGTAGCATGTACAGGTTAAAAAGTACTGGGCCTAAAATTGATCCTTGGGGAACCCCACACTTCATTTTATGGATTTCTGAGGAGCATGTATCCATACTTACTAAAAACTATCGATCTGTGAGATAGGAGTAAAACCATCAATTACAAAATATCAAAATATTTATTTACCACTGACATTACAGCAATGCACAATATAAATTCAAATTCAAAATAAAATATTTAGTTTGACCCCACTTGTGTACATTTCATATCTTTTAAATTTTTCTCTGTAGTACTACTACAACAAATACTAATATCCAGGCTGATAATTGACTGAAGCTGAAAGACTGAGATTAAACATGTTCTCACATAATAACAGAAAGTGCAGAAGTCGCGTGCTGGATGCTGTTTGCTGCATCATCACAAGTTTCGGCCGTGTTGTTTCTGTGATTTATGTCTTTCGTCTGAAAACCGAAAATGCACTTTTGGGTCATTTTTCGGTGGTTGAATTTTCGGTGCATCCCTATTAGAAAAGCATTGATCAAATGTTGCTTTCGGCTAGTACTATCCCAGTGTGTCAGTAATTCTGTAAATATCTGCAGTTCTGTGCACGTCTTCATTGCTGTTGCATGTTACTGCTATATTTAGCATGTTTGATGGCCGATGCACACGAGAGGGCTCGACTGGTCTGTGGGAACGGGTAGTCATCATCAGAAATCCAGCGGGACTTTAAAACTGTCCCAGACTCTGGCTGGCTGTAAAATGCAGCAGACCTCCATGTTGTTTTTCTGCTCGTCACCTCCTTTATCTGCCCCCCCCCTCTGAGCGGAGACGGATCCGTGCTCGTGCGTAGGCGCTGCAGGTTAACAAATATTTGGGCAGCACACGGTCGGCCTCAGAGGGACCGAGTGTGCACTCGCGGATTGTTGCAGGTGCACAACATTCTTCAGAAAAAATAAACCCACGTTTGGCCACAACTGCTTTACAATAACAAAGCTAATCCCACGGATTTAAATTTGGGATTAACAGATGAGAATGTAAATTTCCAAAGAGGAATAAATTTGCTTCTATCGAGACATACGAGTTCATTAACTCCTCTGCTCTGTTATCTCTACATCTGCCTGCATTCATCAGGCTCTTCCCTGTGTTTACCTTCTCCATTTTCCCTCTCCAATTACTTGCTGCATACACATCCATGTGAATATAACTATATTCATCTTCTGGACCTGCCTTCTGCACAATGCAGTGTAAATAATGGAAAAAGCGCTGTACTGCCACGGGCCGTGCTGTCATGCAGGACTGCGAGTTTGAAGCAGAGAGATTAGTTGAGGCAGCTTTCCCCTCTGCTGCATTCTCACTTTCTTCCTTTCGCTGCTCTGATATCCGTTTGCCGTCTCCTGCTGTCTTCCACAGATGCCTTCTCACTAAGTGCTCCCCGTCCATTTGCACAAATTTGCAACAGTTAATCCATTACTGTGCACGTTAGAAGTCGGCCTCCCTCTCTCTTTGTTGGCCAGCCAGCAGCCTGTAACACTGCAGCTGATAAAACCCGACCACATTCAGTCTGAACCGCCACTCACTTGCTTGTGAGATGTATTAAACACATCTCATGTGGTCTTCCTCACCAGGAATTTGGCTTCTTCAAAGGTTTTTCTACTGTACTGAAGACGATAAACACGGCCAAAGTCTTTTTCCCTCGGCCATCACCTGCCGTTGACAGAAAGCCTAAAAGCTTCGCAGGATTCTGGGAGGATGTTTAGTCCGGTTAGCATGCTGACGAACTTCCATCTAAGCCTGAAGGTTTCGCTGAGATTCTGCTGCATGACATCCGAACCAGAGCTGGAAACCTCGCTGAGCAGGTCCATCATGGATCAGGATTTTAAACATTGTGGTTGGGGGTGTGTATTGGCAAGAATCTGACTCGTTTTGATGCCACACCAACGTTCATTATGCACATTTTCTAGCCGTCTCCGCCCAGCGGCGTCCCGAGGCTCAGAAGCAGCAGTACGTAGGTCCTCCATCCGGGACGCGGCTGTGACGTTGCAGCACCGCGTCACGTAAGACAGACTGAGTACAGCTGAGACAGATTTCACTCCTCTCATTTCCACGCAAAAATGAGACATTACAAAGGGTCTGGACAGAAGGTTTTTTTTACTAAATGCATCCTCTGTTTGTGTGCTAAAAATAACCAAGAAATAATATCCATAAGTTATTTATAATTTTCATAATTAATCAAAAACTAGAGGTTGTTTTTGTCTCAGCTGTACCCATAGAAGAAAAATACTGAGTACAGTTGAGACACCATTGAACTGCTGATGGAAAGAACTATTACAAGCTTCATTTACAACTTTTTTACACTTTATTAAGTTTTCAATTTGATTTAATTCAACAACAATTTTTTTTAAATTGAAAAAGAACAAATTATTTAATGGATTCTGCAAACAGTACAAATATAAACAATAACTGCAATAATAACAGAATGACAAGTCAGAGTAGCAGACTGTTTAAATGTAAAAAAAAATAAAACTACCTTTGATTTGTTCTAATTTTGTCTAATTATGACTTAAATCTTAAAGTCCTGCTGTATGTCTGTGCTGCTGAGCAGCATGCAGAGCAATGGCGTTCTGCATCATGGACAGGTGAGACATCGCGTCTCACCTGTCCATGATGACCACCTCACACGTTTCCCTGAATTATGTGAAGACCTGACACGCTACCATGTCATGGAATATCTCAGTTTTAGTGCACATGTAGGAGTTAACTCTAAAAGGAACATGAAGGGAGGAAGATATTCATCGTGAAAGCAACACCGTAAAATCAAAATCTGACCTGTCAAACTATTTTTTGAATATCTTTGTCGCGGAGCTTCACACAAAGCTGAAATTTCCCACGTTTAAAAAGGATGCTAATACGCATGCGCACACCAAAAATCACAGCTAAGGCTCGCTGCATGCGCAACTAATTGCTGGTCTGAACTGTACCCAGTCTACCTGACTAGCAAACGGATATTAACCAGATATGACCTCCGTGAGTGTTTTGAATGCGCATCATGTCGGATTCAGAAAAGAAACGCAAGGAAACATTACCGGAGGAAGAGGAAAAGAAAGAGAGGAAGGGACAGAACGAGAGTCAGGATAAGACTGTCTGTTACTGGCTGGAGGGAATCACTGTGCAGGTACGAAGATGGATGCTAGTTTAGCCGCCGATAGCGGCGTCACTGAGAAAACTGCTGAAAGTTCCGTTGTGGGTCTTTAAAGGAGAATACAGTCGTCCTCAAAATGATTCATACCCTCCAATTAAAGAAAAGACCACACTGACAGTAGTAGTTCAAATAAGAAGAAACTAATTAAACTAATAATAAATGGCACTTAAACAGTAGAACACGTAGCTGCCGCGAAGCGCGTCCATGAGAGTTCACGACACTACGGAAGCGCGGCAGACGAGATCACGCGCTCTCTTTCTCTGTTTTAAATCAGTAGCCAACCCCTCCGGTGTTTGTCCGCAGCTCGTTCGCGTTCGCAAACAGCGAATTTCTTCTTCTGTGCTTGTATTATTGGCAGAGTAGGCGCTGAACGCCGTGGCTTCTGTAGTGTGGTGGACGCACAAATAGGAAGTGCAACATAGAACTGTTTAAGCTACAAAAATCTACTAAATGACGTCGTTTCCAGTAAATTCTGGACGCTACCCACTCAGGACACTTGGATCACATTGGACGAGCAGTATGGAGGAATATTGACAAGTTTTTGTGGACTTTAAGGACCTTTTTGGCTCGGACCCCGGTGAACTCCATTATATGAAAGTTGGGGGGAAACGAGAAGCCTTCCTGATCGCCGGCTGCATTTGAGATATTAAAAAGTGCTCCAGAGTCTTTCTCACCATGAGGATGAGGAGAAGATGAAGGAGCATCCTTGTGTGGGTGTTCTATTCCTTTAAAAACCATAATGAAGCCGTTGCCTTCCATGTTAAACGCGCCGCGAACGTTCTCTGGACGTCACGTTTCGGCTAACAGCGTCGCAGTTGAAAAACAGCGATGTTCTCGGTAACTCATCTATGCATGCGCGCTGGTTTGTGTCACACAGATCGTCATGAAGAACGATTCAGTCGATAAAACCTGGCAAAAACGTCCAAAACGTGTCATCAGCACTTTCAGTCTGAACAGGAACAAATCAACATGAATGGACGTAGTTTTAAATATCCTAGAAGATGAAGAACGCACTCTCTCTTTTTTAAATGAAGATATGTTTGGGTGAGTGTCAGGATGGGGTAAGTGGGGGGGTTGTTTTAGGGGGGGGGTATGTAGGTCATGCAGTGATTTGGGTCACAAGCATCCAGAGATTAACCTTTACCCCCCCTCCTCTGCCATCTTTCCACCCTCACTTGCTCGTTTGGGCGTGTGCGGTGCTGAATCTCAGATTCCTGCCCATGTGAAATCAGAAACGCAAACATGGAAGGAGCAAAAGGGAAAGACGAGGGAGCGCAAGTGAAGGAGGTGAAGACGAAAGCAAGAAAACGGAGGAATAATAGGCAGACAGATGACTGGAAACAGAGTGAGCGACTCTTCTTGCCTCTGTAGCTGCTGCATTGTAAATAGAGGCTAAAAATAGAAAGGAACAGGCCGAGCTCCTCTGACCGGCGGAGAGCGAGAGCGAGGAAGAAGGAAGGCTTCTCTTCATTAGACCGGCGGGAGACGATGCCGAGCACTGAAAGTGCCCGAGGCAGACAGATGATGTTTGAACTTTAACGGTTCTGATCCGTCCAGCACTTTGTCTGGAAGCCGGACAGCTGATACCACACCAGCGGCCCGTCTGCATGGGGACGCGTCCAATCAATGCGCTCCAGGTCCATACGGGTCCGGACTGCATGCATTCATGTTTCTGTGTACGCGGGAATGTGTGAAGAGCAGCGAGCGGGGAACGGGTCGCAGAGCAGCACCCCATTCCCCGCTCGGCTCGTGGATACGCAATTACGAGCAAGGATAAAAAACAGCCACGAAGACGATAGGAGACGATTGCAGGCGCTCCAAGGAGACGAAAGGAGACGATAGGAGGAGACGATAGGAGGAGACGATCCGAGGAGACGATAGGAGACGCTCCGAGGAGACGATCCGAGGAGACGATAGGAGACGATAGAGGGCGCTCCGAGGAGACGATAGGAGACGCTCCGAGGAGACGATAGGAGACGATCCGAGGAGACGATCCGAGGAGACAATAGGAGACGATAGGAGACGCTCCGAGGAGACGATAGGAGACGATCCGAGGAGACGATAGGAGACGCTCCGAGAAGACGATAGGAGACGATAGAAGGCGCTCACAGGAGACGATAGGAGACGCTCTGAGGAGACGATAGGGGACGAAAGAAGACACTCCGAGGAGACGATAGGAGACGCTCTGAGAAGACGATAGGGGACGATAGGAGACGCTCTGAGGAGACGATAGGGGACTATAGGAGGCACTCCGAGGAGACGATAGAAGGCGCTCCAAGGAGACAATAGGAGACGCTCCGAGGAGACGATAGGGGACGAAAGAAGACACTCCGAGGAGACGATAGGAGACGCTCCGAGGAGACGATAGGAGACGCTCCGAGGAGACGATAGAAGGCGCTCCGAGGAGACGATAGGGGACGACAGGAGACGCTCTGAGGAGACGATAGGGGAAGCTCCGAGGAGACGATAGGGGACAATAGGAGACGCTCTCCGAGGAGACGATAGGAGGCTCTCCGAGGAGACGATAGGGGACGCTCCGAGGAGACGATAGGGGGCGATAGGAGACGCCCAAAGGAGACGATAGGAGACGCCCCGAGGAGACGATAGGAAACGCTCTGAGAAGACGATAGGAGGCGCTCCGAGGAGACGATAGGAGACGCTCAGAGAAGACGATAGGAGACGATAGAAGGCGCTCCGAGGAGACAATAGAAGACGCTCCGAGGAGACGATAGGGGACGATAGGAGACGATAGGAGACGATAGAAGACGATCGGAGACGCTCCGAGGAGACGATAGGGGACGCTCCGAGGAGACGATAGGAGACGCTCCGAGGAGACGATAGAAGGCGCTCCGAGGAGACGATAGGAGACGATAGGAGACGCTCCGAGGAGACGATAGGAGACGATAGGAGACGCGTACGAGCAGGAATAAAAAACAGCCACAAAAACGATAGAAGACGCTCCGAGGAGACGATCCGAGGAGACGATAGGAGACGACCCGAGGAGACGATAGGAGACGATAGGAGACGCTCCGAGGAGACGATAGGAGACGATCCGAGGAGACGATAGGAGACGCTCCGAGGAGACGAAAGGAGGCACTCCGAGGAGACGATAGGAGACGCTCCGAGGAGACGATCGGAGACGATAGGAGACGCTCCGAGGAGACGATAGGAGACGCTCCGAGGAGACGCTAGGAGACGATAGGAGACGCTCTGAGGAGACGATAGGAGACGATAGGAGACGCTCCGAGGAGACGTTGAGGAGATGATAGGAGACGCTCCGAGGAGACGATAGGAGACGATAGGAGACGATAGGAGACGCTCCGAGGAGACGATAGGAGACGATAGCAGGCGCTCCGAGGAGACGATAGGAGACGCTCCGAGGAGACAATCCGAGGAGACGATAGGAGACGCTCCGAGGAGACGATAGGAGACGATAGAAGGCGCTCCGAGGAGACAATAGGAGACGCTCCGAGGAGATGATAGGAGACGATAGGAGACGCTCCGAGGAGACGTTAGGAGATGATAGGAGACGCTCCTAGGAGACGATAGGAGGCGATAGGAGACGATAGGAGACGCTCCGAGGAGACGATAGGAGACGATAGCAGGCGCTCCGAGGAGACGATAGGAGACGCTCCGAGGAGACAATCCGAGGAGACGATAGGAGACGCTCCGAGGGAGACGATAGGAGACGATAGAAGGCGCTCCGAGGAGACAATAGGAGACGCTCCGAGGAGACGATAGGAGACGATAGCAGACGCGTACGAGCAGGAATAAAAAACAGCCACAAAGACGATAGAAGACGCTCCGAGGAGACGCTCCAAGGAGACGATAGGAGACGCTCCAAGGAGACGATCCGAGGAGACGATAGGAGACGACCCGAGGAGACGATAGGAGACGATAGGAGACGCTCCGAGGAGACGATAGGAGACGATAGGAGACGACCCGAGGAGACGATAGGAGACGATAGGAGACGCTCCGAGGAGACGATAGGAGACGCTCCGAGGAGACGATAGGAGACGCTCCGAGGAGACGATAGGAGGCGCTCCGAGGAGACGATAGGAGACGCTCCGAGGAGACGATAGGAGACGCTCCGAGGAGACGATAGGAGACGCTCCGAGGAGACGCTAGGAGACGATCAGGAGACGCTCTGAGGAGAGGCGCAGAGGAGACGATAGGAGACGCTCCGAGGAGACGTTAGGAGATGATAGGAGACGCTCCTAGGAGACGATAGGAGGCGATAGGAGACGATAGGAGACGCTCCGAGGAGACGATAGGAGACGATAGCAGGCGCTCCGAGGAGACGATAGGAGACGCTCCGAGGAGACAATCTGAGGAGACGATAGGAGACACTCCGAGGAGACGATAGGAGACGATAGAAGGCGCTCCGAGGAGACAATAGGAGACGCTCCGAGGAGATGATAGGAGACGATAGGAGACGCTCCGAGGAGACGATAGGAGAAGATAGCAGACGCGTACGAGCAGGAATAAAAAACAGCCACAAAGACGATAGAAGACGCTCCGAGGAGACGCTCCAAGGAGACGATCCGAGGAGACAATAGGAGACGCACCCGAGGAGACGATAGGGAGACGATAGGAGACGCTCCGAGGAGACGATAGGAGACGCTCCGAGGAGACGATAGGAGACGCTCCGAGGAGACGATAGGAGGCGCTCCGAGGAGACGATAGGAGACGCTCCGAGGAGACGATAGGAGACGATAGGAGACGCTCCGAGGAGACGATAGGAGACGCTCCGAGGAGATACGAGAGACGATAGGAGACGCTCTGAGGAGACGATAGGAGACGCTCCGAGGAGACGATAGGAGATGATAGGAGACGCTCCTAGGAGACGATAGGAGGCGATAGGAGACGATAGGAGACGCTCCGAGGAGACGATAGGAGACGATAGCAGGCGCTCCGAGGAGACGATAGGAGACGCTCCGAGGAGACAATCCGAGGAGACGATAGGAGACGCTCCGAGGAGACGATAGGAGACGATAGAAGGCGCTCCGAGGAGACGATAGGAGACGCTCCGAGGAGATGATAGGAGACGATAGGAGACGCTCCGAGGAGACGATAGGAGACGATAGCAGACGCGTACGAGCAGGAATAAAAAACAGCCACAAAGACGATAGAAGACGCTCCGAGGAGACGCTCCAAGGAGACGATCCGAGGAGACGATAGGAGACGACCCGAGGAGACGATAGGAGACGATAGGAGACGCTCCGAGGAGACGATAGGAGACGATCCGAGGAGACGATAGGAGACGCTCCGAGGAGACGAAAGGAGGCACTCCGAGGAGACGATAGGAGACGCTCCGAGGAGACGATCGGAGACGATAGGAGACGCTCCGAGGAGACGATAGGAGACGCTCCGAGGAGACGCTAGGAGACGATAGGAGACGCTCTGGGGAGACGATAGGAGACGCTCCGAGGAGACGTTAGGAGATGATAGGAGACACTCCTAGGAGACGATAGGAGGCGATAGGAGACGATAGGAGACGCTCCGAGGAGACGATAGGAGACGATAGCAGGCGCTCCGAGGAGACGATAGGAGACGCTCCGAGGAGACAATCCGAGGAGACGATAGGAGACGCTCCGAGGAGACGATAGGAGACGATAGAAGGCGCTCAGAGGAGACGATAGGAGACGCTCCGAGGAGATGATAGGAGACGATAGCAGACGCGTACGAGCAGGAATAAAAAACAGCCACAAAGACGATAGAAGACGCTCCGAGGAGACGCTCCAAGGAGACGATCCGAGGAGACGATAGGAGACGACCCGAGGAGACGATAGGAGACGATAGGAGACGCTCCGAGGAGACGATAGGAGACGATCCGAGGAGACGATAGGAGACGCTCCGAGGAGACGATAGGAGACGATAGAAGGCGCTCCGAGGAGACGATAGGAGACGCTCCGAGGAGATGATAGGAGACGCTCCGAGGAGACGATAGGAGACGATAGCAGACGCGTACGAGCAGGAATAAAAAACAGCCACAAAGACGATAGAAGACGCTCCGAGGAGACGCTCCAAGGAGACGCTCCGAGGAGACGATAGGAGACGACCCGAGGAGACGATAGGAGACGATAGGAGACGCTCCGAGGAGACGATAGGAGACGATCCGAGGAGACGATAGGAGACGCTCCGAGGAGACGATAGGAGACGCTCCGAGGAGACGATAGGAGACGATAGGAGACGCTCCGAGGAGACGATAGGAGACGCTAGGAGACGCTCTGAGGAGACGATAGGAGACGATCCGAGGAGACGATAGGAGAAGATCGGAGACGATAGCAGGCGCTCCGAGGAGACGATAGGAGACGATAGGAGACGATAGGAGACGATAGGAGACGCTCCGAGGAGACGATAGAAGGCGCTCCGAGGAGATGATAGGAGACGATAGGAGACGCTCCGAGGAGACGATAGGAGACGATAGGAGACGATAGGAGACGCGTACGAGCAGGAATAAAAAACAGCCACAAAGACGATAGAAGACGCTCCGAGGAGACGATCCGAGGAGACGATAGGAGACGCTCCGAGGAGACGATAGGAGACGCTCCGAGGAGACGATAGGAGACGATCCGAGGAGAGGATAGGAGACGCTCCGAGGAGACGAAAGGAGGCACTCCGAGGAGACGATAGGAGACGCTCCGAGGAGACGATCGGAGACGATAGGAGACGCTCCGAGGAGACGAAAGGAGGCACTCCGAGGAGACGATAGGAGACGCTCCGAGGAGACGATCGGAGACGATAGGAGACGCTCCGAGGAGACGATAGGAGACGCTCCGAGGAGACGCTAGGAGACGATAGGAGACGCTCTGAGGAGACGCTAGGAGACGATAGGAGACGCTCCGAGGAGACGTTAGGAGATGATAGGAGACCCTCCGAGGGAGACGATAGGAGGCGCGTCCGAGCAGGAATAAAGACAAGCCACAAAGACGATAGAAGACGCTCCGTGGAGACGACAGGAGACGATAGGAGACGATAGCAGGCGCTCCGAGGAGACGATAGGAGACGCTCCGAGGAGACGATAGGAGACGATAGAAGGCGCTCCGAGGAGACCATAGGAGACGATAGGAGACGCTCCGAGGAGACCATAGGAGACGATAGGAGACGATAGGAAACGATAGGAGACGCGTACGAGCAGGAATAAAAAAAGCCACAAAGACGATAGAAGACGCTCCGAGGAGACGCTCCAAGGAGACGATCCGAGGAGACGATAGGAGACGACCCGAGGAGACGATAGGAGACGATAGGAGACGCTCCGAGGAGACGATAGGAGACGCTCCGAGGAGACGAAAGGAGGCACTCCGAGGAGATGATAGGAGACGCTCCGAGGTGACGATCGGAGACGATAGTAGATGCTCCGAGGAGACGATAGGAGACGATAGGAGACGCTCCAAGGAGACGATAGGAGACGCTAGGAGACGCTCTGAGGAGACGATAGGAGACGATCGGAGACGATAGCAGGCGCTCCGAGGAGACGATAGGAGACGCTCCGAGGAGACAATAGGAGACACTCAGAGGAGACGATCCGAGGAGATGATAGGAGACGACCCGAGGAGACGATAGGAGACGATAGGAGACGCTCCGAGGAGACGATAGGAGACACTCCGAGGAGACGATCCGAGGAGATGATAGGAGACGATCCGAGGAGACGATAGGAGACGCTCCGAGGAGATGATAGGAGACGCTCCGAGGAGACGATAGAAGGCACTCCGAGGAGACGATAGGAGACGACCCGAGGAGACGATAGGAGACGATAGGAGACGCTCCGAGGAGACGATAGGAGACGATCCGAGGAGACGATAGGAGACGCTCCGAGGAGACGATCGGAGACGATAGGAGACGCTCCGAGGAGACGATAGGAGACGATAGGAGACGCTCCGAGGAGACGATAGGAGACGCTAGGAGACGCTCTGAGGAGACGATAGGAGACGATCCGAGGAGACGATAGGAGAAGATCGGAGACGATAGCAGGCGCTCCGAGGAGACGATAGGAGACGATAGGAGACGATAGGAGACGATAGGAGACGCTCCGAGGAGACGATAGAAGGCGCTCCGAGGAGATGATAGGAGACGATAGGAGACGCTCCGAGGAGACGATAGGAGACGATAGGAGACGATAGGAGACGCGTACGAGCAGGAATAAAAAACAGCCACAAAGACGATAGAAGACGCTCTGAGGAGACGATCCGAGGAGACGATAGGAGACGACCCGAGGAGACGATAGGAGACGCTCCGAGGAGACGATAGGAGACGATCCGAGGAGACGATAGGAGACGCTCCGAGGAGACGAAAGGAGGCACTCCGAGGAGACGATAGGAGACGCTCCGAGGAGACGATCGGAGACAATAGGAGACGCTCCGAGGAGACGATAGGAGACACTCCGAGGAGACGCTAGGAGACGATAGGAGACGCTCTGAGGAGACGCTAGGAGACGATAGGAGACGCTCCGAGGAGACGTTAGGAGATGATAGGAGACCCTCCGAGGAGACGATAGGAGGCGCGTACGAGCAGGAATAAAGACAAGCCACAAAGACGATAGAAGACGCTCCGTGGAGACGACAGGAGACGATAGGAGACGATAGCAGGCGCTCCGAGGAGACGATAGGAGACGCTCCGAGGAGACGATAGGAGACGATAGAAGGCGCTCCGAGGAGACCATAGGAGACGATAGGAGACGCTCCGAGGAGACCATAGGAGACGATAGGAAACGATAGGAGACGCGTACGAGCAGGAATAAAAAACAGCCACAAAGACGATAGAAGACGCTCCGAGGAGACGCTCCAAGGAGACGATCCGAGGAGACGATAGGAGACGACCCGAGGAGACGATAGGAGACGATAGGAGACGCTCCGAGGAGACGATAGGAGACGCTCCGAGGAGACGAAAGGAGGCACTCCGAGGAGATGATAGGAGACGCTCCGAGGTGACGATCGGAGACGATAGTAGATGCTCCGAGGAGACGATAGGAGACGATAGGAGACGCTCCAAGGAGACGATAGGAGACGCTAGGAGACGCTCTGAGGAGACGATAGGAGACGATCGGAGACGATAGCAGGCGCTCCGAGGAGACGATAGGAGACGCTCCGAGGAGACGATAGGAGACGCTCCGAGGAGACGATAGGAGACACTCAGAGGAGACGATCCGAGGAGATGATAGGAGACGACCCGAGGAGACGATAGGAGACGATAGGAGACGCTCCGAGGAGACGATAGGAGACACTCCGAGGAGACGATCCGAGGAGATGATAGGAGACGATCCGAGGAGACGATAGGAGACACTCCGAGGAGATGATAGGAGACGCTCCGAGGAGACGATAGAAGGCACTCCGAGGAGACGATAGGAGACGCTCCGAGGAGACGATAGGAGACGATAGGAGACGATAGGAGACGCGTACGAGCAGGAATAAAAAACAGCCACAAAGACGATAGAAGACGCTCCGAGGAGACGATAGGAGACGATAGGAGACGCTCCGAGGAGACGATAGGAGACGATCCGAGGAGACGATAGGAGACGCTCCGAGGAGACGAAAGGAGGCACTCCGAGGAGACGATAGGAGACGCTCCGAGGAGACGATAGGAGACGCTCCGAGGAGACGATAGGAGGCGCTCCAAGGAGATGATAGGAGACGATAGGAGACGCTCCGAGGGGACGATAGAAGGCCGTCCGAGGAGACGGTAGGAGACGCTCCGAGGAGACGATAGGAGGAGATGATAGGAGACGCTCCGAGGAGACGATAGGAGGAGACGATAGGAGACGCTCCGAGGAGACGATAGGAGACGATAGGAGACGCTCCGAGGAGACGATAGGAGACGATCGGAGACGATAGCAGGCGCTCCGAGGAGACGATAGGAGACGCTCCGAGGAGACGATAGGAGACGATAGGAGACGCTCCGAGGAGACGATCCGAGGAGACGATAGGAGACGATAGGAGACGCTCCGAGGAGACGATAGGAGACGCTCCGAGGAGACGATAGGAGACGCTCCGAGGAGACGATAGAAGGCGCTCCGAGGAGACGATAGGAGCGCGTACGAGCAGGAATAAAAACAGCCACAAAGACGATAGAAGACGCTCCGAGGAGACGCTCCGAGGGAGACGATAGGGAGACGATCCGAGGAGACGATAGGAGACGATAGGAGACGCTCCGAGGAGACGATAGGAGACGATCCGAGGAGACGATAGGAGACGCTCCGAGGAGACGAAAGGAGGCACTCCGAGGAGACGATAGGAGACGCTCCGAGGAGACGATAGGAGACGATAGGAGACGCTCCGAGGAGACGATAGGAGGCGCTCCAAGGAGACGATAGGAGACGATAGGAGACGCTCCGAGGAGACGATAGGAGGCGCTCCAAGGAGACGATAGGAGACGATAGGAGACGCTCCGAGGGGACGATAGAAGGCCGTCCGAGGAGACGGTAGGAGACGCTCCGAGGGAGACGATAGGGAGGAGACGATAGGAGACGCTCCGAGGAGACGATAGGAGACGATAGGAGACGATAGGAGACGCTCCGAGGAGACGATAGGAGACGATAGGAGACGCTCCGAGGAGACGATAGGAGACGATAGGAGACGCAACGGTGGGAAGACAGGGCTGCCATGCACTCCTGCCAATGCAGTCATCCTCAAAAGTATTTCTACCTTCCAATTAAAGCAACATAGATAAATGAAATAATCAAATAAAAACAGATAAAATAAAAAACAAGAATAATAAATGAATGATAAAATAATAAAAACTCCACTTAAAGACAGAAAAAATCAGCTGTCAGTGAAATAAGCTGAAATTGTATAATACATATAATACATACAAATTCTATGAAATTCATGACATTGATTTTGAATTGCGATTAAAAGAAATATTAAAAACAAACACACAAAAAAATAAAACAAGTAAACAAGCACGATGGGCTCCGAAGCTAAAATGTTGCTGACCAACACTTTGATTCAATCACTGCAATCAGGTGTTTCTGTAACGTCCAATCAGACGTCTGCACCTGCTGACAGGTATGCTGGTACACTGTTAATTGGTCTGGGACAGTTTTGTTTGTTTATTTTTTTTTTTTTTAGATTACTATTTTCAAACACAATTCAAAAGCAATATTCTATTTTACTAAACTATCATTTTATATATTTTTATTTATTATCAGTTTTTTTTAGTTTCTTGTTATTTGAATGACGATTGTGAATTTAGCCTTTTCATAAATGGGGGATGAATGATTCTGAGGATGAACGCATATGGAGAACCAAAAGTACCACAACGGAAAACTTTCATGAAAACCAGGGATGTTCGATATTGGCGCTTTTTTTTTTTTTTCTATTGATATCCAACATCAACTGATACCAATAGATGCAGACAACTGCGAGGTTGTATCTCATATTCTGAGAAATACAACATACTACTCAGAGAGAAAAGATCCCAAAATATCCTGAACTCAGCCAGAGGAGTTCATGTTGGACATCTGACCACCATATATCAGATACTACCATATATCAGATACTAGCAGGTATTAGATACTACCATATATCAGATACTACCATATATCAGATACTAGCAAGTATTAGATACTACCATATATCAGATACTACCATATATCAGATACTAGCAGGTATTAGATACTACCATATATCAGATACTAGCAGGTATTAGATACTACCATATATCAGATACTACCATATATCAGATACTAGCAGGTATTAGATACTACCATATATCAGATACTACCATATATCAGATACTAGCAGGTATTAGATACTACCATATATCAGATACTAGCAGGTATTAGATACTACCATATATCAGATACTAGCAGGTATTAGATACTAGCATATATCAGATACTAGCAGGTATTAGATACTACCATATATCAGATACTAGCAGGTATTAGATACTACCATATATCAGATACTAGCAGGTATCAGATACTACCATATATTAGATACTAGCAGGTATTAGATACTACCATATATCAGATACTAGCAGGTATCAGATACTAGCAGGTATTAGATACTACCATGTATCAGATACTAGCAGGTATCAGATACTACCATATATCAGATACTAGCAGGTATTAGATACTACCATATATCAGATACTAGCAGGTATTAGATACTACCATATATCAGATACTAGCAGGAATAAGATACTACCATACATCAGATACTAGCAGGTATTAGATACTACCATGTATCAGATACTAGCAGGTATCAGATACTACCATATATCAGATACTAGCAGGTATTAGATACTACCATATATCCTAGCAGGTATTAGATACTACCATATATCAGATACTAGCAGGTATCAGATACTACCATATATCCTAGCAGGTATTAGATACTACCATATATCTGATACTAGCAGGTATTAGATACTACCATATATCTAGCAGGTTTTAGATACTACCATATATCAGATACTAGCAGGTATTAGATACTACCATATATCAGATACTAGCAGGTATCAGATACTACCATATATCCTAGCAGGTATTAGATACTACCATATATCAGATACTAGCAGGTATTAGATACTACCATATATCAGATACTAGCAGGTATCAGATACTACCATATATCCTAGCAGGTATTAGATACTACCATATATCAGATACTAGCAGGTATTAGATACTACCATATATCAGATACTAGCAGGTATTAGATTCTACCATATATCAGATACTAGCAGGTATCAGATACTACCATATATCAGATACTAGCAGGTATTAGATACTACCATATATCAGATACTAGCAGGTATTAGATTCTACCATATATCAGATACTAGCAGGTATTAGATACTACCACATATCAGATACTGGCAGGTATCAGATACTACCATATTTCAGATACTACCAAGTTTTAGATACTACCATATATCAGATACTAGCAGGTATTAGATTCTACCATATATCAGATACTAGCAGGTATTAGATACTACCATATATCAGATACTAGCAGGTATTAGATACTACCATATATCAGATACTAGCAGGTATTAGATACTACCATATATCAGATACTAGCAGGTATTAGATTCTACCATATATCAGATACTAGCAGGTATTAGATACTACCACATATCAGATACTAGCAGGTATCAGATACTACCATATTTCAGATACTACCAAGTTTTAGATACTACCATATATCAGATGCTAGCAGGTATTAGATACTACCATATATCAGATACTAGCAGGTATTAGATACTACCATATATCAGATACTAGCAGGTAGTAATAAGTCTGTCTGTAGCAGCAGCAGCTGCTCCGTAGTCACATGACTCTGAAAGGAATGCTGGGAAATGAAGTTCTTCCAGGATAACAGGGACTTTTCTACATGCTGGACCAACATGATGGAACAAGATCTCACCAGATTTTTTTTTTAATTAAAAAGATATCAGTCCAAAAAAAAAGAAAGAAAGAAAAAACAATTAAACTAATAATTAATGATATTTTCCAATATAAAACTTTAATATCAATATCAGCTGATAATATCAGACATCTCATATGAGAACATGTAAACTGCCCACAAGAGGCCAAACTACCACAGAGATGGACAAAAGAACCCAAAGAGATGCAAACAACAACAAAATATCACAAAACAAAACGATGTCAAAGAAACGCCAGACATGAAGCAGAGTCAAGGACAGACCACACGGCCACAAGACATCTTTAAAGAACCCTAAAAACCCCCACAAAAGAGAGCAAACTACCCCAGACAGGGACAAATAAAAACTACAAAACAACAGAAACAAGATGTTGGATAAATCCCAAGCAGCCACATGAGCACGAGACGAGGACCATTCTCAAAGATATAAACGACCACGGAGCAGCACAAAAAGCCCTAAAGGAGTCCACAAAAACCCACAAACAGGAGCTGAGCAACCATTCAGATGCAAGAAAAATCATTATTACCGATATTTTGGTCGATATTGAAATCACGATATTTCAAACGATTATTTTTCAGTGAAACGATGCATTAATTTAGCATTTCTCTGTGTCAAAAAGCAACCATTGATCATTTATGAAAAACATTCAACTTGAAAATAAATATCAGCTACAAACATGTACCTTACAGCTGTTTTACAGTGTATGAAACATTAAATGAGTGACAGAAATACTCTGAACATCGACTAAATGCCAAAAACATGGGAAAGAATAAAAGTATCCAAAATAAACTATGTATCCACACTTTATGGTGGAAAAACTAGTGGTGGCCATTTTTCCCGTTGTGGCTTCTGTAAATTTTACAGAACACAGCTATTATTTACAGTATTTTGCTGTATTACTAACAGTTAAAACAGTACAAAAATATTGTTTTTACAAAAAAAATAATTAAGTTTACAGTGAAAAACTGACAGCTTATCACCCTAAAAACTACTGTGGTAATTTATAAAATATAATTGTATCCCGTTTGGTAACATAACATAATTGTTATTTATTTATAGTAGTTTGCTGCAAAAATAACAGTTAAGTACCAAAAAAAAACTGGCAGCTGTAGTTGCCAATTTTTCATCGTAGTGTAGAATGTAGAAGATATTATGGTATGCCATTGTGGCAACCATGAATTTCACAGTACACAACTGTTATTTATCAATGGTATTTTCTTGCATAAATAACAGTTACAACAGTACAAAAATATTATTGTTTTAACAAAATATTCATAAAACTTACTGTGAAAAACTGACAGCCTATCACTTTATAAATTACTGTGGTAATTCATAAAATATTATGGTATGCCGTTTGGTAACCGTAACATAATTGTTATTTATTTATGGTAGTTTTGTGCAAAAATAACAGTTAAAAAAACTGGCAGCTGTAGTTGATACTTTTTACTGAATTTTTTTACAGTGAAAAAGCAGCAACGCAGCTGCTGGTTTTTCACTGTAAAAATTACAGTAACAGTGTAAGAAGCATCATGGTAACTTGATGAAGCAACTGTAGTTTTTTACAGTGCAGCTGGTCTGCAATTTCTCTATTTCTGAAGAATAAAATAAATATACTTATTCATATTTAAAAAATATCCAAAAATAAACTGTTAAGCTTTAGTGCAATGCTACAACATTCCCAACAAATCGCATGAATTAACTTTAACTTTAGTTTGAGATTAAAATTTAAATCACAAATTTCGATTAAGTGCACACTTCTATGACCAGAAAGCGGCACGTGCCACGAAATACCATTAAAATAACCAGAGTGACGTGTTTGTGGCTTGCTTTGGCGGATTTATGTCGTCATTATTCACCAGAAGTTGTAAAATTAGCGTTTAACTGAGATGAAATCAGCATTTGTGCCATTTTCTCCGCAAACAGCGTAAATAGTTTGATCATAGAAACTTTTCTTCACGCAAACTTCCGCTTAACTCTCCAGCATCATCTTCTCCCTCAAAGCGGAGGAAGAGGAGGAAGAGGAGGATACAGGTGAGTTTTATGTAACAGCCGTGGGCTTTATGTGGCCTACAACCACATGTCTGTGTGAGGGGGGGCTGGGGGGGCAGCACTCAGGTAGAAGTGAAGCAGAATGACCATGTCTGAAACGCGCGTGAGTCATGTTGGAGTGAGAGTGACGTGAAGGGGTCCGGGCATGGGGGGTCTCGCGCCTCACCTCTCTGATGCGCCGGTGCAGGCTGTTGCTCTCTCCGTTACCGCCGCTGGTCGCGCGGGCTGGGGGTCCTCGTGCTTCCAGACAAATCTCAGTCCGTCACTCCTTATCTCTGCGAGGCGGAGCGCGCGCTGTATCCGCTTCGGGGGGGGGGGGGATCACGGGTAAAAATGCGCAGTATCCGGAGAGACGGGCGGTCTGAGGCTGGGGGAGCCGCTGGTCCGTGTTTCCTGTCCGCGTGCTGGAGCGGAGTGGAGACCAGGCGGAGGAAGAAGTTAACGCGAGTAGTGCGGCGCGCGCTTTGCTGGGATCCTCCTTTATTATCGTCCTGCGCGCGCGCGTGTGTGAGAGAGAGAGGGGAAAAACAGAGAGGGGGGTGAGGAAGAGGAGGTGAGATGGTGGAGGGCTTTGATGAAGCAGGTCCTGCTGTAAAGGACGGACAGACCCCAAACTGTCTGGTTCTGGCTGCGCGCGTGAGCGTGGACACTTTTTTTTTGCCCTTCTTGATTTCTGCCCTAATATGGCCACTGAGAGCCCGATCCGAGAGAGGAGGAATTAGATTTCCAGCCAGAAGAGTCCAACATATCTGGGTTGGTTTTTGTTTCACATAAGCTGCAGAGTGTGTGACGTCATCACACAGGTTCATGCGTTTAACAACGGTCCTCTCCAGGGTTTGGTTGGAAACACTGCAGCTGCAACAACTTACGTTACTCAAAAAGTACTTTGTACAATAAAAGTGACGTGGTTAAAAAAAAAACTTTTTCCTTACTTTGTGTGTGTATATATATATATATATATATATATATATATACACATACACACACACACATATATATATATATATATATATATGTATATACATATATATATACTGTATATACATATATATATATACATATATATATGTGTATATATATATATATATATATATATATACATATATATATATATATATATATATATATATATATATATATATATATATATATATATATATATATATTTAAGGGCTCAAGCTATTAAAAATGAATCTAATTAATTACAGGGTTTGTAGTTAATCAAATTAATCACATTTTAATCTCATACGGCGTCATGTTGCATCTGCAGACTGCAAAGTGTGGATTCATCAGCTGCATACGTCACAGCGGAGCCTCAAGTACTGTCCTGTTTCAGAAATGTCTGAAGGAACCTGCCCTCCATTTGGCCTGAATCGAAGGATGTGGCCTCGCCTATCATTGCGCCCAAGATGGGAGGGAATAATCAGCAGAGCTACGAGTTTAATATTTGGATATCTTCGTGTGAAATGAAGTGGCTTCCCATTAGAAGCAACAGTCTCTGTTGAAAATGTAAAAATATGTGGACAAACTTAAAGAGAGTTTTAGCCTCAGGAAAGCATTGGTTAGACATTGTTCAGGTGTAAACGAACAGTTAGCACAGTGTTAATGTTCAGGTAACCACAGATAAATGAAACGGAAGAAAAGGTCTGCTTCCATTTAGTTTTTACAACGATCTGAAGGAAGAAGTGGAAAGAATGACATCACTAGACAGCTGTGGAGTCTGCAGTTGCTAGGCAACGGGACTGGAGCACTTTGGGATATTCTCGTTGGCTAGGATGTCCCATTTTAGCAGCCCCCGTTTCAGGAGGCTGCTTCAGAGTGTGTGGACTCTGCATAACCTGCGTAGTCTGCACACTTCCCTGCATACACAGTCGTCCTCAAAATGTTTCGTACCCTCCAATAAAAAAAAGGCTAATTTCACAACGATAATTTCAATAACAGGAAACTAAAGAAACTAAGAATAAATAAAAATTTACAAAATTATAACATATTGAAATAAAGTCTTGCTTACTTGGCACTGCCCCTCAGTTTTAACTGCAAACAACACACATCTTACACACACAGTCATGAGCGGGGGGTGGGGGGGACAGGGTCCTTTCATACCCCGGTCCTCCGGGCGCTACTGGGGGGAGGGGGGGAACAGTGGCTGCTTCACGCGCCAATGGTTAAGGCTGGCTGCATTGCGGGAGATCTGCTGGCCTGGGGGATGCCTGGCCTACTGCGTCCGGGGGTGGGGGATGAGGGGGGGGGGACGTGTTGGGGGCTCGGAGCTCACGGCTCCTTCCCCGGCCCGAGCTACCACTCAGGAGGCACGAGGGGATGGGCAAGAGCGAGGTGGGTATGTGAGAATAATGAATGAGAGTGTGAAAGAGGAAATGTGGGAGGGAGGAACTTGGGCTAGAAGAGGGAGGAGATGTGGGTAAGTGGTTGGAAGAAAGGGGGATGGAGGAAGGAGTGGCATGCTCGTGAGTGTCTAGTAGGGATGGTCATGAGGGGCTGAAGGAAGGAAGGGCGGGAGTGTGATAGGTCAGAGGGATGGGCGGGGCTGGACATGCAAGGGGGGAACTGCATGGGGTATTGGGGGTATAGGGAGGTGGGGGCGTATGTGTGGGGGGTAGGGAGGGGTTGGTGCAGTTATGTGGGGGGAGTGCATGTGTGTGTTAGAGGGTATGAGGGAGGTGGGGGTAGGTGTGGACGGTAGAGGGAGGAGAGTGTTGGTATGTAAGGTCGGAGAGTGGAGTGGGTGGGTGTATGTGTGTGTGGGGGGGAGTACATGGGGGTGTTGGGGTAGGTGTGTGGGGAGTGTGTGTGTGAGCGTGGTGGCGGGGTAGGGGGTGGTAGAGGTGGTGGCGCCCTGGTGTCAGGTGTGTGGGGCAGGGACGTTGGGGTGGGGGCTGGCCTGCCCTGGGGGGGCGTCGTCTGGTCCTCCTGGATTTCAGTTGGGCCGCCCAGGTCCGGGGGGGGGGGTGCGGGGGGGTGGCTGCTCCTGGGCGCTTGGGCCCTGGGCCCGGCGCTGTCTCTGCCCCGGGGGGCGCCCGGTGGGGTCGGCAGCTGCTGGTCTTGGTCCGCTGGGGCCTGGGCCCCCAGACTGCGGGGGGCTCCGGCTGGGGCCGCCTTTTGCCGCCCTTTGGGGGGATGCATGTCTGCTCTTTGGGGGGGGGGGGGGGGGGTGGGAGCTGGGATCTGGGCCTCTGGGTGGCTGCTGGGGGCCTGGGTCGTGAGCCTTGCGGGCTTCCTCCTCCTTGCGGAGACGAGGCTGCATCTGCATGACTGTATCACCACGGAGCACCCTTTATTATGCATGTTGACACTGTGACACTGCTTCCCATTGCGATGACTAGGTTGTACCTCTTCTCTACTTCCCATTGCGCTGACCAGGTTGTACCTCTTCTCTGCGTAGTTCTGCGTGTGTTTGTATGATCTGAGGATATTTAAGCCACCTGCAGGTCCTCCTGTAGTGTGGATTGCTTGTTTTGTTTTCCAACAGAGACCTTGGAATGTTGTTTAGGGATTTCTGTACAGATGTACCAGTGAACTGTGGAAGTGGATTCATGTTTTCTCTCTCTCTCTCTCTTCCTCTTCCTTACTCCTCTCTCTCTGTTCCACTTTCTATCATTACCTCTGTTAACTTTCATTTCTCCCTTGTCAGGCCCAGCAGTATGAAATGGAATGCTGTTATAGACAAATGTTTAATTAAAGAAATAAAATGAATAAACATGATATCAAGTGGAGCCTTATGTTCATAAAGCTCCGCTTGGTAAAACAGAACTGTTCAACAGAATAAAGCAATCAGATTTCCATTCTGCTTGCTTCGATGCTGGACAGGACAAGTAAAAAAAGAACAGAGAGAAAAGAGAAAAGAAAAGGAAAAAAAAGAAAAAAAGAAAAAAAGTCTTGCTTTTAAGTTGTGGCTGAAAATAATTATTTAGAGAAAAGAACAAACGAAAACTGTCCCAGACACATCAGAGCATCTTTACATGAACATGGACCAACATACCTGTCAGCAGGTGCAGACGTCTGATTGGACGTTACAGGAACACCTGATTGCAGTGATTGAATCAAAGTGTTGCTCAATAACATTTTAGCTTCAGAGCCCCATCATGCTTGTTTACTGGTTTTATTTTTAGTTTGTTTGTTTTTAATATTTCTTTTAATCCTAATTCAGAATCAACGTCACGATTTTCATAGAATTCTAAATTTCTTATTACTTTTATCAATTTCAACTAATTTCACTGACAGCTGATTTTTTTTCCCTCTTTAATTGGAGGGTGTAAATAATTTCGAGGATGACTGTAGGTTCCTTGTCACAGTGGTGAACTGGATCCATAAAAATACACGTTAATCTCCTCATTAATGGAGATTCTTACCGTTTCCAAGCTGAACATTTACAATATTTGTCACTGAGGTCCAGAAATGTTTCGCTCTACTACTGGTGCTATTTGACATATCTGAGTTTGAGCCGTTCTCAGTATGTGTATCCTGAAAAGTGGCAATTTTTGGCCTTATTTGGTCCACTTTCTTGGTCTTAGTGAGAACTGGAGGGCTAACTGCAGCTGTCTGATGGACTTTTGGGAGACCTCTATGGACAGTGTTGCAGAAGTCCAGTCTACTAAAGATAAATGTGAAGACAAGCCTTTCTAAATCCTGCTGGGACATCAGTTTAACTCCTGATATGCTGGTTAGGTGATAACAGGCTGCTTTTACAACTGTCTTCATGTGATGTTGACATTCTGGTCTGAGTCCAGGACTTATGTCCCTGACACGGGTTAAGAAAGTACAGAGAAAATTCATATTTCAAACTTAAAGAGTTCATGTTATTATAAATCAAAGGAATAAGAGTTAGTCATCCAAATACTGTATCTGAATCAATAGTGAGATCACGGTTCCCACTCTTTTCTTAATTATTAAGTTATTTTCCAGGACTTTTCCAGGACATTTTCAGGACTAATAAAGACGAATAAATTCCACCCCAAGCTTTTGGAGAAGTTATTTTTCTACAATTGTATCTTATATCTTGTACAGCAACAAAGCAACGACGAAGCAGCAACAAAGCAACGACGAAGCAGCGACAAAGCAGCGATGAAGCAGTGATGAAGCAGCGACGAAGCAGCGACAAAGCAGCGACGAATCAGCGACGAAGCAGCGACAAAGCAGCGACGAAGCAGCGACGAAGCAGCGACGAAGTAACGACGAAGCAAGGACGAAGTAATGTCAAAGTAACGACAAAGCAACGATGAAAGTAGCACGAAGCAGCGACGAAGTAATGTCAAAGTAACGACAAAGAAACGATGAAAGTAGCACGAAGCAGCGACGAAGCAGCGACGAAGCAGCGACGAAGCAGCGACGAAGCAACGACGAAGCAGCGACGAAGCAGTGACGAAGCAACGACGAAGCAACGACAAAGTAACTCGAAAGTAACGACAAATCAACGATGAAAGTAGCACGAAGCAGCGGCGAAGTAATGTCAAAGTAACGACAAAGCAACGATGAAAGTAGCACGAAGCAGCGACGAAGCAACGACGAAGCAACGACGAAGCAACGACGAAGCAACGACAAAGTAACTCGAAAGTAACGACAAATCAACGATGAAAGTAGCACGAAGCAGCGACAAAGCAGCGACAAAGCAGCGACAAAGCAGCGACAAAGCAGCGTCGAAGCAGTGACGAAGCAATGACAAAGTAAAGTCAAAGTAAGGACAAAGCAACGACAAAAGTAGCGACAAAAGTAGTGACAAAAGTAGCGACGAAGCAGAGACGAAGCAGCGACGAAGCATAGAAGCTACAGTTCAATGTTGCCGTTTAAATACAGCTGAAAACAAACATACTGTACGTGAATAAAATGTTTAACCGTTTTCGTTCAGCCACAATGCAGAGAGAAGCAGAGGGAGGAAGAATCATTTTCCAGGACAACTCGAGCTTTTCCAGGACATTTTCCAGGTTTTCCAGGACATGTGGGAACCCTGGAGATGTAGGGATGTAATCATGGCAGATGTTTGCGTGGAATGATCCAGGGAAACCAGTCAGAAGTGAATCAGTGGCATCATGTCTACTCTGCATTCATAGCATAGCAGCCTGGGGGGAAGGAGTGCCGTTATCTACCCCGACTATCTGCTCCTCAGACAGGACTCCGGTCCAGACAGCTCTCCTGAGGCTCGCTCTGTTCCTGCCCTGATCACATCACGGTACAGTAAATGACTTTCAGACCAGTGCTGCTCCTAAACTGGCCCTCCAGTCTGTGCTGAATCAGCAGATGTCAGTAGGTTGCAGCCATTTCTCAGCAGATGTCGTGTAATATGAGACCAGGCCCAGGACTCAAATTTGAAGTCTGGGATGATGATGCACATTAAAAGGCTGCAATGAGACGTTTTACGAGAATATTTTGTGCTGAGAGCAGGAACTATGTTGCAAGATCAAGATCACTTTATATGGTGAACGACTGCATTTTTAAACCCGTGTTTTCTGTCATATACGCACCTGAGGAACGCATCAAAGGCAACGTAACAGTTAGATCGCAATTTGTATTTTTACCTGTCTAATATCATCTCAGTTTTGCTGCTTGGAATTGTTCGAACCCCTCCCCAGCCAGGACTCGAACTAACAACTTCTTACTGTGAGGCTGCGGTGCTAACCACCTTGTCACTATACATACACATATACATATACATATATATATATGTATATACACACACACTGTATGTGTTTCTAATTGTATATGTTGTTTAAAGTGTTTGTCTGCCCCTGTGTTTCTATCCTTTGAAAGCTGCTGGAAAGGTGAATTTCTCTTGGAGATAAATAAAATTATATTCTACTTTATTCTATATTGGTTCATTGTCTTGCAGAAATACTCTTCAGCATTTTTTATTAACTGGAAAAGCCAGGGATCGAACCAACAACCTAACAATTTCAAGATGTATGCTTTACCATGTCTGCTGAGCCTCAAATAAATGTCGCTCAGTGCTAACATCCATTAGCGTGGATCCAAACAGAAAACATTGTTCAATACAGTCATGTTATTGTGATATTTTCCTTTTTACGACACATCTTTCATCCACAAATCTTTAAAGGTGATAGCTACAAGTTTTGTTCCTCCCTGTCAGTAGGTGGCATGCTCATACTTGCTCACTCAATTAGGATTAGCAACATTTCAGAACCAGCTAGCTGTTTATTGTCTTTACCAAATGTTTAACTGCCATGTCCAGGAGAAAAGCAGCAACTGCTGTGGGGCGTTTGAGCCCCTTTACTACCTTCACCCTCATGGTGCGGTGGAACGAGAGAGTCTCATTTATGATGAGACGATGACATCAAGACCTAAAGTGCTGATTACACTACAATAATTTCAAATAATTTAGCAACAGAACAATTTAATGAAACAAAATAAGCCATTCTGTGCAGTTACAAGTCAATCAGACTTATATTCACATAAATATCCGATGTTGAAAGATTGGAGCTCGCTAGCAGTTAGCAATTAGCCTCTCCATGACACGACGTCATGGGTGGAAGCAGTCACGGTCGGCTCATTGATTCACAATCACAGCGGGGGAAAACATGAAAGATGCTCCAGGACAGCTGGACTGGAACTGGTTTGTGGTGGATCATCACCAGTTCAGAAGAGTGATGATGATGAGGAGGATGGAGACAACAGGTTAGAACCGGACCAGAACTGTAAGTCAGCTCCAGAGTCAAGTCGCCCCACTTCAGCTCCAGCATGCAAGACCCACTCTGAGTAGACTGAGAACTGTAAGGAGACCCAGACCAGGACCAGGCAGACCCATGACTGCTAAAGAGCTGCTTAGACCGGTACCGAGCGGACCAGGACCAGGACCAGCACAAGACAGAGTCAGGAGTGAGTGTGGAGAGACAGCCACGGCTATTAGCTCGCGGCTAACCCGCGGCAAATAATTAGCCTTTTAAAGCAAGAAGATACCAACTTCCATGGTTCCAGTGGAGTTTTAAATAGTTCCCGTTCATAAGGATGAGGATGGAGGGAAGCAGCCGGAGGAGATCTGATGACCGGAGACGTCCCGGGCAGTCCCAAAGAGACGCTGTCTCTGTCCACAGCTGGACATCACAGCTATGTGAGGCAAACACGGATGAATGCAGAATAACCCAGCAGACGTGATGCAGCTCCGTGTGTTACAGTCTCATCATGTCCAGTAAACAGTTTCTGCAGACGGGAGTTTTCCTGGCAGAGATGCAGGAGGCTCCTACAGCTGGACACCGCTAACAGCTCCTATTCATCCTCTTCTGATGTATTTATGATCCATAGGAAACATGAATAAACTGACGCCGTCCTGATGAGCTTCTAAACTTTAACTGGCAATACAACAGAAGGCTGAGCCGTTACTGCCCGTCAGGAAAACTGGGAAAGGAACTTAAAACTGCAATAAACCCACA
Source organism: Atherinomorus stipes (assembly GCA_023101725.1). Taxonomy (NCBI): domain Eukaryota; kingdom Metazoa; phylum Chordata; class Actinopteri; order Atheriniformes; family Atherinidae; genus Atherinomorus; species Atherinomorus stipes. Next base: position 160,773 of record JALJCO010006282.1, read on the forward strand.
ATCCATATCGACAGCAGTGTGGAGCTCCAGTCAGTGATGATCTGTTCATCTGTTTGAGGCTGTGGTTATACCGGCTCAGGAGAGTTAGCTCACGTTAGCGGGCAATGCTAGTCCATCACTTCCTGTCAGCTCTATTCGGGTCAGCATTTCACAACAATAGGGGATGATCACGCTTCCGTGTTCCGGTGTCCGGAACTTCAAACACTTAGCCGCTTCTCTTCCGGTCCAGTTCAACGTCCCTGCTCTGTTCCACTTCATAAATTGAATAAACGCCAACCCTACTTAAAATTTCACGAATTCCAGACTGAAGTGATACTAAGGAAGAAGTGGATCAAAGCGATTCGCCGGAGTGAAGGGCCGAACTTTATAATAAGACAACGTAGCATGTTTGTTTGTAGTCGGCAGACTACACAGCTAGCGTTAGCTGACGTGTCTAACTTTGTGCGTCTTAAACACACAAGCATCTGAAAATCGGGTCTGTACCCCCCCCCCCCCCGTTTCCAGTGGAACAACTGGGGACCAAGAAAGGAGACGCTTTCAGATGCTTGTGTGTTTTCAGCCGCACAAAGTTAGGCACGTCATCGAGCTGGCTAATGCTAGCTTGCTAACACCAGCTGTGTCGTCTGCCGGCTACAAACGTGCTGTGTTGTTTTATTATAAAGTTCGGCCCTTCATCGCGGCTAATCGATCGCTTTGATCCACTTCTTCCTTAGCATCACTTCAGTCGGGAATCCATGAAAACTTAAGTATGGTTGGCGTTTATCTGATTTACAAAGTGGAACAGAGCAGGGACGTTGGATTAACCTATTGTTGAAATGGCCCGGAAGAGGAAACGCCTAGATTCCGTAAAGTTCCTGAAAGCGTGATAATCTCCTATAGTGTGCACTACAGACGGTGCGTACTACACTCTGAATTCCAGTGCACTCAGGTGGGTTTGCAGTTTGAGACACAGCTCACCACAACATATCTGACACAAAATGAAAGCGTTCCCCTTTGTTGTATTTTTATATGTAGCACGCATTAACTGTTGTGATAGTGAGAATGATTTCTGTGGTGACTGCAGTGCTTATGGATCTCCACGTATGAGCCGACATGGCGCTGGAATCCGTTTATTGAGGAGGAGGGGCTTCTTCACAGTGTGGGGCTGGTGACTTCTTTTATGCAAATGATCTTCATGGAATGATCTCTGTCATTGGCCGGGTGATGCAGGGGAACATAAATCAGGGGGAAAGCTGACAATACTGTTGGATTCTGTGTCCCATATGTCAGAGGATCTTTCTGTGTTTGTGTTTTCAGCTTGGATAAATATCTGTCAGCTTCAATCGAGCGACTTCTGAACGTTTCTTATGCAAAAACTCGTTCTGCGTTCCAGTTGTCTTGGAACTCATTTTTCTGACTCTTTGCAGAGGAAGTGACGTCATGAGCTTTTTTTCAGAGATATGAGTAATTTGCATTGGACCCCAAGATTGTAAGACACACCCACTGAAACTGGCTGCTGTTGTCATGGTAACATTGTTATAAGGTCTGTGTTATTTTGCTACCTACAAATGTGTTATTTTCTAGCTGTTCTTGCTCACAAATAGGCTGTTTTGGAGATGTTTATTTTTTCCTTGAGTTTGTGCAACTGTAACGCAAAATACGTGGTAATGACGTCATCAACTCGCGTCTGCTCGGAATCCCGAGACACCTGGGCCGTTTCTCAATATGCGTACTTTTGTGGACTTGCATTCTTGTGTACTTTTGAAACGTCATCAGTAGAGGTCCAAGTACTGTTCCAATTCAAAGAACGCATCAAGACAAGTACGCTCCATATTCCCGGATGTGTACTTGCTCCGCCCACTTTTCCGAGTCTGCATTGGAGACGACTTTTGTGGACTTCACACCTTTCTATCCCATAAGGCATTGCAGCATAACAATGGTGGAGGAGAAAAGTAATTGCTATAAGTGCTGAAAATACTCATTATTTTACGTAACGTTGGTTTTATATAACTTTTCTACACCAGAGTTGTTTTACTTTGTTTTACTTCAACTTCTTGGTGGTTTGATAAATTATAAACCGTTATTAAAAGTGACTAGCGGTTTCACAAACGGGCTGAACAGCTAACGGTTGCTAACAGTAAGTAAGACGGTTGCGCAGATTAGCTGTCTTTAACTGCCACATTCGAGCAGGGTTATTGCTACTTATTTCAGTATTAGATATTTGTTATGACACAACTTCAGCAACGTCTTTGACGGAATCAAGTATGCTTCTGTTCCAAATGTGCAACAAGTGTACTTGCGTCCTTCTGTCCTCAGAAGTCTTTACTTCCAACAAGTCCATACTAGCAAGTACACAAGTTTGTTCTTAGCGAACTTGGTATCGAGAAACAGCCCTGGAACGCACCATCAGACCAGCACGTTACGTCATCTGCACAAACCGAGGCCTCGTTTTGCGTCGGTCACGTGATCGCCACGCTGACGACACAAGCTCTGCTACGACACCTCGTTAGGAACGGACCTTTGTGTTGGACCCACACCTCGCCATCACTAAGAGAGAGCATGACCGGTATTGGACGGTGCAGCTGATGAAGAGGCTGGTGAGTTTACGGTCACATGTGCCACACAGACTAACTGGGCAGAACCACCACACTGAAGAGCTGCTGATTCGTTTTCCTCCGTGTGTTTGTGCATTTGTCTTCACTGATGTTTGATGCTCAAATACACATTCAGTCATGCAAGATGCCATCAGGACCCCCCCCGCCCCGGATTAATATGTGGTTGGACCTTTATCTTTGATTACGGCAGCATTCGCTGTATCATTGTTTCCAGAGGCTTCTGCAGTGTCAGCAGATTTATTTCCATCAGTGTTGCATTCATTTTCACCAAGATCTTGATGATGGTAGAATCTGACTGCTGCTCCATCACTTCATCTACCTTCATCACCATTCATCTTTATCTTCATCATTCTCCTTACCCTGATGCTCCATCTCTCTGGACGCATCAGACCACCTGACCTCCTTCCGTTGCTCCAGAGTCCAATCTTTATGCTCCCTAGCTAAAGCCTTTTTCCCGGTAATTCTCATTGATTATTGGTTTCCTTAAACCAATAATTGCTATGCTGCTATACCTGATTTTGCACATTTTCAAACCAGAGCGAGGTGAACAGTGTAGTTTGAACTGTAAGCCCCGCCCCGAACTGTTTCTCCCAGTGAGAAACGCTCCTATGCTAGGGACGCACTGCATGTGGAAGCGCGCTGAAGCGCAGCAGTTTCATTTCGGCGTCCTTGTCGACCACATCAGGCGCTGCGTGGTGCGCTGCGGGTGGTGCGCTGCGGCGTGGTGCGCTGCGGCGTGTAGCGTCAAAATCGGCGCACAGTGGAGCATTTGATTCGGCTTCTGTTCTATTTTTTGTGTGAGCTGCGGCCGAATTTGTCACACAGGGCAGGAAAATAAGCAGGAACATGAGCCAAATCTATCAAAATAAAACCCATTTTCAAAGTAAAAACACCCAGATAAGCTTTAAAACCCGGTCTCTCTTTTTGATAGATCCAATAATTTGTCAATTATGTCTTCATCTGTATTGAAAATGCAAGTGTAAAGATTCACACACAGAAATGTCGGCTTTCTGCTTGTAAATAGTGTGAAAGCAGAGCAGGAGACGTGGCCACTGTGGAATGATCAGCTGTAGAAGCGCAGCAGCGAAGCAGGTCTGCTGCGACCGTGCGCGTCCGACGTAGACAGACAGGAGCAACGTCGGCGGGAAAATCGGTGCCCCTTCAGCACTGCTTCCGCATGCAGCGCGTCCCTGGCGTTACTCTCCCTCCCACTCGACATGCATGAAATAACGTGCACATTTCATACTCGTACACAAAGAAACTTCAAAGGAAACTCGCATCTTCCAGTGAATTTCTTGTCCTGGTTGCAGTAAAAGGCTGTGAATCAGCTAAATAACATTTCCTGTCATGTATTCATAAACCGGCAGTTTACCGTAACTGCAGTTATGTGCACAGATGCACAATTTTGATGCGTTATGATGTCATAGGTGACAGTACAACATGACAGCCTGATAAAGTTTCTAACCGGCCACTTCGAGTGAAGGTGATGTGAAGCTCGGTCATGCCAGCAGCCGAGGACGTAGAAAATGTTACTACGAGTTAAGTTATTGAAAAAAACCTGTCTAGTCGGATTCCAGCACGTTTCCAGTCCACATTCAGTCCGAGGCGTCCAGCTGCTCTACCTTCAGTACCATCCACCCAGATTTACACCAACTTTATTCCTTCTTTGGCCTCTCCTGCGTTTCAAGTCTCTCTCTCCTCAGTTTTGATGCTTTCAGGCCGTTCTGCTGTATGAACAGCGACAGCAGCGCCACTTTCCCTTCAATAGACGCCATGCGGTTCGGTTTACTACCGTGCACACGCTAGGGGAGGGCGCACCTCGTTAGGAAACGCTGTTAGCGGCTGATCGGGAACCGGAACTTCTGTAGAATGAACAGCATTGGCAGAGAAAAGTGTCAAACAGCGTTGCAGACCTAAACTGAAAAGGCCTGGATTCATGCAAATGCCAATCAATCAGTTTACTCTCATGAAATTACCACTTTTACCGTAATATACCATGTAGAAAGCATTTTTTTAGAGAGACTAAAATGAAATGAGGTACAGGGCCTTTAAGGCTACACAGCTGTTCAGTCCCTTCAGTTCCCTTCGTGTGGAAATGCTCCGACTTTCACTATTAAACATACTCCTGAGTTCTACTGTTGTTTTTCTTCCATTTGATCTCACCAAGCGTTTAAGTGATCGCCGATCACGATCATTCAGGATTTTTTTCCAGCCACATTTCTTCCTGGAAGACGATGGTCCACCATCCTTCCAGTTTTTCATAATGTGTTGGACTGTTCTGAACCCAGTTTTAGTATTTTCTGCATCTCCTTAGATGTTTTCACCTCTTGATGCCAATGATCTGACCCTTCTCAGACAGACTAACATCTTTTCCACGACCACGGATGTGTCTTTCCACATGGTTGTTTAGGAAATGAGAAGCAAGTCATTGCACCAGTTGGGGTTAAATTACTGAAAGATAATCGCCCATGCAGTAATTATCCAATAGGAGGCCCTGACCTGTTTGCTTTGTTAAATCCAGGTGGAGACTGTTTTTGGGCTTCAATGATATTGAACTGAATGGAATGGGATTGAATTAAAAACTCAGAAGTTCCTCTCCCAGCCTCCATACTGGTGACTGACATCAGCAGTCTGAATCAGCTGCATGCTATTGTTTCAGACTCAGTAGACTTAGTAGATGGGAAGAGGTGCTGCAGGTTCCAGTCTCAGAGTGGCTGTACCTGGATCTCGGTTAGATAAAATTAGCTCATTTCACCTCTAATGGTCACCATTCTTCAAAGTCACCTTGGGAAAATAATAAAAAAAAAATCCTTTTCCATTGGATGACTGATGATTTCCTGAACCTGCTTTCAGAGTGCTGCTGGGAGCAGAGGTGATCAGCCACTTACACCGAGGGTGTGAAATGACTTGGAAATTGGCTGTCTCACCTTTTTTTTTTTTTTTTTAAAAGAAAGAACGGGGAAGTTATTTTTTCTCTTGATTCTTATTAAATCCCAGAAGCAGAAGGTCATCTAAAGACCAGCACTGCACAGGCTGCTGCTTCAAGCTGCGTACTTATTCACTGCAGGAAAAAGCAAAAAAATATGATCAAAGGACTCTTTACAATCTGATTATCCTTTAGATTACTCACAACAACATGAATGCTAACATGTAGCTGCTCAGAGAGCAGAAGCAGATCACTGTTTACATGAAAATGAGTCTGGAGCCTTACAGATTGCTTTTCATTTTCAGGGACCAGAATCCATGAAAGCAACTGGAAAAAAATCCGAGCAGCTAAATATGCATTGAAAAGGCGATCCTCCGTGCGGATGTATTGAATCAAATGTGCCTGATATTAAAGCAATGGTTGCGATCAGTCACTGGAAGTCTGCTTCAAATGGAAGCAAACTGAGTATGAGCGCTACAATTTGTCTGGTTCTCAGACTAAGTGCAACCCAGCAGAAAAAAATGCTTTTAAATTTTCTTATTGAATTATTTCTTTCAATAGAGTAGGCCCATATCTTTGTGTGTGCACTTTAGAAAGTGTGAAAATACAATCAATGAGAGCTTGTGCTGATCCCTACAGGCTGAACTGTAAAAAAGTTGTTCAACCAGCTGCAAAACTTTGGAATAAACTCAACGTAAAGTTGTACTTCCATGATCATGTCATTAATATTTCTGTGTTCTCCATTATTATTGAATGCTTCCTGCATCGTTTCTGTTTAAAAAAACCTTCTGGTATCTTTGTATCCAGCTGTATTTGTGTACTAGAAGAGAGGCTTGTGGTCCAACGGCAGCTTTTCCGGGTCCTTCTCATGAATTTCCGTCTGATTGGCTGCCTCCCATCAGTGTATGAAGGAAGCTCCGCCCTCCGCTCTTATTTCGTTACAGACAGGAAATGGAGCCGACAAACAAGTTTGTTCCGCCATGCTAACAAACAGTTAGCTAATTAGCTTCTCAACTCTGAAGCTACAGTCGTGCTGTCTTTACTTCTAGTGTGTAGTGGAGGGTTACCTGCCTTCCAATGGACAGATAGAAACCCCACGTGGGATACGCTATTTGCAATGTTACGTAGAAGTGCGAGGCTGTTCCTGATTCGCTCTTTTCTTCGTATTGTTTCTCTGATGAGAAAGCACAGCCGACTGGGGGGAACGCAACGCTAGCAAGTCAGCATGTGTAAGTAAACAAGGGGAAACTCTCCGTATTTCAGAAGGAGCAAGTTAAACAGGTTTTCAGTGGAAGGAGGCCTTTAAGAGTTCTGGTGTTGTGTGAAGTGAAATTAAGAGGGTAACTCAAGGACACATCCCATCAGGACAGTTGAAGGGATTTGGTTTGATAGGCTGAGGACGCCACGGGTTCCAGTCTGGGTCCCTGGCTCATGCCTTAAAGGGGAAGTTTGAATTTTTCAACCTGGACCCATTTTCTAGCCTGAAATACGTTCATTTACTAACCAAACAGTTTTGGTGTAACTTGAATTCCTTTGGGAGATATTTAGATCCACTTCAGATCAGCGTATGTCCAGCCTCTAAATAAGGCATTATCTGCCACAAACTGCTTCATTTCACCAATGTTTTGTTACCAAACATTAGTCGGACCCCTTGTGAGCTCGAGGGGGACATTTTTACTGCTGCGGCTTTGGTGACGTCAACGTTATGCGACACCATAGCAAGTAAATGTCTGTAAATAAGGACGGATCACCACAAATAAGCAACTCAGAGCCTCTTAACTGTAGTTTATCATATCTTTGGAAAGCTGAGTTCAGTTTCTCTATCCACATCCAGGCCTGATTACTGCCACACCTGTTCTCCATCAGAAATCCCTTAAATAGGACCTGCCTGACAAAGTGAAGTAGACCAAAAGGTCCTCCAAAGCTAGACATCATGCTGCCATCCAAAGAAATTCAGGAACAAATGAGAAACAAAGTCATTGAGATCTATCAGTCTGGAAAAGGTTCCAAAGCCATTTCTAAAGCTTTGGGACTCCAGAGAACCACAGTGAGAACCATTATCCACAAATGGTGAAAACATGGAACAGTGGTGAACCTTCCCAGGAGGGGCCGGCCGACCAAAATGACCCCAAGAGCACAGCGACGACTCATCCAAGAGGTCACAAAAGACCCCAGAACAACATCCAAGAACTGCAGGCCTCACTTGCCTCAATGAAGGTCAGTGTTCATGACTCCCCCATCAGAAAGAGACTGGGGGGCAAAAATGGCTGCATGGCAGAGTTCCAAGACCAAAACCACTGCTGAGCAAAAAGAACATAAAGGCTCGTCTCAGTTTAGCCAGAAAGCATCTTGATGATCCCCAAGACTTTTGGGAAAATACTCTGTGGACTGACGAGACAAAAGTGGAACTTTCTGGAAGGTGGAGGTCCCATTACATCTGGCGTAAAAGTAACACGGCATTTCAGAAAAGGAACATCATAGCAACAGGAAAATATGGTGGTGGTAGTGTGATGGTCTGGGGCTGTTTTGCTGCTTCAGGACCTGGAAGACTTGCTGTGGTAAATGGAACCATGAATTCTGCTTCTACCAAAAAATCCTGAAGGAGAACGTCCGGCCATCTGTTGGTGACCTCAAGCTGAAGCGCACTTGGGTTCTGCAGCAGAACAATGATCCAGAACACACCAGCAAGTCCACCTCTGAATGGCTTAAGAACAACAACATGAAGACTTTGGAGTGGCCTAGTCAAAGCCCCCACCTGAATCCCATTGAGATGCTGTGGCATGACCTTAAAAAGGCGGTTCATGCTGGAAAAGCCTCCAATGTGGCTGAATTACAACAATTCTGCAAAGATGAGTGGAACAAAATTCCTCCACAGCGCTGTAGAAGACTCACTGCCAGTTATCACAAACGCTTGATGCAGTTGTTGCTGCTAAGGTGGAACAACCAGTTATTAGGTTTAGGGGAAGATCACTTTTTCACACAGAGACATGGAGGGTTGGATTTTTGTTTACTTGTGTTATCTTTGTCTTTAAATTTGTTTGATCTGAAACATTTAAGTGTAACAAACATGCAAAAAAGTAAGAAATCAGGAAGGAGGCAAAAACTTTTTCACACAGCTGTATGTAGCAATATCTTAACCCTGTATTCCTCAAAATAAACATTTTGACACAAAAGCTCTACAAGATAGATAGATAGATAGATAGATAGATAGATAGATAGATAGATAGATAGATAGATAGATAGGTAGATTATATCTATCTATCTACTGGTAATCCATGAGTATGATTTGTTGTTGAAATAACCATAGATATTCATATTAGCAGTTTATATTAAATTATGATAGATAAATTAAATATTGGGCTGCACGGTGGCGTAGTGGTTAGCACCACAGTCTCACAGTAAGAAGGTTGCTAGTTCAATTCCCAGCTGGGGAGGGGGTTGGAATAATTCCAACAGTTTCTTCCTGTGTGTAGTTTGCATGTTGTCCCCGTGTTTGTGACAGACTGGTTACCTGTCCAGGTGAACCCCCTCTCACCTGATAATAGTTGGGATAGACTCCAGCAGCCCCCGCGACCCTGAACTGGATAAGTGGTATAGAAAATGACTGACTGAAATTAAATATATCAAATTGCACGAAACTGAAGCAGTGAGCTCAGAGTTTGCTTTTTAAATGTTAACTACACTCAAAAATAGAGGTACGAGCAGTGGCGGATTTAGCCATTTGGGGGCCAAAGGTGAACTTAGATGGGGGGCCCTTCAAACCTGGGCCTGTCAATAGGAAACTTAGACTAAATAAAGAGTAGAAAGTGAGAAATAAGTTTCGGATATAACACCAGTACATGTCAAAATGCAGTTTTCTGGTGTATTGACTCAGCTGTAGAGCCACAGGAGGCTTTAGAAATTATTCAACTCAAAGTTCGTTCTTTACAGTGAGTTCTTCATGATTAGACAAATAAAAACATTTAGAACCCTGCCTGGTTTCTCCCTCCAATAGATGTTTCACAACAAGCTCAAATCTTTCCTTTACCAGTGAAGACCAGCATCATCATCATCATCATCCATACTTCTGGTCTCTGGCCTGATGTCTCCTCCCTGTCCTCCTCTCTCTGTTGTGGCAGAAAGATTTATTTTAAATATGAGGAAAACAATAATGAACACAAGTTCTGCAAAGAACTGAAAGAGGACTGAGGTCGTTCCCAGTATGAACTAATAAGCAGGGAATGGAACCAGTGTTGTGGTGGTAACTGAAAAAGTAACTAGTTAGTTACAAGTTATTTCATCCAAACAGCAACAGTTACTTTGATTATTTAACCACAAGTACTGTGCTCTCTAATTCTTAAAATGTCCTCATAGGTTCATTTCATTGTAGAAAATGTAATTCAAACACAAACTCAGCACTGATCTGTGAGTGAGGCATGATTTGAAAAAAAGAGTAAAAAATAAAAATAAGCTGCTCAGAAATTAAGTGGGTGGCATTTATGTTTTACTGAAGGTGCAAAACAAAAGTAGTTTCAGCAGCAAACACAAAGCAGCTGCTGATGCATGTCAATAAAATAATATTTACAGGCTTTTCTGAGAACCACCACTTTATATGCAGTAATTTGAAATGTAACAAAAATGTGTTACTATGACCAAACTAGCATGTTTTTGTTGAATAGATATTTTTGCTGTAAAGGAGGACATTGTGAGAACAAGTAGGACCCCATTCCTGCTTTTGAAAATTAAACTGTGACAAATAATTTGGAGACCACACATACATATAATCCCACATGAATGAATAATGTTTCATTTTTATCTTGTTGAGACGGTGAAACTGATGTCAGTGAGCGTCACAGATAGGGAGTTATTTGGGGGCAGCATGCTGCACAGTGACCCTTCTATCCACGTCTTTCTCCTGCTTTATTATATTTGACATATTCTTATTTATTTGTGGACCATACTTAAGAAAACAAGCCCAGAAACCTCCAGCCTGCGACTGACTGTATTTCCAGGTTATTTTACAGAAAAACCAGCCCAAAGTTTCCCCCGTACCACAGTTAAACTGTGATTACGCTGTTTTATTCAAAGAGTAATGTGTTATAGTAATCATAACTGGCAAAAGAAACAGTGTTACGGCCCCCCAACACTAAATGAAACTTAGGTAACAACAGTTTTCTAACCAGCTAGCTTACATGCTAACTAGTCAGTCATCATTAGAACCGCTTTACTCAACGTAGATCAGCTGTTTGGGGGAAAACTCTCCAGCGTTTTCTGTAGTTTGCTGGTTCTGGTTTGCTGGACATGAGGAACACGTGCACCTCTACTGCTGGCGATCCGACGCATGCTGGCATTTAGTGCATGTCACATGGTGCGTTCAAATACAACTCGGAAAAAACACGTTGCCGCATGCACATAATGAATTAAACTGTTGTAATGGCAAATAAAAGTGCAGGGACGGAGGACAGATACAGGAGGAGCGGTGGACATGTACCAGACCTGCATTACGCCTGTTTATGTCTGTATGAAGGAGAATGATGGGGGGGGGGGGGGGGGGGGCCTTCCTATAGTACTGTGAAAAAGGCTCCAAAGTAATATAAAGTACAAGAGGAGGTGGTTTTGCTGCGTATACTTCAGAAAAGGCGGAAAAAAGATTAGTGTTCGCAGCGGTGGCGTGTCCAACCACTTAAAAGTGGTCAAAGTAATTAAAGGAATAGTACACCCACACAATGATGTGCATTAATTTTCTCCTCATCCTCATGCTGAGCAATACTCTGGAGCACTTTTTAACATCTCAAATGCAGCCTGAGATTGGACAGGTTTTCCTTTTCCTCAAACTTTCATTTAAAGGAGTTCACCGGCAACTGAACCAAAAGGACCATAAAAGTCCACAAAAACTTGTCAATATTCCTCCATACTGCTCGTCCAATGTAATCCAAGTGTCCTGAGTGGGTAGCGTCCAGAATTGACTGGAAACGACGTCATATAGTATACTTTTAGAGCCCAAACAGTAGAACATCAGTACTACATCTGTCTGCAGCAAAGCGTGCCTATGCGAGCTCACGACACTACAGAGGCTGATGTTCAGCGCCTACTCTGCTGATAATGCCAGTGTAGAAGAAGAAATTCGCTGTTTACATTGTGCTACGAGAAAACGAGCTGCGGACAAACCGGGACAAACCAAAGAGGGTTTGGATATTGATTTAAAACAAAGAAAGAAAGAAGAAGAGAACGAGTGATCTCATCTGCCGAGGCTTCCGTAGTGTCATGGACTCGCATGGGAACGCTTTGCGGCAGCTAGATGTTCTACTGTTTAGGCTGAAAAATCTACTAAATGACGTCGTTTCCAGTAAATTCTGGACGCTACCCACTCAGGACACTTGGATTACATTGGACGAGCAGTATGGAGGAATATTGACACGTTTTTGTGGACTTTTATGGACCTTTTTGGCTCGGACCCCGGTGAACTCCATTATATGAAAGTTGGGGGGAAACGAGAAGCCTTCCTGATCGCCGGCTGGATTTGAGATATTAAAAAAGTGCTGCAGAGTCTTTCTCACCATGAGGGGGGTTGGAAGATAAAGTTACATCATTCTGTGGGTGTACTAGTCCTTTAAACTTTTGACATTTTTAAATACCCTCTTCCTACTCTTCTTCGTCAATTTTCACGAATGGGTAAACTTTGACTCTATACTGTCGCCACGATTTCCGGTGGTACCGTACCGTCTTCTTCCGCTTATCCAGGATCGGGTCGGGGGGGCAGCTGCCTAAGCAGGGAAGCCCAGACTTCCCCCCACCCCGGCCACAGACCCCAGCTCATCCGGGGGGATCCCGAGGCGTTCCCAGGCCAGCCGGGAGACGTAGTCCCTCCAGCGTGTCCTGGGTCTCCCCCGGGGTCTGGTCCTGGTGGGACGTAGTCCCTCCAGCGTGTCCTGGGTCTCTCCCGGGGTCTGGTCCCGGTGGGACGTAGTCCCTCCAGCGTGTCCTGGGTCTCCCCCGGGGTCTGGTCCTGGTGGGACGTAGTCCCTCCAGCGTGTCCTGGGTCTCTCCCGGGGTCTGGTCCCGGTGGGACGTGCCTGGAACACCAGGGAGGTGTCCAGGAGGGCATCCTGACCAGATGCCCGAGCCTCCTCATCTGGCTCCTCTCTATACGGAGGAGCAGCGGCTCTACTTTGAGTCCCTCCCGGATGACCGAGCTCCTCCCCCCATCTCTAAGGGAGAGCCCGGCCCCCCTGCGGAGGAAACAAATTTCAGCTGCTTGTACCCGCGATCTGGTTCTTTGGGTCATGACCCACAGCTCATGGCCATAGGTGAGGGGGGGGCGTAGATGGGCGGTAAATCCAGAGCTTCTCCTTCTTCAGCTCCTTCTTCACCACGACGGACCGATGCAGAGTCTTCATCACTGCAGACGCCGCACCGATCCGTCTGTCCATCTCCCGCTTCATTTTTCCCTCACTCCTGAACAAGACCAGAGATACTTAAACTCCTCCACCTGGGGCAGGACCTCCCCCCGACCCGGAGAGGACATTCCCCCCTTTTCCGGGTGAGGACCATGGCCTCAGATTTTGGGGATATTTCCGGTGGTATTGCTCTGTTTTGTCCGGAGCCCTCCAGCTTCGTAAGCTCTCTCACAACGGACATACTGATGGGCGAAATAACCTCCGGGCACGGATGAAAGCGTCCATATCCATGTTTACCGTAGGGTATGAATGGGGCTTAAGGCAGACAAGTTGAGTTTGTTTGTAGAACTAATTTCACGTACAAGACAACATAAAGTGTTTTACATAAAACATTACAACATTACAGCAACATACAGAAGAAACATTAAAAATACAAGAAATGCTTTTAAAGTTGTTTTTTTTAATTTTGTGTATGAATTTGGAAAATGCTCCACCATGCATCCAACCATAGAGCAGTTTGCTGCACTGGTTATAGTGGTTTCCAGTACTCTAGTGCGGAATCTGGAGTTATTTTGGACCGTGATCTGTGCTACGATTCACATATGAAACACGTTTCCCTTTAGTTATGTTGCCATAGGCTGAGGCCTGCAGTTTCTCCTCAATTCTACATGTATATATGTCATTAAATCTTTTTCTTCCTCAGTAGGTATCCCTTGCTTACAGTCACGGTGCTTGATGACCCCTCTTTCCTGTCCCCTCCACCACCAACCAGCTGAGGCAGATGGCTGCCATTCCTGCTTCTGCTGGTGGTTCTTCCTGTTTAAAGGGAGTTTTTTGTCTTTATGGCCCACCACCCACATGCTCAGGATGGGGAATTTAATCTAAGAGGAGATTAGATGCAATCCGTTGGTTTCCTTAGATAGGCAATTAGTTTCCTATCATTTGGCATACACGTATAAATGGGACTATTGTGAATCGTAAGGGATTTGTTTTAATTGGATTATAATTGAACGACAATGACAGACTGTGTCTGTAAAAGTGCTTTGAGACAAGTTTTGCAAATTGAATTGAATTGACCCCTAGTTACTCTCTTCTTTGTGCTCATGCTGGCATCAGCAGAATCTGTCCAGTATGAGCAGCAGGAGAGGCAGCGAGGAGGCCAACATGCTGCCCTACGATTCGTCCTACATCACTTCTCTTTGGTTCACAGGTGGTCTGTTTGCTTTCAGACTGCAAGCTAACAGAGATTTTTCTTCCACATTAGTCTGGAGTGGACATTTTTGCAACTGCCCATATTTAGCTAGCAAAATCTGAACTATTTGCACAGGAAGCAGAACTTCACGCATCCCTGCTATCATTGCAGGGATCCCAGTTTGAGTTCTGACTCACTGCCAGGGTTCATACTCTTTTCTTAAAGTTATTTTACAGGACTTTTCAGGACTAATAAAGACTAATAAATTCCACCCCAAGCTTTTGGAGAAGTTATTTTCTACAATTGTACCTTATATTTTGTACAGCGTCGAAGTAGCGATGAAGCAGTGGCGAAGAGGCAATGAAGTAGCAATGAAGTAGCAATGCAGTAGCAATGAAGTAGCAATGAAGTAGCAAAAAAGCAGCGATGAAGCAGCAACAAAAGCAGTGATGAAGCAGCAACGAAGCAGCAATGAAGCAGTGATGAAGCAGCGATGAAGCAGTGGCGAAGAGGCAATGAAGTAGCAATGTAGTAGCAATGAAGTAGCAAAAAAGCAACGATGAAGCAGCAACAAAGCAGCAATGAAGCAGTGATGAAGCAGCGATGAGGCAGTGATGAAGCAGTGATGAAGCAGCAACGAAGCAGCAATGAAGCAGTGATGAAGCAGTGATGAAGCAGCAACAAAGCAGCAATGAAGCAGTGATGAAGCAGCGATGAAGCAGTGATGAAGCAGTGATAAAGCAGCAATGAAGCAGTGATGAAGCAGCGATGAAGCAGTGATGAAGTAGCGATGAAGCAGTGGCGAAGAGGCAATGTAGTAGCAATGTAGTAGCAATGAAGTAGCAAAAAAAGCAGCGATGAAGCAGCAACAAAGCAGCAATGAAGCAGTGATCAAGCAGTGATGAAGCAGCAATAAAGTAGCAATGAAGCAGTGGCGAGGAGGCAATGAAGCAGTGATGAAGCAGCGATGAAGCAGCAACGCAGCAGCAATGCAGCAGTGATGAAGCAGCAATGAAGCAGTGGCGAAGAGGCAATGAAGTAGCAATGTAGTAGCAATGAAGTAGCAAAAAAGCAACAATGAAGCAGCAATGAAGCAGCAATGAAGCAGTGATGAAGCAGCGATGAGGCAGTGATGAAGCAGTGATGAAGCAGCAACGAGGCAGCAATGAAGCAGTGATGAAGCAGCGATGAAGCAATGATGAAGCAGCAATGAAGCAGTGATGAAGCAGCGATGAAGCAGTGATGAAGGAGCAATGAAGCAGTGATGAAGTAGCGATGAAGCAGTGGCGAAGAGGCAATGTAGTAGCAATGTAGTAGCAATGAAGTAGCAAAAAAAGCAGCGATGAAGCAGCAACAAAGCAGCAATGAAGCAGTGATCAAGCAGTGATGAAGCAGCAATAAAGTAGCAATGAAGCAGTGGCGAGGAGGCAATGAAGCAGTGATGAAGCAGCGATGAAGCAGCAACGCAGCAGCAATGCAGCAGTGATGAAGCAGCAATGAAGCAGTGGCGAAGAGGCAATGAAGTAGCAATGTAGTAGCAATGAAGTAGCAAAAAAGCAACAATGAAGCAGCAATGAAGCAGCAATGAAGCAGTGATGAAGCAGCGATGAGGCAGTGATGAAGCAGTGATGGAGCAGCAACGAGGCAGCAATGAAGCAGTGATGAAGCAGTGATGAAGCAGCAATGAAGCAGCAATGAAGCAGTGATGAAGCAGCGATGAAGCAGTGATGAAGCAGCAATGAAGCAGTGATGAAGTAGTGATGAAGCAGCGATGAGGCAGTGATGAAGCAGTGGCGAAGAGGCAATGAAGTAGCAAAAAAGCAGCGATGAAGCAGCAACAAAGCAGTGATGAAGCAGCAACAAAGCAGCAATGAAGCAGTGATGAAGCAGCGATGAGGCAGTGATGAAGCAGTGATGAAGCAGCGATGAAGCAGCGATGAAGCAGTGATGAAGCAGTGATGAAGCAGTGATGAAGCAGCAATTAAGTAGCAATGAAGCAGTGGCGAAGAGGCAATGAGGTAGCAATGTAGTAGCAATGAAGTAGCAAAAAAGCAGCGATGAAGCAGCAACGAAGCAGCAATGAAGCAGTGATCAAGCAGCAATGAAGCAGTGATGAAGCAGCGATGAAGTAGCAAAAAAGTAGCGATGAAGCAGCAATGAAGCAGTGATGAAGCAGCGACGAAGCAGTGATGAAGCAGCGATTAGGAAACAAAAAAGCAGCGATGAAGCAGGAACTAAGCAGCAACAAAGCAGCAATTAAGCAGCGACGAAACAGCAATGAAGCAGTGATGAAGCAGCGATGAAGCAGTGATGAAGTAGCAACGAGGCACTGATGAAGCAGCAACGAAGCAGTGATGAAGCAACAACTAAGCAGCGATGAAGCAGCGATGAAGCAGCAATGAAGCAGCAACAAAGCAGTGATTAAGTAGTGATGAAGTAACAAAAAAGCAGCGATGAAGCAGCAACAAAGCAGTGATGAAGTAGCAAAAAAGCAGCAATGCAGCAGCAACAAAGCAGTGATGAAGTAGCAAAAAAGTAGCAATGAAGCAGCAACGAAGCAGCAATGAGGCAGCGACGAAGCAGCAACGAGGCAGTGATGAAGCAGCAAAAAGTAGCGATGAAGCAGCGACGAAACAGCAATGAGGCAGTGATGAAGCAGCGATGAAGCAGGGACGAAGCAGCAACAAGGCAGTGATGAAGCAGCAAAAAGTAGCGATGAAGCAGCGACGAAACAGCAACGAGGCAGTGATGAAGCAGCGATGAAGCAGGGACGAAGCAGCAACAAGGCAGTGATGAAGCAGCAAAAAGTAGCGATTAAGCAGTGACGAGGCAGTGATGAAGCAGCAATGAAGCAGTGATGAAGCAGCGATAAAGACGTGATGAAGCAGCCATGAAGCAGTGATGAAGCAGTGATAAGGCAGGGACGAAGCAGCAACGAGGCAGTGATGAAGCAGCAATGAAGCAGTGATGAAGCAGCCATGAAGCAGTGATGAAGCAGTGATGAAGCAGGGACGAAGCAGCAACGAGGCAGTGATGAAGCAGCAATGAAGCAGTGATGAAGCAGCAATGAAGCAGTGATGAAGCAGCGACGAAGCAGCAATGAAGCAGTGATGAAGCAGTGATAAGGCAGGGACGAAGCAGCAACAAGGCAGTGATGAAGCAGCAATGAAGCAGTGATGAAGCAGCGATGAAGAAGTGATGAAGCAGCCATGAAGCAGTGATGAAGCAGGGACGAAGCAGCAACGAGGCAGTGATGAAGCAGCAATGAAGCAGTGATGAAGCAGCAATGAAGCAGTGATGAAGCAGCAATGAAGCAGTGATGAAGTAGCAAAAAGTAGCAATGAAGCAGCAACGAGGCAGTGATGAAGCAGTGATGAAGCAGCGACGAAGCAGCAATGAAGCAGTGATGAAGCAGTGATGAAGCAGCGATGAAGCAGCGATGAAGCAGCGATGAAGCAGTGATGAAACAGTGATGAAGCAGTGATGAAGCAGCGACGAAGCAGCAATGAAGCAGTGATGAAGCAGTGATGAAGCAGCGATGAAGCAGCTTGAGTCCATGCTGGATGGAGCCTCGCCTGAGCATTTCCCCGTTCTCTTCCCCCCTGCAGAGCACGGTGACCTCTTTCGTGCTCAGCCTTCGTACCACGTGTCTTCGTTCGTTGTAAAATGCAAACAGAATCTGTGGGGGATTGAGCTGTTGTGTTTCCTGTTCTTGTGTTCAGCTTTAATAACACAAAACAGCTCAGAAAAGAAATTGCTTATTAGTGATGTGTCATACTCAGAAGAGCCGGCCTTCAGTCTTTTTAGGAAAACTTTGCAAAACTTTGTTTTGCTTGACCACTTTGAAGACCACGTAGCCAGACAAATGTGAACATACAGGCAGTGAATGCAAAAAAGTTTTCAGCACACAAACCATTCGATTATTGCGAAATTAAAATGAAACATGATGCTATGAAAGATCCTGAATTAGGAGCCGTTCAGGAGTCCAACGACCCAGCTCTCTGAGAAGATTGCTCATGAGCTAACGGCCGGAGATTTCACTCAGCAGCATGTGAGGGTGGATGCTACATCTGAAACACAGCGGTTGCTTTGAGGATTGATGCGTTTGATTTATTGCTCTGGGACGTTTTTCGCAACTGGTCCAGAGACGTCAAGACACTGCACTGGCGTCGGAACAGGACAAACAACGAATTACGATCAAATTCCACACATTCTTTGATCTGTTCTTTGAAACTTGTGGAGCTTCAAAGAGCTGAATGTTGATCAATGTTTCAGTTAAAAGAGATTATTCACCATATTGTTAAGCAGAGGTGACTGTAGGACGAGAGGTTTCGGGGTGCTGATAAATGTCATTGATTTCTCCAGTTTATCACAGTTTCATCCCCACATGTGTGAAAGATCATCAAAACGTGATCTGGGAAAGTCTGTAATTATCCAGAGAGAAGCTGTGACAGAAGCTGGTTTCCAGCATGTTGCTGCTTGTTCCAACGGGGAACCAGATCCACCAAAACCCACTTTTTCCTCCTTATTTACAAAGTTTCTGATCATTTTCAGCCTCAGATTTAAGTTTTTATCATCCAGCGTCCAGAAACAAAGTTATTACTGCTGCTGTTTAAAAATCCACATTCAGCTTTATCAGATAGCTGGAAAGCCTCTTTCAGGGAGATCCATTGCGCTAGCTTATTGGTTTTCAACTTGGACCATCTACTAACGGGAATATTATAGTGTACTTTGACCGCTTCCACACACTCAAAAATAAAGGTACCAATTTGTCCATAAAAGTAGGGATGAGCCGGATACTCGTTTCAGACGAGTATCCGGTACGGATAATGCATTTTTGACGAGTACGAGCATGATACGAGTAAAACTGGTCAATATCTGTGCTCGTGCTGACGGAGAATCCTTATTTGATAACAGACTGTCTGCGCGCTCTGTGATTGGCCAGTCACACACAGCACCCGCCCTCATGCACACACATCTCTGCAGCGCGAGCTGTCCTGCACTCTCACGCACACACAGACAGTGATCTCGGCTTGACTCGTGCTCACGTTGCTCTTTCGTACTCAGACTTTCTTCAGCTCGCCTTTATTTCTGTTTGTATGATATTCAAAGTTACTTAGCGAACTTCTTTCATAACGTACGCGGTGTATTTGATAAGTCAGAGCTGAAAACGGCTGAAAAGTTGCGTCGGTCGCTGCCTCCACTCTGCCCCCCCCCCCCCCCCGTCTCTCTCCTTTACCATCTGCTTGCTTTTAGTTTGGCTGTGATGTAAAAACTTCTGAACTCGTTCTGAACGCGGTGTTTGAGAAGGATAGAGTGAACCAGGCTGATATATTTCACCGTATGTTATGACTGGATGTTACACGAATCACCAAGTTCACACAGATCATTAAAACAGAAACAGACCAGTTACACACACACACACACACACACAGCTGAACACACAAAGTAGCAGTTATTAACGTTTTTATTGAAGGCTTTAAATGCTGTATATAGGCTTTTTATAGGCTTTGAATACAGTAGATATTTTAACTGTTACACAGTGCCACACACACTCTCTCTCTCTCTCTCTCTCTCTCTCTCTCTCTCTCTCTCTCTCTCTCTCCCTATACACTGAGTGATACACACACACCTTAATCATTGTCTAACTTTGTGTGGGGAACAAAACAGAATGTTAGGTAATTAAATAAATAAATAAATAAATAAATAATTAAAATTGAATAAATTATTGAGAAAAAAATTCACAATTTGATCAAAAAATAAAACAGAAAATAGACAAAAAAAAAAAGTTGTGTTAAGTATGAAAACTTGTTCATGCATACTTCGTAGTTCATAATTTCCGACTGGATGCGTTGTATGTACTGAAAAATATTCATCTAATGATTAAAAAAAAAAATACTGTGAAAAGTTCCTTTGCTATTGTGATAAAAAACATTGCATCTAAACTCTGAGGCTGTTCTGTAAATAGTTATTAAATAAACAACAAATCAGGAAACTTCTCATCAATCCGTATCAATTTCAGACTTAAAATTATGTGCTGAGTCAAACCCCACCCACTTCCGCTTAAACCACGCCCGCTTCCGGTTTAAGCCCCGCCCACTCCAAGTACAGATACAGATACCGATAATGGCGTACTCGCTCATCCCTACTTAAAAGGGTCCAAAGCTTGTAGCTGGGGGGGTTCCTTTCTGAAAGACATTTCTGTACCTTCATGGTCCATTTTTTTACCTTATCAAGCTGTATGAGTTAATAAAGTACAATTAAACCAATTAAAGATGATGAATAAAAGTCAATAAAATAGAGATTATGACAACAATCAAAGATGCTAATAATAAATGAATAATTATTATAGAAATATTAGGCCAAACACATTTATAATTATACATATAAATTTTACTATGATTATTATGAAAATCATAATATAATAACTATAATTATACTACTGTTTAGAAGTACTGCTATTTATAGTTATTGTACAAGCTACACACATTTTTCAATGCTGCAGGTACCCTTAGGGTTGAAATGGTACAAATGTGTACTTTATATTACTTTGGAGCCTTTTTCATCGTATATAGGTACTTCTGGCCTCATAAAGACCAATATTGTACTTTTGAGAGAACATTTGTAGTAAATGTACCTGCAGGTACAGAAATGTTCCCGTCTCGTACCTCCATGTTTCTGAGAGTGCACCAGAAATTGGAATATTCGTCAGACCAGAAGAGGGAACAAACACATCTATCTAAGGTCAAAACATGAGTAACCAGAGGCGGGGGGACCCCCTCCACCTCCCACCCCCAGCAAACCCCACCCTGATGGTCTCACACTCTTTTTGAACAAATTGGATGAAATAAAAGATCTGCCCGCCACTAACAGAAGCTCAATAAAACCTGGTTTTAGCCTTTCTACTGATGTCATTTATGGTCGGGCAAATGTGATGAATGCTCACAGCCAGTAAAGGGGGTCTGGATTAGATTAGATGAGATTATAGCTCTTTGTGTAAATGTGCATGCAGCACTGAGACTGTATGCCACATTCTTCTATCCGTGTTGGGATTAGACGTGTTTCGGCAGATTGCTCACGCTCCATTAGCCCAAATCCACGAGGTTAACGGGCCCGAATGTTCAACTTTACTATAAAAACATCCCTCTTAATAAAAGTTCTCATTATTTAGGATTATTTGTGGTGGCAGGGTTGAATCGTAACTCAATATCTGTAAATGGTGAGATGCTTCTGCTCGCGTGCACAGAGGTGGAGCTTATTGAAAACTGGAAAACACAGATGCCACAGCAGCACTTAGAGACACGGCCTTACTCAGCACTGATTATTAATTCATGCTCGTCTCAGATGGAAGCTCACACAGAAAAACCTCGGCTTTCCATTACCCAAGTAAATGACTGACCGGCCGTAGATGGACAGACATGAAAAATAGATCCGATACAAGCTGGAAGAGGGAATCGGGATCAGGGAATGCCTTAGAAAGACATGATTTCTTATGCTGGATCTAAAAATACCCAGTCTTCCACATCACGGCCCATACAGGGAGTTTTCCGTCCCAGCTTAAAGTCTTTCTCATCGTTCCTGTCGCCACTAAATCTCTAAACTCCCGTGACTTCACCTCCTGTCACCCACAGCCAAAAAAAACTCCCGTTAACAAGGAATTCTGATGCACAAACATGTTCGATTAAATGTAATTTGTCTTAAAATAGCAGCTGAGTTAAGTGAGTTTAATTCAATATCCACTAATTTATACGTGTACGATAACGAAACCGCTTGAGAAGAGATTAAATGTTTTTTCCATCATCATCCCTGCCCTGTGTTGCTCCTCTTGCTGCCCCCCCCCCCCCCCCCTGTTTTCTCCTCTATGATGGCTCCGTAATCCGGCATGTTTCTTTGTAGTCGTACAGCATGTGGCTCAGCTGCACTTCGGCCCTAATGGACCCAGTCAATGGGGTGAATCGCCACCCTGTTGTTTCTATCCAGGTCAAGTGTGAAGGGGGGGGGTTGTACGGGTGTTTGGGTGTGTGTCTGCTTTTGGTGGGTGGCCTGCTTTTCCAGCTGTGTGTACTTTTTGTTTTGCATGTGTGTGCATGCCAGTCACACATTTTTGCAGAAACATAAGCAGCTTTGCAGGGTGCAACTGATCTCAGTAGATTTAAATGTAGTTTAGTGGGGGGGGGTTTAACCCGCTGCCTTGTTTTGTGTGTGTGTGTGTACTTATACACACCCAAAAATAGAGTGTGTAGAGGCAACATTGTGAGGACTGTTTTGAGTGTTTAACCAACAAAGTGAGGACATTTTTACTGGTCCTCACTAAAAAAGCCTAAGACTTCGTTCACACGGCGACGATCAGAAGAGAAGACGCAAAAGTGGCGTCTCGACTTGATCTTTTTATCCGCGTTTACACGAACGTCGTCATGAATAAATCTGCGTGCATACGAGGATGCAAGAGTGTGTGGAACTGGACTGGATCTGCACGGTCCAGTTCTGCTGATAGAACGGCAGGTCTGCACGGATGCGTAGAATCTACCTTAGATCCGCTGCTTCACGTAGTCCGACATCGTTGCTTCTCCTGTTTGTGACGTCCACGCGCATGCGACGTGAGCAGGTCCACCATCATTTCTGCGTTTTGGACCGTGCAGACGAGAACGCCACAACGTCACGACTTCAGGAATTCCACTTTGGAACGAGTCTTCAGATTTTAGTGTCTTCAACCAGAATGACGCCGTCGCCGTGTTAAATATTTAACCATTTTTACCCCCAATTGTCCTCCTGTGAACGACCCCTAAGGCCCACTTCCGGTTTTCATCCCCACCAGGGGTGGAGCCAAACCCGAATACGGTATGCGGAAAGGCACAAATATGGGCTTAATCCCAACTTTACAAAAAAAGACATCGCTATGGCATGAGAGCCTTCAGATAGGTTAAAATAAAACAAAAACATTCTCCTGGACCAGTTGGGTAAAGTTGGGAATCACTGGGGATTTATTTGATGGAGATCAAAAGGGCCTTACTCTCACCAATCAATCACTCTCATTGATCAGTCTCACCTATCACTCCTTGAACTGACCGTCAATCACTCTTACTGCGGTAGTAAAAGTGACTGACGAGCCAGGAGACAAATGAAAAAGTTCAGGAACGCAGAGATGATTGGAGGATGTTTTCAGCCCCATTACTTTCACAGCTGATGTAGAATAAGATTTATAGATTTAAAGGGATATTGTGTAAGTTCTCCTGTTATCTATTCACTAAAACAAAATTATTTCCTTCAAGTGTTTTCCATTAATCAGTAATCACTCCCATCAACAAACTGAAGCGCCCCTGTCAGCTCTGAATTTGCCGTTCGTATCATTCATATCTACATGGAACGGGTCGGCTCGGTGGGGGCTGCCGTGTTTTTACGTTCAGTAGAAGCGTGACAGCAGGAAACTCACCGGACACACCGGAGATGTCGTCTCAGTTCGAGGTAACGCCTTTGAGATGTCACCACGGGTGCAGGGAGGAGGAACCAGCGTTACCCCGATGCTGCGTTCATGTGCAGTCAGACGGTAACAAACCACGTCATTTCAATCACAGAAGCCGAGAGAAAGACGGTAAAACATGGATCCAGATGGACAACAGATCAGATGTGGACTGACGTCTAACTGACAGACCACGTCTGCACACAGAGGCTGGTGATGCCTTTACATGCAGCGGCTGTCGTCCGTCTGCCCGGTTTCACCTGAACGCAGCATGAAAAGTACGAAGAAGCTGCTGATATACAAATGTTACAGAATGTCCCTTTAAAGCTTTTAATCAATCATAGTGTACGGGGTAGTGAACCCAATTTTACCCAATATTACAACAAGTGGCTGTACCTAAACTACCGACTGCCACTTAAAAGCAGATGAGAATCTTGGCTGAATCTGCAGATTTCTCAGCATGTGAAGGGTCAGCCATCAAAAATGCAATAAAACTGAATCTGTGCAGATTTCTCAGCATGTGAAGGGTCAGCCATCAAAAATGCAATAAAACGCAAAAGTACAGGAACCGAACGCCCTAATTTACCGTCAGGTGTTTCTTCAGATTACAGTTTGAGTCCTTGGCTGTGGTCGGTTGTTCACAGGCGGACAGATGACGCTGCACCGTCAGGTTTCGCTCATCCCGCTCCTGCTTGTATTTCCAGGTCGTAAATGCTTTTTCCAGCGCTTGTTTTAGGAAGATTCAGCTGTGGTCGTGATTCCAGCTCCTGCTCTGAATCCATCCCTGACCACGCATGTGAATGCTGCTGTGATGCTAGCTACTACGCAGCATGCTAGGGAGGGTTTAGGTGCCATGTTATTTACTGGAAATTATGGGATAGCCTACGCAACACTAGAGTTGTGCCACAAATAAATTGTTTATTTATTGGTGAAATGAGAAAAACACACAAGTATTCCAATGGTATTACAAAAGTAACTGTATTCTAAATACCCAGATTTAAAATAGTAACTTTACCGGAATACAGTTACTTATAAATAGTGTTCTGTATACGTATTCCGTTACTCCCCAACACTGGAACGACACCAGAGAGCCTCTGTCAGACCAGAGAAAACAGCGTATCACGGGTTTGCTAGCTTTGGCTACAGTGCAGTCCCATCCCACACGACTACGTGGCATAACATCGACCGGCAGAAGGATGCTGTGCAAAGCAGCATCAGGGAGGAAATGAAAGGCAGAAGTGTGTCGCTAACAACAGACTTCTGGACGTCATCAACCATGGATCCTCCATCGCGGTCCGTTATATCACAGATGAGGGGAGCGTGAAAGCCACAGTCCTGACCGCCTCGCTCATGGCTTCCGATATCTCTGATCGCCTGTCTGCGGCGCTCAGAAAGTGGGACATGCAGGTGTTTTGCACGGTGCATGATAATGCCTCAAACGTGAACCCGGCCTTGGAGATGCGTGACCTCTGCCCCACAGAGTGTTTACATATTTACACCTACTGTACACAACAACAACGCATACACATTTAAACAGGACAGGTCAGTCTGTCCCGGGGCAAGAAAAGAGCCTCTGTAACAAAGTGTCATCTGCAGAATCACATCTCCAACAAAGATCAGAGTCCGAAGTCCTCGCTGGGACATTTTACGTGGAGTCCAACAGGTCCTGTTAAGATTTCTGTAACTAATCAGACCAGTCTGCATTTCTCTTGATTCTTTAAATCCTGATCTAATGATCTGCTCCCATATTTCATCAGAAATCTCTTCCCCTCTATCCTTTCCCAGCATTTCTTGAGGCCTTCAAAGCGAGGTGACTGAGACCCCTCAGAAGGTTACAAGAGAGTCCCCTCAGTCAGCTCCCTGACCTCAACACCAGACCCTCAGAACAGACCCCAAACCGTCCGGCTAACCAGACCACAAACACAGATACATCAGCCTCTGGAACAGCACAGGACCGTTGTTCCGCCTTAAACGGGCCCGACACGGCGGCAGATTCGCTGACCTAACAGATCCAGACTGAGCGGACACAGTCTGGATCTGGAAACCGGCACAGACGGACCTGGACTCCCAGAGGACAGACTCTGCTCACAAGGACACAGAGACAGAGCAACATTTCAGACTCCGCTGTGAGAAACATTAAGAAATTAGACAAACCTACTTCCCCAGATTCAAACAGCGCTGTACAGAATGTGAGTCACTCCCAGATGAGGACAAACTGAAATATGTCTGAGGTGAGAAACCAAAGTGCTGCAGACGGAGGATGTGTCCTCCTGCCACAGACTGAGGGACGACCACGGAAACACCACATAACCGTTACAACCCTGTAAATACGTATGCTGTGATCAAAACAATCCGTATTTGAATGTTTGTATGATACTGTTTGATATTATATGTGTTTGATATTATATGTGTATGATATTATATGTGTTTGATATTATATGTGTATGATATTATATGTGTATGATATTATATGTGTATGATATTATATGTGTATGATATTATATGTGTTTGATATTATATGTGTATGATATTATATGTGTTTGATATTATATGTGTATGATGATATTGTATCGTTATAAGCACTGTCTCGTCTTGCCAATAAAGTTATTGAAAATTGAGTGTTGCTCTCCTCTTGAAGTCATCTTGGTCCAGTCTGGTTTGTATTTCAGTCCTTGAAGGACAGCGTTCTTCTTTTCTCCAACCTGGACCTCATTTCTACGAGTTTATACGAGCATTTACTCACCGGTAAAGTTTCTGCATCACTTTGACTCCCTGGGAAAATATTAAGAGTTTATTTGCAAAAGCAGTTTGTAGTTTTTTCTAAATGATGTTTGTTTTATCAAATGAATGAAATAAAATGAATGAAAATTAAAATGAAAAATACTTTATTCATCCCAGAAGGGAAATTCAGTATTGTAAAAGCTCACTTTTTTAAAAAAATAAACAAATAAATCAGTCAGTCTTGTTCTTCAGGGTGATGCTGCTGGCAGGAATGAATTTCTGTATCTCTCCGTCCTACAGTGAACCTGACGCAGCCTCCCACTGAACACACTCTGATTTTTCACCGTGTTGTGGAGAGGAAGAAGAATCCTCCATCATCTTCATCAGCTTGTGGAGAGGAGGAAGAATCCTCCATCATCTTCATCAGCTTGTGGAGAGGAGGAAGAATCCTCCATCATCTTCATCAGCTTGTGCAGCATTCTTCTCTGAACGATCAGCTCCAGCGGCTCCAGAGTTCTCCCCAGCACAGAACCAGCCTTCTTGATCAGCTTGTTTAGTTTCTTCAAGTCTCTGGTTCTGGTTCTGGTTCTGATGCTGCTTCCCCAGCAGATGCTGCAAAGCTGATGTCACTTTCCACAACAGACTTGTAGAAGATCTGCAACATCTTGGTGAAGACGTTGAATGATCTCAGCTTCCTTAAGAAGAAGAGTTTGCTCTGACCTTTTTTTTAGAAGGAGTCAGGGTTGGATTTCCTGGTTTTGTTTTTGGTCTTGGTTTTGGTTTTGGTTGGTGGGGGTGGTTTGGACCTTTTTTTATGAAGAAGTAGGGGGTGGTGTTTTTGGTTGTTGTTGTGGTTCTGGTTTGTAGAGTCTGCTCTGACCTTTCTTGTAGATGTAGTCAGTGTTGCATTTCCAGTCGAGTCTGTTGTCCAGCTGAACTCCAAGGTATTTGTAGTTCTCCACCACCTCCACCTCCTCTTCCAGGATGTAGACAGGACTATGCTGCTTATTCTTGCTCCTCCTGAAGTCAACAATCATCATCAAATGAACTTTTCATATTACGTTGAGTCGCCCTTCAGTGTACATCCAGTATCATGGCGGAGACGGGGCAGTCACTATATCAGACATTATCTGAATAAATGAGCACTATTGTCCTGTGAGTTCAGAGTTTCTCTAATCGTGTTGTTGTTGTCTGGGTAGCAGCTGATCGTCTCAGCTGTACTACAGAAGCAAACATCATGAACATGCGGCCCCGAAAAGTGTGTAGAACCCTGATAACTAACGGAGAGCTGAATCTGGACTCACAGGACAATAGTACTCATTCGTTCCTTCATTCTACTTAAAGCATTGATGAAATGAAGGTTCATTCATCCTTTTGTGAGATTTTTAACCAGGTCTTCTCTCTAACACCTGCCCTGTCAGGGGCTTCAGTCAATGAGATGGTCTCTAACTTTAATGCTAACATGCTGAGTGTCATGGATTCTATTGCTCCTATTAAGGTGAAGGTTATCTCTGGAAGGAAAAAGTCTCCATGGAGGAATTCCACACTGGTGAAAACTGGAAAGAGAGAGTGTCGGAAAGCTGAGCGCAGATGGAGAAAAACAAAACTACAGGTTCATTATGACATCTATAAAGAGAAACTTCACTTTTATAATTTACAGCTGAGGAATGCAGGAATTCGTATTTTTCTGACATCATCACTAAAAACGGTCATAATGCTCGGGCCTTATTTGCTACAGTCGACAGGCTAACAAACCCTCCTGTGTCAGTAGCACCTGAATTTTATTCCACCAAAGCCTGCAATGACTTTGCCAAATTTTTCACAGACAAAATCCAAATTATTAGACAAGCCGTTGGTTCATCAACAGCAGGTTCAGGTCTTGTATCGTGTCCACCAAGTCTAAACACCATGACACAGTTTTATCCCATTACTAGCAAAGAACTGGAGGATATCTTGCATCAACTGAACTCCTCCTCTTGCTGTTTGGACATCCTGCCCACTGGTTTTTTAAAAAAGGTATCAAAGACCTTGGAGTCAGATCTGCTTCAGATTGTGAACTCCTCTCTAACGTCAGCAGCTTATCATTCTACGTAGTTCCATCATTCTACGTAGTTCCATCATTCTACGTAGTTCCATCAATCTACGTATTCATCAATTCTACGTACTTCTATCATTCTACGTAGTTCCATCAATCTACGTAATTCTATCATTCTACGTACTTCCATCATTCTATGTACTTCTATCATTCTACACACTCAGAAACAGAGGTACGAGACAGGAACATTTCTGTACCTGTAGGTACATTTACTACAAATGTTCTCTCAAAAGTACAATATTAGTCTTTATGAGGCCAGAAGTACCTATATACTATGTAAAACGGTCCAAAGTAATATAAAGTACACATTTGTACCATTTCAACCCTAAGGGTACCTGCAGCATTGAAAAATGTGTGTAGCTTGTACAATAACTATAAATAGCAGTACTTCTAAACAGTAGTATAATTATAGTTATTATATTATGATTTTCATAATAATCATAGTAATAATTATATGTATAATTATATATGTGTTTGGCCTAATATTTCTATAATAATTATTCATTTATTATTAGCATCTTTGATTGTTGTCATAATCTCTATTTTATTGACTTTTATTCATCATCTTTAATTGGTTTAATTGTACTTTATCAACTCATACAGCTTGATAAGGTACAAAAATGGACCATGAAGGTACAGAAATGTCTTTCAGAAAGGAACCCCCCAGCAACAAGCTTTGGACCCTTTTAGGTACAAACTGGTACCTCTGTTTCTGAGTGTGTGTCAGTGGTCTGGAATCGTGTTTCCAGACCACATTGATCAGCTGATAGTGAAGTCATGGAGCCTTAAAGCAAAGCGCTCCAGGTCACATGATCCATGAGAGACGGATCCGCTCCTGCAGAGCTACAACGTTTAGAGGAGGGCAGCCCCCTCAGAGCACCAGCATGAGTCAAATGCTGTTTAATGACCCCAGAAATCATCTATTATTGCTTATATTAGGCTGGTGTTTGGGTCAAAAGTTGCACAGTATCTGTTAAACCCTTTAGGGCCGTCGGATGCACCGGTGCGTCCAGATCGCATGTCCGATTTAAGATGACGTAGCAGCTAAACGCTGCGACGTAGAGACGCCATTCCAACTTCTCTGGATAGTGAAGACGTCAAACTTTAAACCAAAATCGTGTTCATAGACCAAATATAACCGGAGTTATGATGTAAAATGTACAACCTAGTTTTCCAACTGATATTACATACATGTTTAATGTGCGTTTGGTGAAGAAAAAGAACGGGAAAAACGGTGAATTCTATGGAAAGTGCTGGTAAGCAAGAAAAAAAAGTATCACAAAAACCTAAAAACCTCTTTGCTGTTGGTAGAAAAATGCAGAACATCAACCAATAAGAAAACTATGTGACAACATGATGCGTTTTGTTGCTGAGGAAGAGGAGCGGTGGTGGAAGTAACAAAAAATCGCCAAAATCAGGTGTCAGTGCTGCCCCCTGGTGGACAGGAGGACTAACACATCCTGGAAATATCAGACCTGAAATGTCCTCTCTGTCCTGTGATGGACAGGAATGTCTTTTTGGATCGGAGTAATTCATCTTTTTGGCATCTCATGGTGATTATTGATTGTTTTGTAAATAATTGGAAAAAAACGTCTTAGATTTTGCTGCATTTAATGTATTTCTTGTTTTATCTCTCTTTTGATGGCCAATTTTTCCAAATATTTTCAAAACTAACTACTTTTATTTGCATTCTGAGTTATAAAAATGGTTCGTGAAACAAGTTTGTGGTTTTCACAATGAAAAATCAACGTTTTTTTCTACTCAGATTTTATGGGTTGTTTTATGGTTTTCGGCCAGCTGTGTTACAGTGTGTCAAAATGAAAAGATAGCTATAAGATCACACTGGTGAGGTTGTGCTAAAAAAAAAAGGTTACCAAACAAGGGAAACTGCTTTAAAAGTGAAATATGAAGGTACAAACAAAAGTAGTGTAAAACGAGCATTTATCCCCCTATAGGCCCCAGAGGGGCAGAAAGTATTGGTATAAGTATCGTATCAAAAGGAAATGTGTTGGTATGGTCCATCCCTACGTAGCTGTGAATAAGAGGCGAGACCACTGAAATGTTGGTTTAAATTCCTCCTGAGAGCAGCGAGTGACCTTAACAGAGATGTAAGGCCCACAGCCAAAACATTCAACCAGAAGACCCTAACCAGCCCTGAGGGGATGCAGATAAACGTTTTTTCTCTACAGTGGGGCTGCTTGTGATTCCTGATGTCTCTGATATTGCTTTTAAATGTCAAAATGTCAGCTGTTTAATGAGAGGAGACGCATACTCACCTCACCTTCCTCATAAACAGCTGCACCCGGAGCAGCAGTAATATAATACAAGACAGAACTGGGTTGACAGACGAAGAAGCAGCTACGATGACTCCATAAGACATGTGAACGCCACATTCAGAGCGTGTTTTATGTGTGATGATGAGGAAAACAAAGCGCTGTGTACTCTGTCAGCTGTCACAAGTGTGCTTATGAGCTGTGGAGGAGACGAGCGTTTCATGAACGCGCAGCGAAGTGCTGTGCCGCGGTGAAACATCCGCTGAATGCACATGAAGAAAAGCTGCCAGAGCTGCTTAGTGCTCGCTGTCAGCTGTTCGGGACGTCTTATCTGCACCAAGGAGGACCCCTCCAACCGTGCGTGAGACGGACGGAGACGCTGTCCATGTGGGCTGCAGCTCAAAGTTCTGTTTGCTGGGGGGGACGTCAATGCCGTCCCTCACAAAGGAGACACAGCTGCTAATGGGGGGGTTTGGTCTAATGGAAGGCTGAGCTGTGGGGAAGCTGTCCACGCATCAACAAAGCTGCATTCAGATCATCTTTTATTAATGGCCACATTCAAGCCTGCTCTTCCTTTCTCCTCTATTTCCAGCTCTCCGTGTTTTACAGTGCACGGAGGCATCTTTTCACTTGTTCGTGCTGCTGCAGGGTCCAGCACAAACCCCCCTCCCTCCCACAGCCTCATTTTCATATGATTCCCTGCATTTACCCCTGAAGCTCGCTTCAATTTACCCCCCCTGCAGTCACTGAGGACAGAAATTTCCGTTTCTGGAAGACTGCTGTAAGAACTAAAGAGATTAATGTTCTTTTCTGCAAAAACAACTTCAGCTTTGCTCGAAACAACCAATCGTTCAAAGATTGTGAGGATATTGACCCTATAAATGCATTCTTGTTTACTGCATTGCTGTTTTTACGGGAAACAACAGTGCACGCACACACACACACACACACACATACACGCACACGCGCGCACACACACACACCCATACACACCCATACACACACATACATACATATAAATATGTGCATATGCTACATGCTACATCCACTCATCTACATTAAAGAAATATAGTTTTTGAACTTCTAACAAAAACTGGGCGTATTTTTTAAAGTACTAATGAACATAAGATGATGACTGAGCGTAAGGCATCGTCCCAGCGGGCGTGTGTCATTATAAATGTGTGGTAGCAGCTTATAGATGTATGGACCTACATTTATTCAGACTATCCGAGTTTCCTTATACATATACACTGCCTGGCCAAAAGAAACTCTCCACCTGGATTTAACTAAGCAAATAGGTACGAGCCTCCTATTGGATAATTACTGCATGAACGATTATCTTTCAGCTGCAACAAGTTATTTAACCCCAACTGGTGCAATGAGTTTCTTCTCATTTCCTAAACAACCATGTGGAAAGACACATCCGTGGTCGTGGAAAAGATGTTAGTCTGTCTGAGAAGGGTCAGGTCATTGGGATCAAGAGGTGAAAACATCTAAGGAGATGCAGAAACTACTAAAACTGGGTTCAGAACAGTCCAACGCATTCTGAAAAACTGGAAGGATAGTGGACCATCGTCTTCCAGGAAGAAATGTGGCCGGAAAGGCAGATGAAGTGATGCAGCATCATGCCTAGTGCTACTGTATGAGCCTGTGGGGGCAGTGTGATGATCTGGGGTTGCTGCAGTTGCTCAGGTCCAGGTTCAGCAACAGTATGAGCTCAGAGAATGAGGTCAGCTGATACCTGAATATACTGAATGAGCAGGTTATTCCATCAATGGATGTTTCTTTCCTGATGGCACGGCCATATTCCAAGATGACCGTGCCAGAATTTATCGGGCTCAGATTGTGAAAGATGGTTCAGGGATCATCAGACATCATTTTCACACATGGATTGGCCCCCACAGAGTCCAGACCTGAACCCCACTGAGAATCTTTGGGATGTGCTGTGGTCAGACTCTACAATCATCATCAAGATCTTGGTGAAAAATTGATGCAACAGGATGCAAATAAATCTGGTGACATTGCAGAAGCTTCTGGAAACACAGCGAATGCTGCCGCAATCAAAGCTAAAGGCTCCAACCAAATGTGAAAGGTTTGACCTTTTTTTGTTGGAGACTTTTTTTTTGGGCCGGGCAGTGAATATCATACGCAGAGCTATTTCTTCCTCCTCTACCATAAAGCGCTCTAGAAATAATTCCTTATACAGAACCTCTTTTTAAATACATTCATGCTTCTCTTAGCTCCTCATGCAAACCGTTCCACAGTCACCCACAGCTCGGCGTGCACGTTTCTACTTCCCAATAACTGCTATAAAATGAATGCAACACAGAAACAAAGCATCACATTCATATTTGCTGATTATTGACTGATCCAAGATGGATTTAAAACACAGCTGTTTGACTGAAAATCATTCACTTTTTCTGTTTTTAATAGAAACTATCAAATCAAATTACATTTAAACAACATCACTGCGATTTTGAGCTGGAGCTCGTTTTTATTTTTTATTTTTCCAGAATTGAAGTCGGGCAACAGATTTGACTCTAAAAAAAAAAGCAGAAAAACATAAAACTGGAGTTCACGGTTTTTATACTGGTTCTTGGAAAGTGCCATCACTGCACCAGAATAGCTATAATAATAATAATAATAAATTATAATTATAGCTGTTATATGTCTATTTTCGTATAATACGTCATTTATCCATTTTTAAACTTGCTGGGGTTCCACATTCACAGGGGCTGCCATATTTGTGCCACCATGTTGACTACGGTGTCTCTGAATGGACAAAACCATGTGTGACGTGAGAACCTCTGAACTGTAAAACTGCTGTACCGGCTGCTTTCACATCATTTTACTGCCTAAAACTCTCAGAAGTGGAAACAAATTGCATGTTTAGTATCTGTTCAGTTATCAACTCCATGGTATCTTTATGCCCGTCCCTCCAACGACGGTCCTCACAACGAGAGAAGATCACATAAGGAAGTGTGTGTGCGTTCCTGTACTTGCTACACTGTGAGGACCGTCTTTAACTAACAAAGTGAGGACATTTTGGCCGGTCCTCACTAAAAAAGCCAAAGAAAAATCCACTTTTGAGGGTGAAGATTTGGTTTTAGAGTTTAGGTTACATTTAGGTTCAGGTTCAGGTTCAGGTTCGGGTTCAGGTTCAGGTTCGGGTTAGGCAATCAGTTGTGGTGGTTAGGGTTATGGTAAGGGGTTAGGGAATGCATTATGACATAAATGTCCTCACTTAGATGGAAGTACAAGGATGTGTGTGTGTGTGTATATATATATATATACAGTATATATATGTATGTATGCATATATATACAGGATAGATCGAACATGTTAATATTATGATTTGATTATCAATTGGTGTTTTTATTTTTCTTTGGGGTCTTAAATTGTGGGGGGTTTTTTTTGGGGGGGGGGGGGGTTGTCTTGATATATATTTTTCTTTTTTTTTCATTCATTCAAAATAACAGAAAAATGAAAGTTGAAGTCAGGACAGTAGAGATGTTTTGATTTGTGTTTTTTTTTATTCATTAATCTAATTAGGAACACATAACAGATTAAAATAAACTGCTCATTATCATCTGTGTCTCCTGGCTTCTCACGGACAAACATCAACAATATGATAACAATAAAAAGTAAAATGCATTGTTAGAGAATACATCGTGCCCTCTGCAGCAAAACAGGCTGACCAGATGAAAATGAAAGAATTTATGGACAAAAATGTCCATAATGATGCTTGAGACTGAAATATGGACATCATCCCAGTCAAAGATCATTAAATATGTTCTTTAACAAGATCAAAATCTGATGCATTGAGCAAAGTATTAAGTCAGTTTATCAATTCAGTTACAAGACTTGATTATTTTTGGAGTTATTTTTACGCCACATTGATGTTACTCTGCACTTCACAGCAGCAGTACTGTGAGTAGATTTCTTTTTCTCTGTGGATTATTAAACTCATTATGTTCCCATAATTTCCACGGTCACTGAAAACGGTTTTGCCACTGCAGCTGATGGATGGCGCCATCTTCTGGACAAAAAAAGAAGGCATAAAATAACAGACTTATTGAAGATAATGTAGACAGCCCAGTTCTTCCTTTTTTATTATCTATTTATTTTTTGTTATTTGTGATCGACTTATCATTCAGACATTGAAAACGTCCTTAACTCACGGAATGAACGTTAAATAACAGCAGATAACGGACGACTCAGCCAAAAAACTGTTTCAACTGCAGCCTGCTGCAAAGGCGCATCATTTGTCCTCATTTTTTCAGCTGCATCCATGAAAAATGACAAAAATAAAAGAGCTTGACAGACAGAAAATAGTATTTCTGCAGCAACAAGGTGATTATCAAAGAGCAGGAAGCTGAAAACATGGCATTCCTCAGCATGTGTACCTGAGGACACTGGACGTGTAGACAAATAGATAAGACGTGTCAGGCTTACGGGAAAAATACGTCTACAGCAGATATATTTATTACATTTAATGCATCAGAAAGTAAAGCAGGGGGAAATCCAGCAAAGACCTCAGAGAGACGCCGGGACCTTCAGCTGATCCATCTGATCACTGAACACGGCAAAAACGACTGGTCTTAATATGAGTTAAAAACACTGAAATGGAGGAGATTCAGACTATAATCACGTGAAATAATCTGCTAGTGGGATGAGATAATTACACTTGGTGAGATTTCTTGAAATAAGAAAAAATATAGAGACTGAACAGCGGGAAATATCTTTAAACAAGGTGTAAAATATTTATTTCAAACCCTTTATTTAGTGAAAATCCTTCAAAGTAGTTCAGTAATGCTTCTTTCTCATTTGAAAAGAAATGAATATCTCAATAGTAGATGATTTTTCTTAATTTAACGTGGCAAGGTGCACAGCAGAGCGGGTTTGATGCCACAGACTCCCGGGTGAGAGTCATGCACGCTCACCAGCCAGCCAAAGCCATGGATCATGTGTCCTGGCTACATGGACACAAACATGTCCTGGCTACATGGACACAAACATGTCCCTCTGACTGACTGGTAAGCATACATGACTCTCATCCGGGAGTCTGTGGCATCAAATCCCGCCCAGGCCCCTGCTGCATACCTGCCACATTAAGAATTGCTAAACAGCCTTTTTTAAAAGGCCGTGCCTCATAGTGAGGGGGGAGCACCACACCCCCCAACCCCCAACTTACACCATAGTGCCGAAAGTATCGTCTCACCTGCCGTGACCCACATCTGAGCTTCAGTAACATCATTCCTGATCCGTCGGGTTCAGGATGACGTTGGTCCCCCTTTGCAGCTAGAACAGCTTCATCTTCTGGGAAGGTTGTCCACAAGGTTTAGGAGTGTTTCTGGGAATCTTTGACCATCTTCCAGAAGCACATTTGTGAGGTCACACTGATGTTGGACCAGAAGGTCTGGCTCTCAGTCTCCGCTCTAATTCATCCCAAAGGTGCTCTATGGGGTTGAGGTCAGGACTCTGTGCAGGCCAGTCCAGTTCCTCCACACCAGACTCTGCATCCAGGTCTTCATGGACCTGCTTTGTGCACTGGTGCACAGTCATGTTGGAAGAGGAAGGGGCCAGCTCCAAACTGGTCCCACAAAGTTGGGACATGGAATTGTCCAGAATGTCTTGGTATGCTGAAGCATTCAGAGTTCCTTTCACTGGAACTAAGGGGCCAAGCCCAGCTCCTGAAAACACCCCCACACCATAATCCCCCCTCCACCAAACTGGAACTAAGGGCGCATTCAGAAAGAATAATCTGCCAGTCTCAGTCCGTTTGGGGGCTCGGTCCGGTTGGGGACGGGGGTGGTCTTCCGGATCGAGATCGCGTTCATGTTGCACTATTGCCAAACGGGCCAAGAATGAGAATCTCAGGTGGCGCTGCTTTCAGATTCACCGTAGACGAGGACAAGATGCACGAACAAGAAGGTTCTTACAGCTTCTGTTTCCTTCTCAAAGCGACATCATTTCTGTACGAGGAGCTGGATATGATGTCATCAGATCACATATCCATTAAAGCAGAGGTGTCAAACTCATTTTAGTTCAGGGGCCACAAACGATACGATTTGATCTCAAGTGGGCCGAACTGGGACGTTACACTATAACGTAGAAATAACAATAACTTCAAATGTTTCTCTTTATTTTAGCACATTGTCAAGATGTTTATATGTAATGGACTTTCCTTTTAGAAAAAAATTAACATGAAATTTATTGAGAAACATAATTGGTTCCAACACTATTTTGCCTCATTTGATTATATTTTATTTAATTTATTCATTTGATTAATTTCAGTCAACATTTCATTATATATTTTTATATAGCAAAATATTTATATACATTTTATTATAAAATCAGATAAATCTGAATTTATAACATTAATTTTCTGACAAAACTTCCCAAATATTAAATATTTTTAATATATGTGTATTTATATTTTTACTTTTATTATTATCATTATGATCAACTCATTCAAATACGACACTACATGTTTGTTGTAACTTACAGATCACACTGGATGTACAAAATCACTTACTGTAATATTGAATGGCAGGTATGTGGAACAATATTTCACATCATGATTTGGGACTTTTTAAGAGAAATAAGATTTCCACGTGTGTGAAGTAATACTGACCTCATAACATAAGCTATGAGGTCAGATCTATAAAGTAATGTTGAAATACTTCATATTCAAACATTTAAAAAGATTCCAAGCTCTGGCGGACCAACTAAAAACTAGAGTTTGTTTTATTGTTTTAAATGTGATATTTAATGATTCACCTCGCGGGCCAGACTGGACCCTCTGGCGGGCCGGTTTTGGCCCCCGGGCCTTATGTTTGACACCCCTGCATTAAAGCTTTTACTTCCTCGTAACTCCACGTCTGACCACGAGCCATCTTTATAAGCACTGCAGTCCCACACGTGTGTTTGTTGTCGTAGCGTTTACCCACGTTGTCCAGCATTTGACCCACAATGCAATGCAATTTGTAGTCCACTTCCTGTCTTTGGTTCACTTGAATCGGACCGAGACCTGCGTTTGCAGGCGGACCGAGTCCGGTTGTTTGTTCCCACCTCCCCCCAAACGAAACGGACTTTCTGAGCAAACGGAGTCTGATTCAGATCAGAGAAGCTTCGTGAATGCGCCCTAAGCGGCCAAGCCCAGCTCCTGAAAACACCCCCACACCATAATCCCCCCTCCACCAAACTTTACACTTGGCACAATGCAGTCAGACAAGTACCGTTGTCCTGGCAACCGCCAAACCCAGACTCCTTCATCAGATTCCAGATGGAGAAGCGTGATTGGTCCTCCAGAGAACGCCTCCACTGCTCTAGAGTCCAGTGGCGGCTGCTTTCCACCACTGCATCCACGCTTTGCATTGCACTTGGTGATGGATGGATGGATGGATGCAGCTTATCGCCATGGAAACCCATTCCATGAAGCTCTCTGTCACTGTTCTTGAGCTGATCTGAAGGCCACATGAAGTTTGGAGGTCTGTAGTGATTGACTCTGCAGAAAGTTGGCCACTTCTTCTCACTATGAGCTTCAGCATCACTGACCCGCTCCATCAGGTTACGTGGACGAACACTTCATGGCTGAGCTGCTGTCGTTCCCAAACACTTCCATGTTCTTATGATCCAGCTGCAGCTGACTGTGGAATATTTAGGAGGAAATTTCACCACCGGATTGTTGCACAGGCGGCATCCTATCACATGTAATTAAAAACTCTTGCTATCAGTATTTAATCACTTTACTAAAATAACTGTTATGTTTTATTCTCTACTCTCCGGGGGTCCAAAATAGATCCCCAGAGAGTTAGGGGGGGTAAAGTTGGAAGGAAAAATATGCTTGAGACTTTGCTGCATTTTGATGTAAATAGTTTTCAGATCT
The DNA here is from genome assembly GCA_023101725.1 of Atherinomorus stipes. NCBI lineage: Eukaryota > Metazoa > Chordata > Actinopteri > Atheriniformes > Atherinidae > Atherinomorus > Atherinomorus stipes. The sequence continues at coordinate 199,298 of JALJCO010006282.1, forward strand.
CTTTTGACCAAATTTGTACAAATATTTTTAAAACTAAATAGTAAATACTTTCATTCTAAGTTACAAAAATGGTTTGTAAAACAAGTCTGTGCTTGTCACAATAAAAAAAAAATCAATTTTTTCTTCTCTGATTTTATGTTTTTGTATGGTTTTAGGCCCACTGCCATGTGACACAAGAACTGGACTGAAAATCAGTGGTAACAGGTCTGATGGAGGATGGATTCTTCCAGACTGGACCTCAGGATTACCGAAGCAGTGTGAAAACCTGGTGTCCTCCGTCTGGAGGAGTATTCCTGAGGACTACGAAAAGAAATTAAAAAGAAAATTATCTAAGAGGGTTCAGACTGTAAAATATTAAACTGCACACACCAAATATTGACTTAACATCTCATTTAGAATTGCACCTAAATTGTTTTTCAGTAGTTTTAAACAAAATTTAACCCAAAGTGAAGTTGAGAAAGTGTGTAAACTTCAGCTATGATTATATTATTCACAACTAATTCAAATCACAGCTGTTTGAAAATCTTAAAATTACATTAAAGTAAAAATCAAAATCAAAGCCAAACAAATTCCAAGTACATTTATTAAAAATATTTTGTAAAATTAATCTTATTCTCTCCGTAGTTACAGCTGATATTTAACCTAAACAGTTCCCATGTTATTGGTCTCTACGGGTCCAAATCTCACTAGCGCGCACGTGCGCTGGCCGTTGAATATGATGGAGGCTGTCGCGTGATGGTTCGGCGTCTGCGACGAACCAATAAAGAAGCGGAACCGGCGAGAAAATGGATATATTTGGGAATGGTTCGCTCCTGCGAAATTTACCGACAACACGAGTCAAATGACAGCGTCAAGAAAGGGATTCTGGGTAACGGAGTTTCACAGCGGAGACCCGCTAACAGGCGTTGGGGGGAAATAAACTACGTTTCCCAGAACGCACTGCGTCAGTCGAGGTGCGTGTGATGCGAAGAGGAAGATTTAGGAATTCGTCTAAAGAGTCGCAGCACCGCTTGTGGGGGAAAAAATAACAATTATGGTAAGTTTACCAACTTTTCTCCGACGACTTTTTAGAATAGTTGTTTTGCTGACGAGGAAATAGTTTAAACTACAAAATGGCGCTTCGCGGAATCTGCCAAAAACTGTCAGTTGCAGTGATTGACGGAAAGAATAGAAAATGAGCTAAGTTAAGCTAACAAAAACACGTAGCGTGCCAGTTATTACTGTTTTCAGACGTTGTTGGTGGTACGACGTTGGTCGTACTGCTTTAAACTGTGCTGTATTGTTGCTGAAGCGCGTGAAAGTGGCGTTTATGTCTTTGTAATTAGCAGTAAAACTCAGTTTGAACATTAGCCTGCGAACTTTGGCTGCGTCTGTTCCGCCCCCCTTTTCCTGCTGCTGGCTCTCCTTTACGGGAATCTCCAGCCCTGTTCACGCACACAGAGACCCTGGTTGCAGCAGATCCCGGATCCCGGACAGTCTCACGGGCAGTTTCTGCAGCCAGCTCGCATATGAGGCGACAGTCCGCATACCTTTGCGTTTACATCAGGAGATACTGGTCCGGGTCACTGCTTTTATCGGCTGTCATTTCTCCCTCTTGCTTTGTGCCAGCATTGCTCTCTCCCCCCTGCTACACCTCCACCTCTGTGCTTGCACATTTGCAGATGTCAGCCACTGTTTTAATTTTACAGTGACAGGTACACGTTTGTTTCCGTGCAAACAGAGCAAGACACCAGTCGCCTTAGAAAATGATGAAAAACGGTCACTTCTGCTATTTAAACTTGCTTTATTGGTGCTGACAGACAACTTCTGCTTTTTTACTCATTGCAGTTATTTTGCAAACGAATTAAATCATCTTTTAGCTTCTTAAATGTAAATAATGTAGCATTAATGCTGTCATGTTTCAGTGTCATGTTTTAAATGACTATTTAGCTGAAGAATTGATGTTGTTTAACTGTTGTCAGCCGTTATCAGAGTAGTTCTGGCTGTTATGTAACTGTAGAAATGAGCTGTGCTGAGTAACTCCTCACCTGGTCCAAACAAAGATGAGCTGTGTTAAAGATCAGGGGGATATTCCAGGTAGGAGGTTCAACAAACTGAGTCTAGTCAGAAACTCTGGTTAACTTACTCTTAGGGCTGTGCAATATACTGATATATCGTGATATGATATTTTAATGAGAGAGAGATGATATTTACACATATTGTTATATCGCGGTATTAGTCATGCAAATTTTTTTGCTTTATTTTTACGTAATGATCCGGCTGCACCTTGACTGACTACAAAGGGGTCACCTAATTGTTAAATAAGGGTGGTTAAAAATATGGATACACCGAAATATCGCAATATTTTTATATGCCGATACCATATCTGTATTTAAAAATGGAGTATCGATCTATTTTACGAAAGAAATCTCGCGAGACATTCATCGTTCTGGCTGAAATACTGCGAGATTTCGTAACAGAGCGATGAAAACTCGTGAGATTTTGTAACAACGCGATATTTCGCGAAATTTCATTAGTAAAATAGATCAATACCACGTTTTTAAATACAGATATGGTATCGGTACATGAAAATATCGTGATATTTCAGTGTATTGATATTTTTTCCCACCTGTGTAATTTAAACTGTCTGGAAGACGATCCTCCCCAAGACTTTTACAATAAAATTATTTAAAAAAAACAGCCAACTATCTTTAATTACTTTGATTGAACAAACATCTGTAACCAGTGTTTTATGATAAACATGTTTCAATACAAAAAAACAGCTGTTTGATATGAAATGAAACTTTCAGACAAATAAGGGTTAAAAAAAAACCGGGATATATCGTCATCTTAAATAAACATATCTTGATATGATATTTGGTCCATATCGCCCAGCCCTACTTACGCTGAACTGAGCAACTCTGAGTATCTTTACCCAGAGTTTGAACCACTAAAAAGCCATCATCAACGGAGCCCTGATACCTGGATTCACCATGGCAACCACTAACAAAAACCTACCTGATTGGAGGAAGATTTTATTCAAGGGGCGATAATTAAGAGATATCAAGTTAAAAAGATGGATTGATATCATTGCTGCTGCTGGAGAGCAACATGGAAGAAAACTGCTGCCAAGTCAATGTAAAAGTGGGAGTCCACTGGTCAAATATTTAACTTAGCATTTGGATTTAAATATTACTGGATAAAATAAAATATTAATTTTATTCAGGTTTCGTCCCGCTGGGCAAAAACATACACAGACAAAAGTGAAAGTTAGGTTTAAAGACATCTTCTAGAAGGTATTGTGTTGTACTAAAGGACCATGACTGGATATATTTTACTTTTATTCCACACTGACTGATAAACACGTCTGCTGGGATCCAGAGGTCGGCTAGATTTCCACCATCACATCTATGGAATTATAATCTCAGATGTGTGTGAGGACTTTTCTGATGACTCGTCACACTGCTGTCGTTCTAAAATGTTCTGTTACAAATGTTAAATAAAAACAAAATCCCAGACAAAATGCGCACGCTGACATTCTGTTAACCTTTCTATTAATTTACGAAAGAAAATGTAAAAGTATTGCAGTGCAACATGCTGTATCTTGCTGTGACGTCATCGCATGCTCGCGCTGTGATACGTCGGATACAGCTGGGTCCAAATCACTGCAAGACGGTGCCGTTTGATGACACATTGATGAAGAAATTATATCATAAATGTTATGAAAGTCCTCTAACTATCTTTATCATTTTGTGAGTTTATTCATCTTACAAACCTCTGGAATCACGTTCGTATGGATCATCCATGACTGACAGCTGCTGCAGGAGGAGGACGTTTCTGAAAGATAACCTGCCAGATAGCAGGTAGTCTGTTACCATGGTGATGGACTCAGAGTTTCAGATAGCCATCTTTCTGGAGTGTTAGTGTGTTTGGATCAGTATTTATGTAAAAAAAAAATCACATTTTGTGAAGTTGCCAGATCCATCTCCTATGAGCTCTTCTTTTTCCCCCTTTTTAAAGTTCATTACTGATCAACACGATCTTTGAACTTCCTGTTATTGCTGCTGAGACTGCAGAGCCAAACCAGTTAACGTCTTCTTGTTTGATCGTAGTTGTTTCTGGGCGGTGGTTGCAGCCAGTCAGACGTTTCTCCAGCTGAATGTGGGTTTTGTTATTGTTGTTTTCTACCCCATCTGTTTGTGTTCATGCATAAATTAAGCTAATGGCGTACCTTATTGTGTGTCTCTTTTTCTGAGTGGAACCGGTTTCATGGTGTTTGTCGTAGGTTGCAGTTTTCTCCTTATAGTCAGTATCTCTAGCAAACACATCTGCAGGTATCAGAGATGCACTGATCTCATACCAGGATCAGATATCGGCTCTGATATTGACTAATTAGCTGGTGGGGTATGACCCGAACGAGGCTGATCCAGCATTCCTGTCCTGAGCTGAGCACGTCGGCCAATCCCCGATACTGATATGATACTACCGTTGAATAAATGAACTAGGGATGCAAGATACTGGAATTTTGGCTGATATCCAATATGCCGATTTTTTAAAACTTGTGGCCGATAACCGATATCAATACCGATATTAAAGCTGAAAAAAATAAGCAGTCATTTTAAATAGCAGTTTTATTATCCGTTTCCAACACTTTGGTAAATAGGGGTGGGAAAAAATATCGATACACTGAAATATCGCAATATTTTCATATGGTAATATCAAATCAATATTTAAAAACGGAGTATTGATCTATTTTACTTACAAACCTCGCGAGATTTCATCGTTCTGTTACAAAATCTCACGATATTTCATGAATTCTCACGAGATTTCATAACAGAACGATGAAATATCGCAAGATGGCTGGTTTTCTTCTATCAGCTCAGATCTGGAAGCCCATGATCATAGAATAAATGAGAAGATTGTCAAATGTCAGAGATAGATCAAAGGCAGCAGCACACTGAAAAGAGAAAGTTTTAGTCTGGAACATGTGTACTTTTTCACAGAAATTGATTTTAAAGCAGTACGCCTAATATTCAAGCAGAAAGTCGCCGTTTCAGAGGAGTATAATCTTTTCTATATATATTCTATATATTATATTAATATATTATTATATATATTTTGATGTCATGGAAGTTTGAATTTATGGAAAAAAATGTTTTAAAAGGCCTATTTGGAATTTCATTAATTTAGGGGGGAAAAAAAAAGGGTTATTCATTTTCCCCCTAATTTTGGAAAATTTTGTGGGGGGGGAAGAAAATTGAATTTTGGGGGGGGAAAAAAATGGAAGGAAAAAAAATAGAGAAATTTTTAAAAAAAAAAAAAATAAATAAATATAAAAAAGTGTATTATCTAACCTATATTATCGGGACTAATAATCGCATCAATAAAAAAAAAAATAAAAAAAGAAAAAAAAAAAAAAAAAAAAGGGACTCGAAGAGAGTAAAATATTTATAAATGAAAAAGAGAAGTTTATATCTCATATCTCCTCCCCCCAAAAAAACCCCATTCAATAACAAAGTTAACACCTGTAAATGATCATAAACGTCATAAATAAGGAGGATAAACATGTTTTTGAGGATTTGTTGCACTGCAAAGACAAAACAGCCAGATGTCCAAAATGAACTCGTCTCACTGAGATCAGGCTATTTTGGCATCTTTGCCCTTGGAGCTGAAAGTAGTTGTCACAAGCTTAGAGCGCCCTCTTTTGACATTAGACGGTAATATTTACTTCCTGGCTCATGTCAGTCAATATGAATAGATACTGAAAAATATGTTAAATTGTATAGATTTGGATATAAGTTGCACCGGACTATAAGTTGCACAAGCCGCCAAACTATGAAAAAAAAAAAGTGTGACGAATAGGCTGTGTCCGAATGTCCTCCCCCCTCCCTCACCCCTCATTCACTACATAGCAGACTATCTAGTGCCTCATTCTGCCTGTAATTCGGACACGAAGCTGACTACTTTTTCCTCGCCATAAATCACGTGATTACCAGCTGTCACCATGGCAACCGCGGCGGCATCCACAACTTGCAGAAAGATTTAATCCCAAATCAAATGTGTAATTTCAAATGAAGGTATTTTATTTACTTATATTGTGTTAAATCCCTTTTCTGTTGTTTTTTCTCTCCTTTTTTTTTTTCTGCCACTCGATGTGTCCAACACCTCGCACCATTCAGCTCTCCTGACCGCAATGCATTCTGGTCTATATTGGCCTGTCTAGGAACCATCGAAGCTCACTAGTTTTCAAGATGCATTGTGGGTAACTTTGAGTGCACTACCTTTTTCTTTCTGGACATTCGGACACCCCTACAGAATGCCATGATCCCGATATACGGCCCTGTGTAGGGAGGAGGGGGGACATTGGGACACAGCCGTAGTCCGGAAAATACGGTATTTTTCTAATGAAATCTCGCGAGATTTCATTAGAAAAACCTGCAAGATTTTATAGCAACGACCAAGTCTCGCAGGGTTTTGTGAAATCTCGCAAGATTTCATCGTTCTCTAACGAAATCTCACCTTCAGGAACCCTGTTTAAATGATCAGGTGACACTTTTGTTGTCAGTCGGGGCAGCCAGGTCATTATGAAAAAATAAAACAAAAACATTTGCACAAATAATATCACGGTGTAAAAATCATCTCTCTCATGTAAATATCATTTCACGATATCATACCAGTATGTCGCCCAGCCCTAGCTGGCATCTGATGAAGGATTACTGTGAATGATGTGATTGAGGACGTTTTTATTTTGTCTCCTCGCTGTGCGGGACTGCTGCAGCCGCTGCAGACATCACAAGCGTAAGTAGCAGTCTGAGAAGCGTGCTGGTATAATTACTACAACTACGCAGAAAATAATCATTAGAAAATAAATGATTATTCGTTGCAGACTGATGTGTTAATGTTGGCTTTGAACTCAGATGTTGAAGATGACCTCTTTCATGCACAAATAAACATGCTGACGTGCAAATTTCACATGTACGCAGATGGTGTGAGATGAATAAGATGTTTTTAGAGCTTGCTACGGATTCATTTACAGTAAAAACCCAAAGTGAGAAGATGTCCGCTGGTCTCTGTCAGCTGTTCCCACTTGTTTCCTTGTCTTCCCAGACCTAGCAGCGCAGCCAGCTGCTAGCGTTCCCGAGCATCTCCGAGCGTGTGGTCCGGGTTATGAGCAGCGGGAAGACGCCTCGCTACAACAGATACTCTGCAGGAGCAGTGGCCTCGTCATCCATTCCCAGCAGCCCCTCCACCCCTCCAGCAGACACTGGTAGTGGGGTAAGGCATGCACAGCTGTCTTTAATTAAATACGCACATTATTCCTTCTGTATTTGTTGGAGTTAATGATTTTATTAACCTTTAAAACTCCACTAGATCTTCACCACTTACTACCACTTATACGGTTGTGTGTAACTCTGCAGGGTAAATACTTCCAGACGTTTATGTCCCATCCAGGTGGTTTATAATCCATCCTCTGAATTTAATATTTATGAAGAGACTCTACATCAGGGTTCCTCGATCCTGGTTTGGTGTCCTGCATGTTTTACATGTTTCCCTGCCAAGGTTTTAATAGTTTTGGGTTTTTAATAAGTGTCAGTTTTTGTTAAGTTTGAACTTTTTGCTTTTGAATTTAGTTTTTTAGTTCGTTTTTTGAGCAGGTTTGCTAGTTTGTATTGGTTTTCATTTTTGAAAATGCTTAGTTTTAGTTTAGTTTTTTTATTAGTTTCAGTGGTAGTTTTATTTTTCATTTTTTCATTTTTAATTATTTTCCGTAAATTACAGGTATGTGTCTGGTGTGACATTCAAAATCATCAGAAAGTCCCTCAGAGTGAAACCGGTAGAGCAAAGTAAACAGATTTATAGAAATAGATTTCATGTCAAGCCAAAAGGCTGATGTATTAAACACATTTACAAAGACTAAAACTAAGGATGTTTTTGCAATAATTTTAGTTTGTTTTAGTTAGTTTTGTAATTACACAATATAGTTTTAGTTAGTTAGTTTATCGGTTATCAGTATTGGTTTTGATAAAAGGTTATCGTGCGTCCCTGTCAAATCTATAAATTCTCTGAATCGATTCACCTCCTCACCACTGGGGGGAGCTGTGTGTGTTATTTACCTTGTATGAACGAAGGCCACGTTAAATCATGCAACACCAAAAGTCAACTCAAGTCAAATTTATTTATAAAGCACATTTAAAAACAACCTCAGTTGACCGAAGTGCTGAACATAGAAATGATAAAATCAACAATAAAATAAGAGCGCAGATAAGACAGCACATAAATAGAATACACATAAAACCACAGAAGAAGATAAACACATAAATGAACATATAACACATAAAAGCCAAAAAGGAGATGGTCAGGCTGGAGGGAAGGCCAATGAGAATAGATGTGCTTTTAGTAAGGATTTAAAATGATCAATACTCTGTGCACATCTAATATTAAAAGGCAGACTGTTCCAAAGAGCTGGTGCAGCACCAGAAACAGCTCCGTCACCTCTGCCCTTTGGTCTGGTTCTAGGAACCGTCCCCTCTGACCTTTAGTCTGGTTCTAGGAACTGTCACCTCTGACCTTTAGTCTGGTTCTAGGAACCGTCACCTCTGACCTTTAGTCTGGTTCTAGGAACTGTCACCTCTGACCTGTAGTCTGGTTCTAGGAACCGTCACCTCTGACCTTTAGTCTGGTTCTAGGAACCGTCACCTCTGACCTTTAGTCTGGTTCTAGGAACCGTCACCTCTGACCTTTAGTCTGGTTCTAGGAACCGTCACCTCTGACCTTTAGTCTGGTTCTAGGAACTGTCACCTCTGACCTTTAGTCTGGTTCTAGGAACTGTCACCTCTGACCTTTAGTCTGGTTCTAGGAACCGTCACCTCTGACCTTTAGTCTGGTTCTAGGAACTGTCACCTCTGACCTTTAGTCTGGTTCTAGGAACCGTCACCTCGGGCCTTCAGTCTGGTTCTACAAACCGTCACCTCTGCCCTTTAGTCTGGTTCTAGGAACTGTCACCTCTGCCCTTAAGTCTGGTTCTAGGAACCGTCACCTTTGCCCTTCGGTCTGGTTCTAGGAACCGTCACCTCTGACCTTTAGTCTGGTTCTAGGAACCGTCACCTCTGCCCTTAAGTCTGGTTCTAGGAACCGTCACCTCTGCCCTTAAGTCTGGTTCTAGGAACCGTCACCTCCGCCCTTTGGTCTGGTTCTAGGAACCGTCACCTCTGCCCTTAAGTCTGGTTCTAGGAACCGTCACCTCTGCCCTTTAGTCTGGTTCTAGGAACCGTCACCTCCGCCCTTTGGTCTGGTTCTAGGAACCGTCACCTCTGCCCTTTGGTCTGGTTCTAGGAACCGTCACCTCTGCCCTTTGGTCTGGTTCTAGGAACCGTCACCTCTGCCCTTTGGTCTGGTTCTAGGAACCGTCACCTCCGCCCTTTGGTCTGGTTCTAGGAACCGTCACCTCTGACCTTCGGTCTGGTTCTAGGAACCGTCACCTCTGCCCTTAAGTCTGGTTCTTGGAACCGTCACCTCTGCCCTTCGGTCTGGTTCTAGGAACCGTCACCTCTGCCCTTTGGTCTGGTTCTAGGAACCGTCACCTCTGACCTTTAGTCTGGTTCTAGGAACCGTCACCTCTGCCCTTTAGTCTGGTTCTAGGAACCGTCACCTCTGCCCTTCGGTCTGGTTCTAGGAACCGTCACCTCTGCCCTTTGGTCTGGTTCTAGGAACCGTCACCTCTTACCTTTGGTCTGGTTCTAGGAACCGTCACCTCTGCCCTTTGGTCTGGTTCTAGGAACCGTCACCTCTGACCTTTAGTCTGGTTCTAGGAACCGTCACCTCTGACCTTTAGTCTGGTTCTAGGAACCGTCACCTCTGCCCTTTAGTCTGGTTTTGGAACTGTCACCTCTGCCCTTTGGTCTGGTTCTAGGAACCGTCACCTCTGACCTTTGGTTACTTTGGTCTGGTTCTAGGAACCGTCACCTCTGACCTTTAGTCTGGTTCTAGGAACCGTCACCTCTGCCCTTTGGTCTGGTTCTAGGAACCGTCACCTCTGCCCTTTAGTCTGGTTCTAGGAACCGTCACCTCTGACCTTTAGTCTGGTTCTAGGAACTGTCACCTCGGGCCTTTAGTCTGGTTCTAGGAACCGTTAGAGAGCAACTGGTTAGTCGACCTGAGGGATCTGACAGGAGTATGGGGCTTTAAAATATTAGAAATACGGGGGGACCGTCCCGTTTGGACTTTAGTTTAAAATTTTATTCGAATAGACGTGTGGAAAGCGCTTGGGGGGGGGGGAAAAAAAGTGGGAAAAAAAGAGGGGGCGAAAAGGGGGCGGGGGAAAGAAAAAAAAAAAAAGAGGGGGAAAAAAAGAAGGAGGGGAAAAAAAAAGGGGAATAAGAAAAAAAAGGGAGGGAGGGATAAAAAAGGAAGGGGGGAGGAGAAGAAAAAAAAATATAATAAACATCAAAAAAAAAATAGGAGGGGGGAAGAGAAGGGGATCGGCAAGAGACGGAAGGACATAAGACAAAAGGAGGGGGCGGCCCCCCCCCCCGGAAGAACCGACCCAGCCGGCGGGCAGGCTTAAATACAAGCAATAGAATCTTAGACTGGATCCTAAATCTTAACAGGCAGCCAGTGCAGAGAAGCCAGCACCGGAGTGATGCGCTCACGTCGTTTACTTCCTGTCAGAAGACGAGCTGCTGAGTTCTGAACAATCTGTAAACGACGGAGTAACGACTGTTCGATCCCAAAATAAAGGGGGTTACAATAATCAAGCTAGCACGTGATAAAAGCATGAATAGCCCTCTCCAGGTCTTTATAGGGTAGATACGACTTCACTTTACCCAGAAGCCGTAAATGAAAGAAACTAGATTTGTTTGTCAAATCTAAAACCAGAATCAAAAGTCACACCAAGATTCCTCACATACTGTTTACAGTACTGAGATAACGGGCCAATCACACTGACATGGCCATCTAACATGTCAGGTTGACCAAAAACAATAATCTCTGTCTTATCTTTGTTCAAAAGAAGGAAGTTTTGCCCCAACCATGAATTCACTTCCACTAGACAGTTCAGCAGAGTGTTAATGGATCCAGTAGATGATGACTGTACGGGTAAATAGGTTTGCAAGTCATCTGCAAAACAATGAAAGGAAATACCATACTTCCTAAAAATAGAACCCAGCGGAAGCAAATGCAAGCAAAAAAGAATTGGCCCCAGGATGGAGCCTTGAGGGACCCCACAGCTGAGTGGGGCTGCAGCAGATGAAAACTGGCCCAGGCAGACAGAAAAACTCCTGTCTGCTAAATACGACTGAAACCAGTTCAGGGCTGCACCTCTGATGCCAACACAAGAGTCAGGACGAGATAATAAGATGCGATGATCGACCGTGTCAAAGATGTCAGATCTAACAGAATCAGGGCAGCGGAGCAGCCCCGGTCTGCAGCCATAAGCAGGTCATTGCAAACCCTCAGCAGCGCTGTTTCAGTACGATGAAACTATTTAAAGCCTGATTGAAATGTTTCAGAAATGCAATTAACATCAAGGTAAGACTGCAGTTGATTGTAAACAGTTTTCTGCAGAAGTTTTGACAGAAAAGGGAGTTTAGAAATTGGTCTGTAATTTGGGAGAACAGAAGGGTCAAGATTTGTTTTCTTAATGAGAGGCTGCACCACAGCATGTTTAAAGGCAGCTGGAACGCGGCCAGACCTCAGAGATGAAATCATCAGGTTCAAAACACACGCCCCTATACTATCAAAAACGTCCTTAAATAATCTAGAAGGAATGCAATCCAGAGGACAGTTTGAGGGTTTAAGTGCCTCACAATCTCACTTTAAGATGAGAGAGACTCCTGTTCAAAACTGTCCAAAGTAGAGTGACAGGACAAAGAGGATGGGGGCGCTAAAGGACAGTGATCAGATGGCCTGATTGAGGCTATCCTGTTTATAAAAAATGCAAGAAACCTGTCACAGAGCATCTGAGAAGGTGAGATGCTGCTGGAGTCAGAAGGATTTTAAAGGGAGGTAAGAGTCTTAAAAAGGAACTAAGGGTTATTAAAATGAGCTGAAATGAGGTCAGACAAATACCGAGATTTGGCAGCCTTTACAGCCCTTTGATATTTATGTAAACTATCACGAAGCATCTCAAAAGAGATCTGCAGATGATCTTTCTTAAACTTTCTTTCAGCACGCCTGCAGGTACGCTGAAGAGCACGCGTGGTGTCATCCAACCAAGGATCTGTACTTGGTTTAGACCGCTTGGTCCTAGAAGGAGCCACTATGTCCAGTCAAAATGGCAACTATTTTTATTTTCAGATGTTTTATTATCCAAAAACTCTACTACATTCTCTACTTCTTACTGAATCCATATCAAAGCATTTAAACTAATATTGAATTGATGTTGAGTTGAATCGAACCTAAAGAATCTACTAATACCCCGCTCTAGCATACGGCTGAAATGGCTTTGCTTTTTATTTATTTATTTATTAGATTTATTTTTATCTATTATTAATTTTTGTTTATAAATATTTATAATTTATTTAATAATAATAATAATTGTATTATTTATGATTTATTTATGATATATTTTTAGATGAATAAATATTTTTATTTATTTATTTAGGTTTATTTGATGATACTAAACTTCACTCTTCTTGACTGCAGAGCAGGATGGAGGCGTCATTCGGCCCCACCTTCCCAGCCGTGGCTTCTGGAGCCAAAGGTGATCACGGTTAACCCCCTCCCTCCTCCTTTTCCTCCTTTCCTCCATGACTTGCGTCTTTATCTGTGGTGAATTTCAGCAGAAGGCAGCAGTACGTACAAGCAGCACCGGAGGACTCCGTCCTCGTCCAGCACTCTGACTTACTCCCCTCGCGACGATGACGATGGAATGGTAACCACGACACACTCGTGCTGATGATGTGTTTTTCCCGTCCTTGTTGACGATGTCTGCACCTGCTCTGACCGCTTCTGTCGCCACCTCCCAGCCTCCCATCGGCACGCCCCGGAGGTCCGACTCGGCCATCTCAGTCCGGTCCCTCCACTCCGAGTCCAACATGTCCCTGCGCTCCACTTTCTCCCTGCATGAAGAGGAGGAGGACACGGTAACAAACACGCCTCAGTGACATTTACAGCCGTGTTCGTGCACATACATGTCCAGCAAAGGCTGGGGGCTGAAACAAACGCACTGTGGTGTTTGCGAGCAGGAGCCGCAGGTGTTCGCCGAGCAGCCATCGGTGAAACTCTGCTGTCAGCTCTGCTGCAACGTCTTCAAGGACCCCGTCATCACCACGTGTGGGGTGAGTTTCCTTCCCCGCCTGCTGTCTGTCAGGAACCTGACTTAAGCCTGGCATACACTGATTTTTGGCCGTTTTTGAGCCGATTTTCCAGTCGTGCAACAAGTTTGGTGATCGGGCCGACTTTTGGCCAAATCGTGTGTCGTGCGTCGTGCGTCGTGCAGTATACGAGGGGGTCATGAGGGGCGATTGGCACCTCACGACGAGCTCACGATCAGAAATCGTGAGTCGCAAGAAAATCAAACCTGTTTGATATTTTGGTCGTGGCTCGTGAGTGAATCGTATGTTGAAGCGGCGCCACGACCAGACTAAGAACTCTTTCCTCTGAGATTTTCACATTTCGCATGCGCAAAACAAAAACCAGAGGTAAACCACAGGCAGCATGGCCACTCGGCTTGTCATTTGGATGGAGATCTTGTTGTAGAACCGGCAGACTGTACAGCCCACGTCTGCTCAGACAATTCCTCGTCCACACGCGACATCGTGGCCTTTTATTTTTGGCGAATTCTTCACAAAGAAGAGGCCAATCGCCAAGGCAGCACAGTTTTTTGGGTGATAGCATAATGTTGCTGCTGCTGTTGTTGTTGCTGTTATTTTCTTCTTCTTCTTCTTCTTCTACTACTGGCTGTATTCATTGCGTTGCATGTCAGGATTCTTCAAGACCCCAACGTGTCTTTGAGGACGCACAGTGTGAGCAGTCAGCTCGCATCTGAGCGTCGGTTCGCACAGTATGAGGACAAACATCGCAAGCTGTGAACTTTTGAACTCTGCGACTGATTCGCACAATTTAAGTTGGAGCTGCGAGCAATGATCGAAAAAATCGCACGGTGTATCCCAGGCTTTACACTTTCACCAACTCGCATACATATCACTAGATGCCGCCTCCGACGCTGCTGTCCACTGGAGTGATACGTCAGCCGCCATCTTAGGCAGGGGGAAGCCGCGTCTCCTCACTGCATTAGTCAGTGTAGGCAGAGATCTATCCCCGATTAAATCCACCATAACTCACTCAGTTTTCAACCGATTTTCAAGCCGTTTATTATAAATATCTGACATTTATGACAAAGCATAGATTATTTCATTTACATATACAGATACTTAGACACACGCCCACATGCATACAGTCATTTTATAGCCTGGTACACCAGCATGACCAACACCATGTATGAGACACACGGCATGTGTCACACATGGTGCTGTCTGTCTGTCTGTCTGTCTGTCTGATGAAAAAAATAAATATTTACGTTTATATCTACGCACCAACTCAGACCTGATATTAGCTTTGCTAGCTAACTTGGTGCCTCCTCAGTATCAAATGAAGTCTTTCCTTTGATAATCGGTTCACATTCTGATATTAAACTTGCATTTGACTCAGAAACAGTGAAGTTTGTGATAAGTTTGGTTGCATGACTTCGTCTTTGTCCCGTCCCCGCAGCACACCTTCTGCAGACGCTGTGCCTTGACTTCAGGTGAGTCCTGACTTTGTCACGACGAGCGTTTTTAAAATCTGGTTGATCGGAGCTTCATGGTGTTTGTGCTCCTTCCAGACAAGTGCCCCGTGGATGCCGCCAAGCTAACGGTTGTTGTGAACAACATAGCGGTAGCCGAGCAGATCGGAGAGCTGTTCATCCACTGTAAGTACGGCTGCAGAGCCACGGCCGGCGCCGCCGCCGCAGCGTCCGCCGCCACGGTGGCGGGGAAACCTGGAGCGTATGAAGTGGACCCGCTGGGCTGCCCCTTCACCATCAAGCTGTCCACGCGCAAGTACGGATGCTCGTCCCAACATCACGTCCAACGCTTTAAATCCTCTGCTTACCTCAGCTCTGCTCGTCTGCAGGGAGCACGAGGCCAGCTGCGACTACAGACCAGTACGGTGCCCCAACAACCCCTCCTGCCCCCCACTCCTCACCATGAACCTGGAGGCTCACCTCAAAGAGTGCGAGCACATCAAATGTCCACACTCCAAATACGGGTGAGTCTCCGAGACGCTGGGCTCTTTTTCTACAACATACTCCAGCAACACCTTCTCACATTTCTTCTTCCCGTCAGCTGCACGTTCATAGGAAACCAGGACACGTACGAGACGCACCTGGAGGTGTGTAAGTTCGAGGGCCTGAAGGAGTTTCTGCAGCAGACTGACGACAGGTGAGCTGCAGGTGATCCGCCCGGCTGGAATACGAGCGTGTTTAACGGATCCTGACTGGTTCCCGTGATCTGTGGCTGCGTTCAGGTTCCACGAGATGCAGCTGACTCTGGCCCAGAAGGACCAGGACATCGCTTTCCTCCGCTCCATGCTGGGCAAGCTCTCAGAGAAACTGGACCAGCTGGAGAAAAACCTGGAACTTAAATTCGGTAGGAAAGAAAAAAAAAGCTTTCATTTAATTTATATTTAATTTAATTTAATTTGGCTTTTTAAAAAAACTTTAGTGTTAGGTTTTTTTTTATCATATTGTTTTGTTTTTGTTTTATTGCATTTTGTTTTGTTTTTATTTTATTGTTTTGTTTTTTATTTTATAGGGTTTTATTTATTTTTTTCTGTTTTTTATTTTATTGATTTTTGCTGATTTTTTATTCCTGTTTTTTATTTTTATTTTATTTGGTTTTACTTATTTCTTATTTCTATTGTTTTGTTTTTAGTTTATTGGATTTTATAATTTCTGTTTTTTTAATTTAATTCTATTGGGTTTTGTTTATTTTTTTATTTCTGTCATTTTGTTCTGATTTTATTGGATTTAATTAATTAATTAATTTATTTGTTTTATAATATTTTGTTTTATATATTTGTACATTTAAGAGGCAAGTTTTGTCAAATTCCATTAAAATTTTACATATTTTAAGTAAATGTAAAAATAAATTAAAAAATTATTTTAGAATCACTACATTTTTAAAAATATTTTTTACTTTAAATTTATAAATTATAACAAGTTACATGGACAGTACAACAAAGGGAAAATAGGTGGGCAACATAGCAGCGCTATCTTAGGGGCTTGTCAGACTTGGCACTTGGCATGGCTGGAGTATGTCCCGGGTACGAACAGGGGGGAGGGGGGTAAGGTGCTTCATTTTAAAACATCAGCATGACTGATGGCCACGGTACCCAGACCCACCTCTGGAGGTGGTCTGCAATGGTTGCTGGTTCACAGTGATTGTGTTATTCACCCAAAGATGTAATGTCGCCACCTACATAAAAGCCCCGTCCCGGCTTGAAAACTGGGAGAGGAGGAGCAAAGAAGAAAGATCAAGATTTACTTTATTAATCCCAATTAGTGAGCCAATCTGCATTTAACCATCTCAGGTTGAACCTGAGAGCAGAGGGCTGCTAGTTAAAGCGCCCGGGGAGCAGTTGGTGGGGGTTAAGGACCTTGCTCAAGGCTCCACAGTGGTTTAGCTGAGTGTTGTGTCAGGGACTGGAGCCCAGGTCTGCCCCGCCCCAGCCAGCAACGTTAACCACTACGCTTCCCACTCCCCCAATAACAGGAACAGGAGCATCATGTCCTCAAAAGCACCATCAGCAGCTGCACGAGCTCGTCATCAGGTAGCTGCTGGAACACCGCACTGGTCTCTGGTCTGGTCTGGAGTCTGGTCTCTGGTCTCTGGTCTGGAGTCTGGTCTCTGGTCTCTGGTCTCTGGTCTAATCTCTGGTCTGGTCTCTGGTCTGGAGTCTGGTCTCTGGTCTGGTCTCTGGTCTCTGGTTTGGTCTCTGGTCTGGACTCTGGTCTCTGGTTTGGTCTCTGGTCTGGACTCTGGTCTCTGGTTTGGTCTCTGGTCTGGACACTGGTCTGGTCTCTGGTCTGGAGTCTGGTCTCTGGTCTGGTCTCTGGTCTCTGGTCTGGACTCTGGTCTCTGCTTTGGTCTCTGGTCTGGACACTGGTCTGGTCTCTGGTCTGGAGTCTGGTCTCTGGTCTGGTCTGGTCTCTGGTCTAGTCACTGGTCTGGACTCTGGTCTGGACTCTGGTCTCTGGTCTGGACTCTGGTCTCTGGTCTGGAGTCTGGTCTCTGGTCTGGTCTCTGGTCTGGAGTCTGGTCTCTGGTCTGGTCTCTTGTCTGGACTCTGGTCTGGTCTCTGGTCTGGAGTCTGGTCTCTGGTCTGGTCTCTGGTCTGGTCTCTGGTCTGGAGTCTGGTCTGGAGTCTGGACTCTGGTCTGGACTCTGGTCTCTGGTTTGGTCTCTGGTTTGGTCTCTGGTTTGGTCTCTGGTCTGGTTTCTGGTCTGGTCTCTGGTCTAGTCTCTGGTCTGGACTCTGGTCTGGTCTGTGGTCTGGAGTCTGGTCTCTGGTCTGGACTCTAGTCTCTGGTCTGGTCTCTGGTCTAGTCTCTGGTCTGGTCTCTGGTCTGGTCTCTGGTCTAGTCTCTGGTCTGGACTCTGGTCTGGTCTGTGGTCTGGAGTCTGGTCTCTGGTCTGGACTCTAGTCTCTGGTCTGGTCTGTGGTCTGGAGTCTGGTCTCTGGTCTGGACTCTAGTCTCTGGTCTGGTCTCTGGTCTAGTCTCTGGTCTGGACTCTAGTCTCTGGTCTGGAGTCTGGTCTCTGGTCTGGGGTATGGCCTCTGGTCTGGTCTGGTCTGGTCTGGTCTGGACTCTGGTCTCTGGTCTGGACTCTGGTCTGTGGTCTGGTCTGTGGTCTGGAGTCTGGTCTCTGGTCTGGTCTCTGGTCTCTGGTCTGGTCTGTGGTCTGGACTCTGGTCTCTGGTCTGGTCTCTGGTCTGGAGTCTGGTCTGGACTCTCGTCTCTGGTCTGGACTCGGGTCTGGTCTCTGGTCTGGTCTCTGGTCTGGACCAGCAGACCAGACTCCTTGTCCATCAGAAACGAGCTGCTTGTGTGTGACATTTCGGAGCTTCTCTGCTGAAAGCTTGTCATTTGTTCGTTTCAGACATGTTGGACGAGAATCAGAGCAAACTCAGCGAGGACCTGATGGAGTTCCGGAGGGACGCCTCCATGCTGAACGTGAGTCTGCACA
The DNA here is from genome assembly GCA_023101725.1 of Atherinomorus stipes. Classification (NCBI taxonomy): domain Eukaryota; kingdom Metazoa; phylum Chordata; class Actinopteri; order Atheriniformes; family Atherinidae; genus Atherinomorus; species Atherinomorus stipes. The sequence goes on from JALJCO010006282.1 coordinate 217,504, forward strand.
CGCTTCTAACACGCATCTGAGGACATGAACCAGTAAATGGTACACGCTTCTCACACGCGTCTGAGGACATGAACCAGTAAACGGTACACGCTTCTCACACACATCTGAGGACATGAACCAGTAAAAGGTACACGCTTCTCATGCAAGTCTGAGGACATGAACCAGTAAACGGTACACGCTTTTCACAAACGTCTGAGGACATGAACCAGTAAACGGTACACGCTTCTCACACGCATCTGAGGACATGAACCAGTAAAAGGTACACGCTTCTCATACACGTCTGAGGACATGAACCAGTAAACGGTACACGCTTTTCACGAACGTCTGAGGACATGAACCAGTAAACGGTACACGCTTCTCACACACGTCTGAGGACATGAACCAGTAAACGGTACACGCTTCTCAAACACGTCTGAGGACATGAACCAGTAAACGGTACACGCTTCTCACGCACGTCTGAGGACATGAACCGGTAAAATGTACACGCTTCTCAAACACGTCTGAGGACATGAACCAGTAAACGGTACACGCTTCTCACGCACGTCTGAGGACATGAACCAGTAAACGGTACACGCTTCTCAAACACGTCTGAGGACATGAACCAGTAAACGGTACACGCTTCTCACACGCATCTGAGGACATGAACCAGTAAACGGTACACGCTTCTCACACGCATCTGAGGACATGAACCAGTAAACGGTACACGCTTCTCACACACGTCTGAGGACATGAACCAGTAAACGGTACACGCTTCTCACACGCATCTGAGGACATGAACCAGTAAACGGTACACGCTTCTCACACACATCTGAGGACATGAACCAGTTAACGGTACACGCTTCTCACACCATCTGAGGACATGAACCAGTAAACGGTACACGCTTCTCACACGCATCTGAGGACATGAACCAGTAAACGGTACACGCTTCTCACACGCATCTGAGGACATGAACCAGTAAACGGTACACGCTTCTCACACGCATCTGAGGACATGAACCAGTAAACGGTACACGCTTCTCACACGCATCTGAGGACATGAACCAGTAAACGGTACACGCGGTTCTCACCCACATCTGAGGACATGAACCAGTAAACGGTACACGCTTCTCACGCACGTCTGAGGACATGAACCAGTAAACGGTACACGCTTCTCACACGCATCTGAGGACATGAACCAGTAAACGGTACACGCTTCTCACACGCATCTGAGGACATGAACCAGTAAACGGTACACGGTTCTCACACGCATCTGAGGACATGAACCAGTAAACGGTACACGCTTCTCACGCACGTCTGAGGACATGAACCAGTTAACGGTACACGCTTCTCACACACATCTGAGGACATGAACCAGTAAACGGTACACGCTTCTCACGCACGTCTGAGGACATGAACCAGTAAACGGTACACGGTTCTCACACACATCTGAGGACATGAACCAGTAAACGGTACACGCTTCTCAAACACGTCTGAGGACATGAACCAGTAAACGGTACACGCTTCTCACACACATCTGAGGACATGAACCAGTTAACGGTACACGGTTCTCAACCACATCTGAGGACATGAACCAGTAAACGGTACACGCTTCTCACGCACGTCTGAGGACATGAACCAGTTAACGGTACACGCTTCTCACACACATCTGAGGACATGAACCAGTAAACGGTACACGCTTCTCACACGCGTCTGAGGACATGAACCAGTAAACGGTACACTCTTCTCACACACATCTGAGGACATGAACCAGTAAACGGTACACGCTTCTCACACGCATCTGAGGACATGAACCAGTAAACGGTACACGCTTCTCACACACATCTGAGGACATGAACCAGTAAACGGTACACGCTTCTCACACACATCTGAGGACATGAACCAGTAAACGGTACACGCTTCTCACGCACGTCTGAGGACATGAACCAGTAAACGGTACACGCTTCTCACACACATCTGAGGACATGAACCAGTAAACAGTACACGCTTCTCACGCACGTCTGAGGACATGAACCAGTAAACGGTACACGCTTCTCACACGCATCTGAGGACATGAACCAGTAAACGGTACACGCTTCTCACACGCATCTGAGGACATGAACCAGTAAACGGTACACGCTTCTCACGCACGTCTGAGGACATGAACCAGTTAACGGTACACGCTTCTCACGCACATCTGAGGACATGAACCAGTAAACGGTACACGCTTCTCACGCACATCTGAGGACATGAACCAGTAAACGGTACACGCTTCTCACACACATCTGAGGACATGAACCAGTAAACGGTACACGCTTCTCACGCACATCTGAGGACATGAACCAGTAAACGGCACACGCTTCTCACGCACATCTGAGGACATGAACCAGTAAACGGTACACGCTTCTCACACACATCTGAGGACATGAACCAGTAAACGGTACACACTTCTCACGCACGTCTGAGGACATGAACCAGTACGTGTACACGCTTCTCACACGCATCTGAGGACATGAACCAGTAAACGGTACACGCTTCTCACGCACGTCTGAGGACATGAACCAGTACGTGTACACGCTTCTCACACGCATCTGAGGACATGAACCAGTAAACGGTACACGCTTCTCACACGCATCTGAGGACATGAACCAGTAAACGGTACACGCTTCTCGCACGCATCTGAGGACATGAACCAGTAAACGGGTACACGCTTCTCCACGCATCTGAGGACATGAACCAGTAAACGGTACACGCTTCTCACACACGTCTGAGGACATGAACCAGTAAACGGTACACGCTTCTCACACGCATCTGAGGACATGAACCAGTAAACGGTACACGCTTCTCACACGCATCTGAGGACATGAACCAGTAAACGGTACACGCTTCTCACACGCATCTGAGGACATGAACCAGTAAACGGTACACGCTTCTCACACACATCTGAGGACATGAACCAGTAAACGGCACACGCTTCTCACACGCATCTGAGGACATGAACCAGTAAACGGTACACGCTTCTCACACGCATCTGAGGACATGAACCAGTAAACGGTACACGCTTCTCACACGCATCTGAGGACATGAACCAGTAAACGGTACACGCTTCTCACACGCATCTGAGGACATGAACCAGTAAACGGTACACGCTTCTCACGCACGTCTGAGGACATGAACCAGTAAACGGCACACGCTTCTCACACGCATCTGAGGACATGAACCAGTAAACGGCACACGCTTCTCACACGCATCTGAGGACATGAACCAGTAAACGGTACACGCTTCTCACACGCATCTGAGGACATGAACCAGTAAACGGCACACGCTTCTCACACGCATCTGAGGACATGAACCAGTAAACGCCACACGCTTCTCACACGCATCTGAGGACGTGAACCAGTAAACGGTACACGCTTCTCACACACGTCTGAGGACATGAACCAGTAAACGGTACACGCTTCTCCCGTTAGTCCCGCCTCCCGTTAGTCCCGCCTCCCGTTAGTCCCTCCTCCCGTTAGTCCCTCCTCCCCTAAGTCCCTCCTCCCGTTAGTCCCTCCTCCCGTTAGTCCCTCCTCCCGTTAGTCCCGCCTCCCGTTAGTCCCTCCCCCCGTTAGTCCCTCCTCCCGTTAGTCCCTCCTCCCCTAAGTCCCTCCTCCCCTTAGTCCCTCCTCCCGTTAGTCCCTCCTCCCGTTAGTCCCTCCTCCCGTTAGTCCCTCCTCCCGTTAGTCTCTCCTCCCGTTAGTCCCGCCTCCTGTTAGTCCCTCCTCCCATTAATCCCGCCTCCCGTTAATCTCTCCTCCCGTTAGTCCCGCCTCCCGTTAGTCCCGCCTCCTGTCTCCAGGTGGACGTCTCCAGCGGAGGAACCAGACTGACCTATTGTGTACCTCATACATTGCGTTGTTCTGCAAGGATTAGAAAGAAGTCTGATTTGTTTCACTTGAACCCTTCAGAGACCGATGCTCTGCTTCACATTCACACATGACGCAAACGTCTGACATGACAAAGATTTATACTCAGAGAAATGAGATGTGCTGACTGTGTCTCTGCAGGACGAGTTGTCCCACATCAACGCCAGGCTCAACATGGGAATCCTGGGCTGTAAGTATCTGCGGATACTCGGACACATTCTGCTGTTCAGTTCGGTTCAGCTGAGGTGTAGCCCCCCCCCCCCTCTGGTCCGTGTCAGACTTCCACCCCAGCCTGCACAGCTTCCCGTCCCCCTTCCTCGTCCACCTCTACACTTTGTCCCCACTTACAGAAGTCCTGACACGTGTGTTTGCTTGTGTGCAGCGTACGACCCGCAGCAGATCTTTAAGTGCAAGGGGACGTTCGTGGGCCACCAGGGTCCAGTCTGGTGTCTCTGCGTCTACTCCACCGGAGACCTGCTCTTCTCCGGCTCCTCCGATAAGACCATCAAGGTGCAAACACACACTTCACGTCTCATCTCGTCTTTATGTCTTGGTTTCTTTTGGTCCTTCTTGCCTGCTAACTTGATGCTATTTTTAGCCTGAACTGGGCTCCACCCGCCCACAGCTAAAACAATTCCTCCTACGACCATGATGAGCACCAGAAACTCTCAAACAGAAAGCAGCAGCTCCAAAACTCACCTCACAGGATGGAATCTGCTGTTTTTGTGCTTTTGCTTTAGGTCTGGGACACCTGCACCACCTACAAGTGTCAGAAAACCCTGGAGGGTCACGATGGCATCGTGCTGGCCCTCTGCATCCAGGGGTAACATAAACACACCATGTGACTCACCCCAGCCGGGAATAACCCCCCCCAAAGCATGACCTGCTGTGTTTCTGTCTCCATAGCAACAGACTCTACAGCGGCTCTGCCGATTGCACCATCATCGTACGTAACCTCTCTGTTAGTTCCTCTTTGTTCGGTTTGTGTTGGGTTGTTTTCCCGAGTGAAGACGTTGCGTGCATGTCGCGTAGGTGTGGGACATCCAGACGCTGCAGAAAGTCAACACCATCCGTGCCCATGACAACCCCGTGTGCACGCTGGTCTCCTCCCACAACATGCTGTTCAGCGGCTCCCTCAAGGCCATTAAGGTACAGCTGCTTGCAGCATTTTACCCCCTCCTGCACAAGAGTTTGTTTCACACTTCAGACACGCCCACTTTTATTCCAGCGGCTGCCTCATTTTGTGTTTCTGTGAAAGTTTTCAGGAGACATCGTGCCAGCACGGGGGCCAAAACATTCAAATGTTCACATATAGTTTTAAGTAACATGAAGAAGAATGACAAACCTCTGGAGTTACATGGATGTCTGCACGAATTCCTCAAAACGCCGTCTGATCTTCAGCAAAGTCACAGCAAACATCCTCAAATTAAGTCATACTTATTGAAAAACCAGTGTTGGCAGGGTTCATGTGTCGGGATATAACGATATGGAAATTTAATATCACGGTTATTGTGACCAAAATGATCACGGTTATCATTTTTATCGCGGTATTATAAAAGAAACCAGCTTCTTTAAAAATATCCAAAATGGGTCTAAATGTCTACTTTGTCCTTTAAAGAGGAGGAAAAATCTCAAAAGAACCGTCCACGTGGGGCCTTTGTTGCCTTCCGCCATGTTTTCACAAGTTAAACATGGCAAACTGGGACTGCTGCTGCTTTTCCAGCCAATCAGCAGCATCACTGCGACTTTTTCAAAGTGCAGGAGTCAGTCACGGTTTCCACCATAGTTAGAATCTGAAACGGTTTGACGAATCGCTGGGAATTTTATCATGATTAACCATTTTACCGCTAATCGTTACATCCCTATTCATGTGTAGGGATGTAGGATATTGGAATTTTGGTCGATATCCAATATTTTAATATGCCGATAATCAATATCGATATTGAAGCTGGGAAAAAAAAACTTTAAGACTAGGTGTGGGAAAAATATAGATACACTGAAATATCACGATATTTTCAAATGGTGATGTCAAATCAATATTTAAAAATGCGGTATTGATCTATTTTACTTTAAAAATCTGGCAAGATTTCATCGTTCTGTTACAAACTCTCACAATATTTCGTGAATTCTTGAGATTTGTCAGTAAAATAGATCGATACTGTGAATTTTAAATGTCAATATGATATCAGCATATGAAAATTTTGCGATATTTCAGTGTATCGATATTTTTTTCCCACCCTAAGTCTTTAAATTTAATAAAAAAAAAAATTTTTTAGACTTTAGAAACAGCGGGCTGATCGGTTAAATATCGGTTAAATATCGGTTAAATATCGGTGGGGTGGCCGATGTCAGATATACAGTTTTAAGGCTGATACCGATATGGAGGCGATTATATCGGGCATCCCTATTCGTGTGTCCTGGAAAACCTGCAAAAACCTGGAAAATGATTGACTGATTTTCCAGTCATGGAAAACAGATGGAAAATAACAAACAAAAGTAAACTGTCCTGGAAAAGTACTTTTCCCCCTCATCCTCAACTTTATTCATTTATATAGCACTTTGCAGACATGAAACAATGCAAACGATGCTTCACAGCATAAAACAATCAACCAAACCAACCACAAGTTATTACATTGAATTAAATTTAATTTTTAAAAGTTATTTTAAAAAGAGATTAAAAATTATAAGCAAATTGAACAATTAATGATTTTAACATTTATATTTTTAATTTGTTTTTGCAGTGATTTTGATGTTTCAGGTGTCAGATGCACAAAGTAAACTGCAGGTAAAAAGTTAACAGATGGCCTAAAGGGAATTGCTTTGGTTATTGATCGAACATATACAGTCGTGCTCAAGATTATTGACACCCTCCAACTAAAGAAAAGGTTAAATCCACAATAATAATTCAAATAAACTAATAATAAATAAAAAAATGTGGACCAACATACCTGTCAGCAGGTGCAGACGTCTGATTGGACGTTTCAGAAACACCTGATTGCAGTGATTGGCTCAAAGTGTTGCGCAACAACATTTTAGCTTCAGAGCCCCATCACGTATGTTTACTTGTTTTATTTTTTGTGTGTGTTTGTAATATTTCTGTTGAACCAGAATTCAAAATCAACGTCATGATTTTCATAGAATTTTTTATTTATTATCACTTTTGTCAGTTTCAACTTACTTAACTGACAGCTGATTTTTTTCCTTCTTTATTTGGAGGGTGTCGATGATCTTGAGCTGGACTGTAGAAACATTTTGTGGAGAAAGAACAAGAAAGAGACTGAGAGGACTAAACAGTGAATGAACCTGGTTAAACGTACGAAATCTAAGGCGCAGTTGCGTAAAATAAGTCTCAGTTTGGGTGGAACGTAGTTTGGTAGTTTGGGTGGAACGTGTCAGTGGAAGTTGTGATAACGTGAATCCTAATGTAGCAGCTGGAAAAGCCCTGGAAAATAATTTCAAACAGGCTGGGGACCCTGGTTTTTATCCAAGTCAGGGCAGCTGTCACCAACACCTGCAGTCTCATCACGCCAGCTGGACTCCTGATTGGCTGATGGAGAAGTCAGTACGCCGGGGTTTCACATACTTTTTCACACAGTACAGTCAGTGTGTTCTTACACACATCTAAACACATAATTGTTTGTGTTATATCTAGGGATGCACGGTTTTGGAATTTTGGCCGATATCTGATATGCCGATATTTTAAAACTCATCTGGCCAATAACCAATATCGAAACCGATATTAAAACTGAAAAAAAATAAGCAGCATTGCAAGTAGCTGTTTTGTTATCCGTTTCCGACACAAAAATGAAGGTGGGAAATAATGTTGATACACTGAAATATCGCGATATTTTCATAAGCCGATATCAAATCGATATTTGAAAATGTGGCATTGATCTATTTTACTTACAAAATCTAGCGAGATTTCGTGAATTCCCACGAGATCTCATAACAGAACGATGAAATATCGTGAGATGTCGTTAGTAAAACAGATCGATACCATGTTTTTAAATGTCAATATAATATCAGCGTATGAAAATACCGCGATATTTCAGTGTATCAACATTTTCTTTTCCATCTGTAGTCTTTATTTCATTTCATTTATTTAAAATCATCATAAAATGCAGCATCAGGTTCACAGTCCCCATCAAAGAGCCGGATCTGCAAACGTTCCACGCTGTGAATAAGTCTCATCAGTTTCTGTGCGCGTCAGATCTTTCGCCGCATAAATGTCATTTTCAGGGCCGAATCAGAATGAATCGTCAACAACAAAACATTCACAATACTTCTCCAAAAGAGTCACTGGTCATGTCGGGCTGCCATTTAACCATAATGTAGCAATAATTGCTGTTTAAAGAGCTTTTTGAGTGTATTTAAGAACGTAGTTTTTGACCATAACTGTCATGTTCCTGATCTCTGGACCTCTACGTGCTGCACTGAGGCTGCTGCGTTCCAGATCCCGTTTCTTCCCTCTTAGACATCGTTTCCGTCTCGTTTCGTGCTCACGGGAAGGAGAGGTCACTGGAATGAGTTGACAGAGTCTCGCGTTTCACTTATGCACTACATTATACATCATACAAGCATTTTGGAAATGATTACAGTCATTGAGTTTCAGAAGCTTGAGCCTGTAGAAAAGCTCCGTGTAATAATACGTATAACTTTCTGAAGTTTACCTACATGACTGGGATACGTACTACACCGTGTGGGATTACAGTAAGTTAGGTGTGGTTCACACAGAGTCTGGTTTAAGGTTAGGAGGTTAGGAGGGCTTCAAGGGAAGAAAAGAAGCCACATATTTGGAAAGTTTGCCACTTACAAACTCTATTTGTGTTTTAAAGAATAAAAATTCATCCAAACATGGGCCTAAAAATGTAATATTATCTACTCGCTCAGTAGGAACATCATTTATATATATTTGTATATTTGCTATAGTTATCTGGCTTCTGTTTGAATGAAATATGATAAATTTACTTTTATGTGTATTCAGTGACAGTTTATTACATTGAAACCAGTTTTCAGCATTAGCTAGTTCTTCAGAAGTTTTAAAATCTGTAAAAAAAATGTTTTTGAAGAAGAAGGTTTTTTTTTTTAGACTTTAGGAACAGCGGGCTGATCGGTTAAATATTGGTTAAATATCGGTGGGGTGGCCGATGTCCGATATACAGTTTTAAGGCTGATATAGGCCGATACTGATGGGGGCCGATTATATGGAGCATCCCTAGTGATATCAATTTTAAAAAACTTTGTCTCTTATGTGTTTTAGAAGAAGGTTAAACATTTTTATGAACAGTTACAAATGCAGGTCATTGGGGGGTTCACATACTTTTCTCACAGCCAAGCTCCAAACAGCCGTTTGAACAGATGGTCCTTCAACTCATCCTCATCCTCATGCTGAGCAAGACTCTGGAGCACTTTAGTATCGCAAATGCAGCCGGAGATCCGAGGGGGGGGGGGGGGCATTATCCACTGACTTTCATATAATGGAGTTCACCAGCGCTCGCACCAAAAAGGTCCATGAAAGTCCACAAAACGTGTCCATATTCCTCCGTACTGCTCGTCCAATGTCATCCAAGTGTCCCGAGTGGGTAGCATGCCCAATGAAAACTGGGGGAAAATGAAAACCCCCCGGATTTCCGGCTGCATTTCAGATATTAAAAAGTGCTCCAGAGTCTTGCTCAGCATGAGGATGAGTAGAAGATGAAGGAGCATCATTCTGCGGGTGTACTGTCCCTTTAAGAGTGGACTGAAAACATGGGAGGAGAGACGGGAAGGATGAATGATGTCTGTGGCTTTGTCTTGGTTACCGTGGTTACGAGTAGGCGAGCCCCCCCCCCCCGTGTCTCTGTGACGTCGGGGTGCTTCAGTTTGTCCCAGTTCTGCTCCGGTTTATTTTCACGTGTGAAAACGCTCAGTTTAAAACGTTTCCCTCCGGCTGCCTGCAGTTCCAGCTGGTTTAATCTGGTTCTGGTGTCCTGGTGCAGGTGTGGGACATCGTGGGCACGGAGCTGAAGCTGAAGAAGGAGCTGACCGGTCTGAACCACTGGGTCCGAGCGCTGGTGGCCTCCCAGAACCACCTGTACAGCGGCTCCTACCAGACCATCAAGGTACGTGGACGGCTGTGATGCTGACATGTGGGCTGGACGTCTCCCCCCGATCGTCCGTATGAACGCTCCGGACGTCTCCCCCCGATCGTCCGTATGAATGCTCCGGACGTCTCCCCCCGATCGTCTGTATGAATGCTCCGGACGTCTCCCCCCGATCGTCCGTATGAACGCTTCTGACGTCTCCCCCCGATCGTCCGTATGAACGCTCCGGACGTCTCCCCCCGATCGTCCGTATGAAACGCTCCGGACGTCTCCCCCGATCGTCCGTATGAATGCTCCGGGCGTCTCCCCCGATCGTCTGTATAAATTCTTCTGACGTCTCCCCCCGATCGTCCGTATGAACGCTCCGGACGTCTCCCCCGATCGTCCGTATGAACGCTCCCGGACGTCTCCCCCGATCGTCCGTATGAATGCTCCGGACGTCTCCCCCCGATCGTCCGTATGAATGCTCCGGACGTCTCCCCCCGATCGTCCGTATGAATGCTCCGGGCGTCTCCCCCGATCGTCCGTATGAATGCTCCTGGCGTCTCCCCCGATCGTCCGTATGAATGCTCCGGGCGTCTCCCCCGATCGTCCGTATGAATGCTCCGGACGTCTCCCCCGATCGTCCGTATGAATGCTCCGGACGTCTCCCCCGATCGTCCGTATGAATGCTTCGGCGTCTCCCCCGATCGTCCGTATGAATGCTCCGGACGTCTCCCCCGATCGTCTGTATGAATGCTCCGGGCGTCTCCCCCGATCGTCTGTATGAATGCTTCGGGCGTCTCCCCCCGATCGTCTGTATGAATGCTTCGGACGTCTCCCCCCGATTGTCTGTATGAATGCTTCGGACGTCTCCCCCCGATCGTCTGTATGAATGCTTCGGACGTCTCCCCCCGATCGTCCGTATGAATGCTCCGGACGTCTCCCCCCGATCGTCTGTATGAATGCTTCGGACATCTCCCCCCGATCGTCTGTATGAACGCTCCGGACGTCTCCCCCGATCGTCTGTATGAATGCTTCCGGACGTCTCCCCCGATCGTCTGTATGAATGCTCCGGACGTCTCCCCCGATCGTCCGTATGAATGCTTCGGACGTCTCCCCCGATCGTCCGTATGAATGCTCGGACGTCTCCCCCGATCGTCTGTATGAATGCTTCGGACGTCTCCCCCGATCGTCCGTATGAATGCTTCGGACGTCTCCCCCGATCGTCCGTATGAACGCTTCGGATGTCTCCCCCGATCGTCCGTATGAACGCTCCGGACGTCTCCCCCCGATCGTCCGTATGAATGCTCCGGACGTCTCCCCGATCGTCCGTATGAACGCTTCGGACGTCTCCCCCGATCGTCCGTATGAACGCTTCCGGACGTCTCCCCCGATCGTCCGTATGAACGCTCCGGACGTCTCCCCCGATCGTCCGTATGAATGCTTCTGACGTCTCCCCCCGATCGTCCGTATGAATGCTCCGGACGTCTCCCCCCGATCGTCCGTATGAACGCTCCGGACGTCTCCCCCCGATCGTCCGTATGAACGCTCCGGACGTCTCCCCCCGATCGTCCGTATGAATGCTCCGGACGTCTCCCCCCGATCGTCCGTATGAATGCTCCGGACGTCTCCCCCCGATCGTCCGTATGAATGCTCCGGACGTCTCCCCGATCGTCCGTATGAATGCTCCGGACGTCTCCCCCGATCGTCCGTATGAATGCTCCGGACGTCTCCCCCGATCGTCCGTATGAATGCTCCGGACGTCTCCCCCCGATCGTCCGTATGAATGCTTCGGACGTCTCCCCCCGATCGTCCGTATGAACGCTTCGGACGTCTCCCCCCGATCGTCCGTATGAACGCTTCGGATGTCTCCCCCGATCGTCCGTATGAACGCTTCGGATGTCTCCCCCGATCGTCCGTATGAATGCTCCGGACGTCTCCCCCGATCGTCTGTATGAATGCTCCGGACGTCTCCCCCGATCGTCCGTATGAATGCTTCGGACGTCTCCCCCGATCGTCCGTATGAACGCTCCGGACGTCTCCCCCGATCGTCTGTATGAATGCTCCGGACGTCTCCCCCCGATCGTCTGTATGAATGCTCCGGACGTCTCCCCCCGATCGTCTGTATGAATGCTCCGGACGTCTCCCCCCGATCGTCCGTATGAATGCTCCGGACGTCTCCCCCCGATCGTCCGTATGAATGCTCCGGACGTCTCCCCCGATCGTCCGTATGAATGCTCCGGACGTCTCCCCCGATCGTCCGTATGAATGCTCCGGACGTCTCCCCGATCGTCCGTATGAACGCTTCTGACGTCTCCCCCGATCGTCCGTATGAATGCTCCGGACGTCTCCCCCCGATCGTCCGTATGAATGCTCCGGACGTCTCCCCCCGATCGTCCGTATGAACGCTCCGGACGTCTCCCCCCGATCGTCTGTATGAATGCTCCGGACGTCTCCCCCGATCGTCCGTATGAATGCTCCGGACGTCTCCCCCGATCGTCCGTATGAATGCTCCGGACGTCTCCCCCGATCGTCCGTATGAATGCTCCGGACGTCTCCCCCGATCGTCCGTATGAATGCTCCGGACGTCTCCCCGATCGTCCGTATGAATGCTCCGGACGCTCTCCCCCCGATCGTCCGTATGAACGCTCCGGACGTCTCCCCCGATCGTCTGTATGAACGCTCCGGACGCTCTCCCCCGATCGTCCGTATGAATGCTCCGGACGTCTCCCCCCGATCGTCCGTATGAATGCTCCGGACGTCTCCCCCCGATCGTCCGTATGAATGCTCCGGACGTCTCCCCGATCGTCCGTATGAATGCTCCGGACGTCTCCCCCCCGATCGTCCGTATGAATGCTCCGGACGTCTCCCCCCGATCGTCCGTATGAATGCTCCGGACGTCTCCCCCCGATCGTCCGTATGAATGCTCCGGACGTCTCCCCCCGATCGTCCGTATGAATGCTTCTGACGTCTCCCCCCGATCGTCCGTATGAACGCTCCGGACGTCTCCCCCCGATCGTCCGTATGAATGCTTCTGACGTCTCCCCCCGATCGTCCGTATGAACGCTCCGGACGTTCCCCCCCCCCGTCTCCCCCGATCGTCCGTATGAACGCTCCGGACGTCTCCCCCCGATCGTCCGTATGAATGCTTTGGACGTCTCCCCCCGATCGTCTGTATGAACACTCCGGACGTCTCCCCCCGATCGTCCGTATGAATGCTCCGGACGTCTCCCCCCGATCGTCCGTATGAATGCTCCGGACGTCTCCCCCGATCGTCCGTATGAATGCTCCGGACGTCTCCCCCGATCGTCCGTATGAATGCTCCGGACGTCTCCCCCGATCGTCCGTATGAACGCTCCGGACGTCTCCCCCGATCGTCCGTATGAATGCTCCGGACGTCTCCCCCGATCGTCCGTATGAACGCTCCGGACGTCTCCCCCGATCGTCCGTATGAATGCTTTGGACGTCTCCCCCCGATCGTCTGTATGAATGCTCCGGACGTCTCCCCCCGATCGTCCGTATGAACGCTCCGGACGTCTCCCCCCGATCGTCCGTATGAATGCTTCTGACGTCTCCCCCCGATCGTCCGTATGAACGCTTCTGAATGAAGAACGTGGACAGAAACAGTCACACGTTTCCTGAAATGCTGCTTTAACTCCAGCTCTTTTCAGTTTCTGTTTTCTTTTCTACTGTTGCGTGGCTGAAATAAACCACCCTCCTTTGTCTCCTGTGTGTCATGACTGGACAAACTGATTGATCCAGGTGTGTCTGCCCATTGTTGCCGTGGTTACTGAGGTCAGACACACTGGGATTAAACCATAACTCTTTTTCCTGATGTCTCACAGAAACAGCACAAACTAGAGATGCACGATATTGGAATTTTGGCCGATATCTGATATATTCTAAAACTCATGTGGCCAATAATCGATATCGATACCGATATTAAAGCTGAAAAATAAATGATGTAATATTCATTCCTTGTGCAAAATGAGAAAAATACCTGAACTTGTGTTTATGTATAACGAGTCAAACTAAATGACAGTTATTCAAACAAGACTAAAGGATATGTGCGTGATATCAGAACCACCTGGATTTGCTTCTCCCTGAGAATAGAAAAGAAAAAAAACGATACCCAAAAACACAAGATATTTGGTAGAGGTGGGAAAAAATATTGATACACTGAAATATCGTGATATTTTCATACGCTGATATCATATCAACATCTTAAAATGTGGTATTGACCTATTTTACTAACGAAATCTCGTGAAATTTTGTCGTTCTGTTACAAAATCTTGCGGGTTTTCGTGAAATCTTCCAAAGTTACGTAGGAAAAAATAGATCCATATCATGTTTTCAAATATCAGTATGAAATCTGCATATGAAAATATTGCGATATTTCAGTGTATCGACATTTTTTCCCAGCCCATATATTTGGTTAGTTACACAAATGACTGCGTATAAACCCTTCACACAGAACATCCTGAAAGAAACTTTCTTTAGTTTTAAACTCTGTCAAAAAGAAGTTTTTTTTGTTTAGACTTTAGAAACAGCTGCTCAATTTGTTAAATATTGGTTAAATATCGGTGGGGTAGCAGATATCCGGTACTCCGTTTTAGGGCGATATAGGCGACAATATTAATCGAATTTTAATCGTGATTTCAATTTTGCCTTTTCACAATCACAAAAACACTGTAATCGAAGAAAAACAATTAATCCTGAAGTGAACAGACTGGTGGAGTTATAGGAAGCAAACTGCAGGGAGTCTAGAACAGGAATGTATGTAGACTTAGTATTCATTTTTTATTGCTATTGTTATATTGAATAGTATTCTTATTTTACTCCTTTACTTGTTTCTAATTTATTTTCGGTTTAATTTTTTTAAAAGTCATATTTCAAGTTGAGTTATGTAGTTCAATAAACACTTTTTATTAAATCAATGAATAATCGTGAATATTAATCGTGATTTCAATATCAGTCAAAATAATTGTGATTATAATTTTTTCCATAATCGTCCAGCCCTAGCCGATACCGATGGGGGGCCGATTTTATCGTGCATCTCTAACAAAGAGACCAACTCTGTTTGCTTCTCCATGAGAAAACAACCTCTAACAAACTGTGTACATATGAAAATGAACGATCAGCTCGTTGAGAAATGACCATAGTGAAGAATCTGGGAATAATGACAGACGATCAGATGGACTTTACATGAAAAAAACAAGGGGAAAAAAAGGGATTTTTTTTTTTAACATTTGAGATTGAAGAGATAAAAGTCAAAATTCTGACTTTTTTCTTATTTTTCTGACTTTAGTCTCAGAATGTTTTACTTCATTGGCCCTAATCCTCTTACGTATTCTGATTGTTTTATTTTTGTGTTTTAATATTTCTTTCAAACCACAGTTCAAAATCATTGTCGTGATTTTCATAGAATTTTTATGTATTATTAATTTTGTCAATTTCAACTCTGTCACTAACAACTGATTTTTTTCTTCTTAAATTAGAGGGTGTGAATACTTTTGTATATTTAAGCACATTGGTTGTTTCTTTATGATCTGTAGCCGGTGTTATTGAGCCATTGGGGAAGGTCCAAAGAGCCCCAGGTTGCAGACCCCCGATCCCGTGTTCAGTTTGTGAGGAAGCAGCTGGTCTGAACTGGAGTTTGTGTATTTTAGCGTCATTTTTATTGGATGAATAATGATCCTGTTCAGTCTGTACTCTCCGAGGCTTAACGACCACTCCACGCTGGTCACCGATCAGGCTGATCGTTCAGCAGATTACTGATGAACAGGGGAGAGAAGTTTCCATGAGGAGTGCACGGAGAGCAGAGCAGAGTTTAGCATCGGGAAAGATGCCAGAGGTGTGGAATGAGAGGTCGTGTTGCAGGAAGCTTACCACATCATCTCTGAGAGCCACCTGGGGGCGAGCTGACACCTAGTGGTCAGCTGTGTGGTTTCCTCTGCACATCATCTCATCTCATCCTCACATTAAGCTGTCTGACTTATTTATGGATGAAACCTCCAGAAAATTAAATCATTGGCTGGAAACGGTGTTTAAAACCTTTATTTACCCCATTGAGATTTAAAACCGCTTTTTTAAGGGAGTCCTGGCCAAGAGGCAGCAGAAGTTACTACACAGTTATACAGGATATTCAGTGAAAATGATAAAAGACAAAGAGCAGTTGGAAGTACTCAGTTTAGACTGAAAAGCGTTCAAAGAAATAAGTTCAGCTCATTTCCAGTCTTTTTGTAAACTGTCCATGCAGAGGGAGCAGTTAAGAAACGATGCTGTATGTTGTAGTTTAGATTTAAAGACGTGATATTTCCAGCAGCTTGCTCATTGCTGTAGTGCACAGATCTTTCTGACTCTGTCCCTCAGATCTGGGACATCCGGTCTCTGGAGTGTGTCCATGTCCTGCAGACCAGCGGAGGCAGCGTCTACTCCATCGCCGTCACCAACCACCACATCGTCTGCGGCACCTACGAGAACCTCATCCACGTAAGAGATCCGCTGTTCTACAGAGCGAACAGAAACGACTTTTTACCCATGTGTCATATACCGATATACTCCAACTCCTAATTTCCCATATCAACCGATACCGATCTCTGCAGACAACTGTGAGGTTGCATCTCAGAATATGAGAGATACGATATTCTGCTCCGACAGCAAAGACCCCAAAATATCCTTAAAAGAACAGTCCACCCACAGAATGATGTAACTTTATCTTCCACCCCCCCTCATGGTGAGAAAGACTCTGCAGCACTTTTTTAATATCTCAAATGCAGCCGGTGATCAGGAAGCTTCTCATTTCCCCCCAGCTTTCATATAATGGAGTTCACCGGGGTCCGAGCCAAAAAGGTCCATAAAAATCCACAAAAACTTGTGAATGTTCCTCCATACTGCTCGTCCAATGTAATCCAAGTGTCCTGAGTGGGTAGCGTCCAGAGATATCAGAGATATCCAGATACTAGCAGGACAAAATATCGATACACTGAAATATCGCAATATTTTCATATGCTGATGTATCAATATTTTAAAAATTGGTATCGATCTATTTTACTAACAAAATCTCGCAAGATTTTGTCGTTCTGTTACACAATCTCACCCGTTTGCAATATTTCAGTGTATCGATATTTTTTCTGAGCCCTACTTGAATTCCTTCAGCAGATATTTGGATCCACTCCAGATCAGCGTATGTCCCATATAATGGAAGTGATGCTGCAGCCTCTAAATAAGACATTATCTGCCACAAACTCCTTCATTTCACCAATGGTTTGCCAAACATGAGTGTGCCCCCCTGTGAGCTGCAAGCGGCTCTGAGTAGCTTATTTGTGGTGATCCGTCCTTATTTACAGACATTTACTTGCTATGGTGTCACATAACGGTGAATAAGGACGAATCGCCACAAAAAAAAGCCACTTCAAGCCGCTTGGAGCTCACGGGGGGGGCGACGACTCATGTTTGGTAACAAACATTGGTGAAATGAAGGAGTTTGTGGCAGATAATGATTATTTAGAGGCTGGGCGGGGTTGCCCCATCACCTCCATCATATCAGACATACGCTGATCTGGAGGATCTAAATATCTGCTGAAGAAATTCACGTTACACCAAAACTGTCTGGATGAGGAAATGAACAGATTCATGCGGGAAAATAGGTCCAGGTTGGAAAAAGCCGAACTTCCCCTTTAAAACCGGCCAAAAGAGTGTTACATATTTTTTTTTACTAAAATGTAGTACTTTTTTTTTTTACTAAAATACATTTTTGTTGTTTTTTCTGTTTTTAATTATTCAGAATTCTGTGTAAAACACAGTTTATAAAACAATTAAATATAGCCAATTTATTCATTTATAATTGAAGACTTGAATGCTTTCACACTTCAACATATTTAAGGCAAAAACGTGGCTTTTTTCCTTGTGTCTGACTGAACAGTCCATTTTTTTTACATAAATAGTGCCAGTAGTAAGAGCAGACCTCCAGCTTTCATTCAGACATGGTGGTTTACACCGCAGCCGCTCTGCAGCTGTAGTGACCCCCGTCAAGCTTTCCTTTTTATTCAGAAAACACTTATAAGGAGTTATATTTTTAATATTTAATGCCTTGATTCCGTTCTAGCAGATTTCATTGCAGCTGCACTGTAGTCACATGACTGAGAGGAATGCTGGGAAATGAAGTAAGAGGGACTTTTCTACATGCCGGAACAAGGTCTCAGAACGAGATCTCGTGAGATTCCGTTAGTTAATATGTTGGTACGATACAACTGATACCAATATCATCTTATTATAATGCCAATATCGGCAGATAATATCAGACATTTCTATCAATAACTAACTCCTGACCGTGATTCTTGTCTTGTTCAGGCGTGAAGTCGTCTTTAAACATAAAAGAATGAATTCATTCAACCTGAGCCGGCGTTCCTTTGCCTCCCTTCAGCATCCGGTTCATCCTGGTTCACCTTTTACTCCAGTATCACGCTAACCTGAGTAATATCACCCTGCTTTGGCTGTACGTGATGAAGATGAAGATGATGGTGGTGTTCGTGTCTCTGCAGGTGTGGGACATTGAGTCTAAGGAGCAGGTTCGAACCCTGACGGGTCACGTGGGAACAGTCTACGCTCTGGCCGTCATCTCCACTCCAGACCAGACCAAAGTGTTCAGCGCCTCCTACGACCGCTCCCTCCGGGTGAGAACCGGCGTCCCGCTGGGTCCCGGAGCATGTCCTCTGCCCCCACTTCTGACCCTAACATGTCCACGTGTTACAACCTGCCAGGCCTAAACGTGTCACTGCCCCGTGATTGGCTGGTGAAGTGGGGGTGAAATGTTGTGTTTGTGCTGCAGGTGTGGAGCATGGACAACATGATCTGCACTCAGACCCTGCTGAGACATCAGGGCAGCGTCACCGCGCTGGCCGTCTCCAGAGGACGTCTCTTCTCCGGAGCTGTGGACAGCACCGTCAAGGTACAGCGCCGTCCTCCGCCATCCTCGCTCTGATCTCAGTTCAGGGTGGTCATACTTCACCAAAACTAACGAAAAAAACAAACTTTGTTCACTGAAAACGAAATAAAAATAACTGAAACTAACTGAAATTATTGCAAATCATCTTAGGTTTTAATCTTTGTAGATTTATTTAATTCATCAACATTTTGGCTTGATATGAAATCTGTTTCTATTTAATCTCTTTACTTTGCTCTACTGCTTTTACTCCGAGTGACTTTCTGGTGATGTTGAATGTCACACCAGACACATACCTTTTAATTTACGGGAAAAAACCCTCACAAAAAATAAAAACTAGCAAACTTGCTCAAAAAAAACAACTAAAACTAACTGAAAAGTCACAACTAAATAAAAACTGAAACTAATTAAAAATCCCAAACTATTATAACCTTGTCTTGCACCATTTTATAAGTAAAGTTTGACGCTTTTGTAACTGGAATGAGTCCTGAGTTGAATGATTTTCATTGGAAAAATACTTAATTACATAAATAAATAAAAAATTAGAGGTAAATTTGTCCCTTTTCTGTTTTGCTGGTGTGAAACTGATCTGATCCGAGTCCTGCGTCCCCGTCTCTGAGGACTGATTCAGCTTCGTGACATGAACTTGTCTCCGTCTTGTCTTTCTCAGGTGTGGACATGCTAAGCACTCCGGCTGCCTCCAGCTAACGCCTCCCGGTAACCATTTCCTCCTCTGCACCGTGTCTATGATTGTGAGTCACACCCCCCCGGTGGCCTGGTCTCCAGTGGGGCGTGAGACCTTGAGTTTTATATTGGTGCCATGATGAGGCTGCGCTCAGAGCCGCTGCAGCGCTTGTACAGTTGTGTGAAATAAGCCCAGCAGCCAGCATGGCGGCGGCAGGACGCTGGTCTGCGTGCATGCACGTGCCTGTTCATGTGTGTATAGGTGAGTTTGTTTCAGAGTGCCATACGTGTGATGAGGAAGGAACGGCGTTTTTCTCTCCTCGGCCTCCCGCCTTCCTCCTCTCTGACTGGAATGAACCGGCTGCAGGTCAACGACAGTCCAGCTTCCGAAGCGAAGCGTGAGGGTCCATGTGGGGGCCCCCCCGCCATCTCTGATGTGACTGCAGCTTCGGTGATGAAGGCAGAGAGGAGGAAGCGAGGAAGAGTCCTCACTGGTCACACTTTCAGTGATTTCTTGTATACTTGTAATCATGTAAGCTCCAGTTGATCAATAAAACTGTTGTACACTTTCAGACCGGCCTCTCTCACTTTTATCCTCATCACTGTGAAACTTTATTTATGATTGATGCCACGGGCCAGTTCCACCACAGGAGGAGGTTTAGTGATACAAAAATCCTCTCCCTCATACATATACCTGTATATATACGCACACATATGTATATACACACATGTATGTATGTATATACACACATATGTGTATATACATACATACATGTGTGTATGTCTGTCTATCATAATAGATTTTTTTTTTGTGTGTGTGTGTGTGTGTGTATGTGAGTGGGGGGGGGCAAGTTTAAATTCAGCCCTGCTCAAAACTACCAAACAATAAACTAATTTGTTGATTTTAACCCTTTAAATATTGTAGATATACAGGTACTGCCCAAGATATTAGAATATCCTGAAAACATGTATTTCCATAGTTCAGTTTAAAAGCTGTAATTTACATATTGTTTAGACAAATAATATGCAAATCAGTATATTTCAAGCTTTTATTTGTTCGGATGTTGCTGATTAGAAGTTGCAGCTTAAGAAAACTTCAAATTCAAAAACTCCAAAAATGAGAATATTGTGAAAAGCTCCAGTATTGTAGCTAAGAGTGTCACATTCTCATCAGGTCAGTAATCCAAACACCTCCATAAGTACCCTGAGCCTTTAAAAAGTCTCTGTGTTGGTTTAGAAGAATTCACAATCATGGGGAAGATGCTGATCTGACAGTTGTGCAGAAAACCATCATTGACTCCCTGCACAAGGTGGAAAGACACAAAAAGTGATAGAAAAGAAGCTGGATGTTCTCAGAGTGTCTCAAAGCACATTAATGGACAGTTAAGTGGAAGGAAGAAGTGTGGAAGAAAACGGTGTAGAAGCCGGAGGGCTGACAGCAGCCTGGAGAAGATGGTCAGGAAAGGGCCTTTCAGACGTGTGGAGGACTTCATAAGGAATGGACCTGTGAGCTTCATCAAGTCCAGCATCAATGCAGCCGTCTACCAGGACATTTTGGAGACCTTCATGCTTGCTTCGAACCCAAAAAAAACGAGAAACAAAAATAAAAAAAAAGAAGGAAAAAAAAAAAAAGAAGGGTTGGTCTCCATAACAGCTGAGATATGCCACAAGCTGCTAGCATCCATGCCACGCCGGGTTAAAGCTGCTAGCATCCATGCCACGCCGGGTCAAAGCTGCTAGCATCCATGCCACGCCGGGTTAAAGCTGCTAGCATCCATGCCACGCCGGGTTAAAGCTGCTAGCATCCATGCCACGCCGGGTTAAAGCTGCTAGCATCCATGCCACGCCGGGTTAAAGCTGCGAGCATCCATGCCACGCCGGGTTAAAGCTGCTAGCATCCATGCCACGCCGGGTTAAAGCTGCTAGCATCCATGCCACGCCGGGTCAAAGCTGCTAGCATCCATGCCACGCCGGGTTAAAGCTGCTAGCATCCATGCCACGCCGGGTTAAAGCTGCTAGCATCCATGCCACGCCGGGTTAAAGCTAGTAGCATCCATGCCACGCTGGGTTAGAGCTGCTAGCATCCATGCCACAGCGGGTTAAAGCTGCTAGCATCCATGCCACGCTGGGTTAAAGCTGCTAGCATCCATGACACGGCGGGTTAAAGCTGCTAGCATCCATGCCACGCCGGGTTAAAGCTGCTAGCATCCATGCCACGCCGGGTTAAAGCTGCTAGCATCCATGCCACGCCGGGTTAAAGCTAGTAGCATCCATGCCACGCCGGGTTAGAGCTGCTAGCATCCATGCCACGCTGGGTTAAAGCTGCTAGCATCCATGCCACGCCGGGTTAAAGCTGCTAGCATCCATGCCACGCCGGGTCAAAGCTGCTAGCATCCATGCCACGCCGGGTTAAAGCTGCTAGCATCCATGCCACGCCGGGTTAAAGCTGCTAGCATCCATGCCACGCCGGGTTAAAGCTGCTAGCATCCATGCCACGCCGGGTTAAAGCTGCTAGCATCCATGCCACGCCGGGTTAAAACTGGTTTGTCCACTGTTTCCATGGTGGCCCCACCTGTGTTTGCCAATATAGCCTATAGACACGGGCTTGAACTGCCTAAATTTGTAGATGTCACGGTTTAAGTTACATGGGCCCCATATGTGGAAGCCCACATGGGAAAACACAGGTGGGGCCACCATGGAAACGGCGGACAAACCCACTTGGGTCCCTCATTTGCTGCCAAAGTTTAAACCATATGCCCCACATGGAATATGTATATATTTATATATATATATATACACAGATGTTCTCGAAATAATTACCACCCACTAAAGAAAAGGATAAATAAAAATGTAAAAAATGATAATTTAGTGAAGTAAAATATCATTTTGAATTTTGACCAGTCAATTTCAACTTATTTCACTGACGGCTGTTTTTTTTTACTTTAATTGGAGGGTATGAATAATTTGGAGGATATATATATATATAAACATACACTGCTGGAAAATCTGAAAATCTTTGGGGGTGCAAGTGTTTAGAAAATTAATCTAAATAATTAATGGCTTTGTGATTAAGTAATTTCAATTAATCGCGTTATGAAAATTGCCCCAAAAAGCACCTTTTTTTTTTTTTTATTTGAATAGATTTTCAAGGACAACTGAATCAAATAATAGACACATAAGTTTCGTAAACTCCAGATGTATTATTATCTGACCAGATGCATTTAATTGTATGTTAACTTTTTATAGAAAGAAGAAAAATAAATAAAAATGATCCGTGGCCAAAACCGAACATACTTAAAGTTAAAGGCTCATTGTAAGAACAGATTGGTTCATTTAACCAATCTGTTTTTAGGGAGTATAGAATTTTAAAAACTTTAACTATTAAACTGGCTTTGGGGTGCGGATGAGATTTTTAAACTGGATGGTACCAAATGATTTAAAGTCACTAAGTTATTTTTGTGTAATTTGGGCTTTAACGGGCACTCTGAGCCAAAAGATTTCACTAAAAACTCATCAGAGAACTCTGATGTGAAATCATGAATTAGCAGCAATAATCACTCGCTTTTCTTTCCTCTTATTATTATTACCTCCTCCAAAGAGGTTATGTTTTCAGAAGCATTTGTCTGTCAGTCCGTCTGTTTTTCAGCAACTTCACGGCAAAAGTTCTGGACAGATTGACCTGAAATCTTCACCAGCCGTGTGCCTCAGCCCGAGGACGAAATCATTAAATGTTGGTGGTGATCCGGATCAGCTCCTGGATCCAGGAATGATTCTTCATCATTGTGAGATCGGACACATTTTGGAAGTTCTGCATATAACTCCACACAAATGGCCCGAGTGTTTGGTAAAAGATTACAGAAAGGATCTCAGTGACTTCAGTATTTGGAAAGTTGAGCTGGATCCAGAGAAAATTCCTGATTCTATGATCCAGAACACAAAAATAAGGGAGTGGTTTGAACTTTCGATCCAGACATGCAGCTAACACCAAACTGTAGCCGAGTCTGAATCAGGAGAATAGGTGCTTCTGGACTGCAGGAACCTTCTGGAGTTCCTAGAACTTTTTCAGGAACCAGACCGTTTTTTGTGCGTTCGGACATGTAGGAACCAGGAACCTCGGCACTCAGTTCCTAGAACATTTTTAGCTCCTACTCAGGGGCAGGGTCTTTTCAGGGTTCCACAGGAACTGAAATATGCAGGTGATTGGTGATTGGTGGAACTGATAAGCCCCGCCCCTTTGCTGATCTCTGCTTCTTCTGACCCGCCATATTTAAAAAGTCCCACAGCTGTTTACCTGTTTACAGAGATCATAATAACAACAAGAACTATTCCAACAGGAGTGTACCGATTCATTATTACATCCATCATAATGGAACACGTCCTGAATCCAGAACTATTCTGAAACGTCCAAAAGTGATTGTTTATACTGATTTAATGACCAGATACAGCTGCAAAGTGTGGCAGCCGCCCGGACACTTTAGTGGACGGACCGTCCACTAAAGTGTCCGGGCGTACTTCCACGAAAGGTAAAGAAGATGTTAGCAGGGCAGCTTTCCAACGGGGGGGGCTTTTCCGTTACGTGATACAAATGAGCGTGATGATGGAAAGCTGGCAAGCAGCTTTCTAACAGCTTTGAATAACAGATGAGAAACCTCAGTTTGTATCAGATGATCTGGGGCATAAATGTCTCTGTCTCAGACGATTGTGTCAAACATGGTTCCTAACAACATCCTCCCTCATGTGCCAACGCAGACTGATGGAGAACGTAGTTCTGATAACTGAACTCCAGACGGGGGAGTTCTAGGAACTGATCCTGGATCCTCTGTGTCCCACTACGCCTTATAGAGACGGATCGATGCTATTGATCTTCAACAGCAACGGAGCTGGAGCCAGAAGAAAACCGCCGTTATGGAAATACTGATTTTTGGAGACAGCTGTTGAACTCATACAAGCATGATTCCAGATGCTGTTGGTGTGTTTTCATGAGTCCAGTGATGGAGATTAAAGCAACCTTTACCAATGTTGCAGTGTTACACTATTTTTTCAACAGTGGTAAAATGCTGTGAATGAGGTAATGGAACTCTGAAATACAAGACAGACCCACCATTAATCAAAACAAAATAAAACTCCAACCAATCCTTGAGGTGGGGGGCACGCCTAGGATTGGCCAAGAGACCTGCCTGTCAGACCTTTGCTTCTGCATTTGGAGGCAGAGAGGACAGGGGGGAGTGAGGCGGGACTGTTTATATTCAAATAATCTTGCTGTGCTTTCTTAAATGCAAGATCAGTAAGGGCTGCTTTAACTGAATGCAGGTGTAGAAGTTTTTGTGGTGAATCACAGTAATGGGGGGGGGGCACGAGCTGCTTGGTGGAGGTCCGCGCTCTCCGACTGCTTTTCTGGTTTCAACTTGCTTCAGTTTTATCAGCAGGAAAATGAATTTTTCCAAACTGCTCCTTTAACATTCGGGCAATCTGCTGAACCCCATCTTCTGTTGGGTGTCAAATAAGGGAGGGGGGGGACATGAAACCATACAGGTAAAATCAGACAGTGATCCGGGAGTTTGTTCATACCCATCTACTGTATTGAAGTCAGACCAAAATCACAAAGCAAGGCACATGTTTCAAAGAAACAGAAAAAGCAAAATATAATAAAAGTGAAGAACAAGAATTGCTTGTATTATACACATCGCCACACCTGGACACATGTAGGCAGAGAAAACAATAGAAAATAATGGTAATAATTATAATAATAATAAAAAGAACACTTCCTGGATATATCCCAACATGGTATCATACAATGATTCATTATCTTGGACCACTTAAGCATGGAGAAGCAAACTGATTCAACACTCAGATTAGATCTGTTTACTGTGAAAAATACTCTTCAGGATCACACACACATCATAAATACACTTCTTATTTTTACTTCTTTTTTTTTTTGCAAATATCCATATATATAATCTCTATGTGATCAGAATTTAAATACCACAACTATTCTCTGAATTATTAGTTCATATATGCGGAGCGTGGCGGCTATGAGGCGGTGAAACCGCCACTTTTCTTCGTGGGCCGAGTTGCAGATCAAACCCCGACGACTGCGCCGACTTCTGTCAGAGCGGAGAAACGAAGCGTCAGGTTTCACCGAACTCTGACGCTGCTCACCGCGCTCCAACTTCGTTCCATTATTCTACCCCATGTGCACAGATCTGGCAACACACGAAGAAACCGTGGTGATGCCGATGAGGATGGCGATGCAGATTGTCATGGCAAGAACTGGGCGAGGGGGTGGGAGAGTGGGGGTGGACTGCAGCTTTATTTTATCTCAGCAGATTTTAAACGGAGTCGCAGATGCGAACCTTATCTGGGTTTGTGATGAACGTAGAATAAACCCACGTTTATTAACCGACGGTGACCCAGGTTTAGAACAATGCTTATTCTGGCCTCTGGTTAATAAACGGCATTTATGATGGATTATTCATCACACTGAGCCAAAGCAGCTTTAATGTAAGTTTGCTAAACAGTCATTTCCCCGGAAAGCCGGCTGGTGAAAGGAATTTCACTTCATTGTAACTCAAACACACTTTGATCGGTAACCTCGTCATGAAGGATGCAAGGACATCGATACCTCTTTCCCACTGGCCAAAAACCAGTTTAAACCCGTTTAAATCGACTTTATAGCAAGGTCACACCCAAAAAACTGATTCATCCCCTCTTAAAGTGACACACTGAGATTTGATTTATTTTACTCAAATTTAGCAAGTAAATATTACTTTATTTATTTTTCATGGATGTAAAGTTAAATAAACTCAAATTTTAATGAGTTTGCTAGGCTTATTTACATATTTTCCCATCATGCATTGCAGTACTGTCTGTCCTTTCTGCACCATGAGTGAAATATCTACGTAATCTCTGACTCTCTCCCCGTCTCCTTATCTTTCTCTAAGCATTTCCAATTGCACCAGGAAAAGATCAGCAACATCATGTCTAATGACAAAAATAATCATTTAGAAACTTTCAATTATGACTTGGTAGTAAAATTTTAACCTCTTTGTATAATTAGTATGTTTAAATTGAGTCAAATAAACACAAAATACGGTAGTTTAACTCCACTGATCTACATGATTTTGTGTTGAAGTAACATAAATTATTTACATTCATTAAACGTGATTATTTCCATTTAAAGCAAGTGAATAAAAATGTGTTGGACTGACTCAGTTATATTATATTTCATGAAAGGATAAAATCTGAGTTCACCTGACATATATTTATTAGATGGAAAAACGCATGGACATTACTGTCGCGATTCTCCGGTCTAGAAAAGGGATTATGGTGCGTTCCAGGTGTCGCGGGATCGTGGACAGACGAGAGTTCGTGACGTCATCATCAGGTATTTAGCGTTCCAGCTCGGGCAAAAATAGAAATCTCCAAAACAGCCGATTTGTGAGCCAGAACAGCTAGAAAATAACACAGACGTTCTAACACTGTTACCATGACAACAGCAGCTAATTTCAGTGTATTTGTTTAATAAACACATAATCACGCTGCGTTTTAAAGAAAAGGCCGCAGTGACACTTCGGTGCTGTTTACACGAAATTATAATCAGAAAATCTCTAATATAGAAGTTTAATAAACAGCATCGGTACTGGACGCCGCCATCTTTGAATCTACAATCTTGGGCTCCTCTGCAAATTACGAGCTCGTATCTCAGACAAACGAGTTCATCACGTCACTTCCTCGGAAAAAAGAGTTCCGAGACAACTGGAACCCACGATTAGATCCGCTTTTTAACCCTGTAAAACCTGACGTCCCCGGATTGGGGGACCTCCAGAACAGATGGTACAAAAACGGCCATTTTGGAAACAACCTGCAATAAAATCTCTTTAATCCTAAAATGTTATCCATATTGTTCACATGTGGTGTGATGATTTGATGCAGCTGCATCAAAAAGATTTTCATGTTCAACCGAAAGTTTCGGCAAACCATTTCTGCTATGTGCCCTCTACATTTCCTTTTCCCCAGTAATGCGTTCACTGATGCGGCATTTAAATCTGTCTTTACTATGACTCCTGAAGTTTTTACTATGACTCCTGAAGTATTTAAACGAATGCTGTTGAGTGAGAGTAGAAGAAACGCTACACGTGATGCAGTCGGGAAGAAACCTGCCTGCCGTCTTGACGTGCAATGGACTTTTACCACCCGGATCAGGTCAATCAGAGTTTATGTGTTGGCATGGAAAAGGGGCGTTAAATACCAAATCTTAGGGAAGTTTTTTTGGTTTTTAAAGGTGGGTTGTGTGAAGTTTTCCCAGCCAACAGCGAGCATTGCAACGCAGCCATTGCTGCTGCCGGCAACAGCTCGTTAGCTCAGCACACAAGAAACACGCCGGCAGTAATTCCGATAAAACGTGAGCGATAGCCACGCTGATGCTAGTTTCATCCGCGGCAGCCGCCATGTTGTTCAGACTGAACTGTCGCTTCTCGTCGCGTCACACCTCACCCCACCTCAAAGCCAACGCTGATTGGACGTTCGTTTGGAGAACTGCTCCAAACTCTCTTCAGCGGAAAGTAGCCAGACTGATCTGAGAGTGGAAACCTGAAGCTCCATGATCAGGATGCTCTCACCAGGCCACAGCAATGGCACAGCAAGAGCCAAATTTTGCCGTCTAAAACAACTTAAGCTTATAGACTTTCATTTTTCTTTTATTTAAATGGGACAGCGCATATTAATGAACAGAGATTTTCCATAAATATACAGGATTTCAGCAAGATGCTATCTGAAATGTAAAAGTTCTCAGCGACTGCGTTAATCATGCTGACACTCAGAAACAGAGGTACCAGTTTGTACCTAAAAGGGTCCAAAGCTTGTTGCTGGGGGGGGGGGGTTCCTTTCTGAAAGACATTTCTGTACCTTCATGGTCCATTTTTGTACCTTATCAAGCTGTATGAGTTAATAAAATACAATTAAACCAATTAAAGATGATGAATAAAAGTCAATAAAATAGAGATTATGACAACAATCAAACATGCTAATAATAAATGAATAATTATTATAGAAATATTAGGCCAAACACATATATAATTATACATATAATTATTACTATGATTATTATGAAAATCATAATATAATAACTATAATTATACTACTGTTTAGAAGTACTGCTATTTATAGTTATTGTACAAGCTACACACATTTTTCAATGCTGCAGGTACCCTTAGGGTTGGAATGGTACAAATGTGTACTTTATATTACTTTGGAGCCTTTTTCATAGTATATAGGTACTTCTGGCCTCATAAAGACCAATATTGTACTTTTGAGAGAACATTTGTAGTAAATGTACGTACAGGTACAGAAACGTACCTCTGTTTCTGAGAGTGTAAGAAAAGCACGTAAACCCTTAATTCCGAGTGAAAACGACAATTCCGAATAAAACTTAAATCCGAACTAAGTGGTTGGTTTGTTCCTCTTTAGTTGGGAATAAAATAATTCCTCATGTAAAACTTTATTTAGTTCCTGTCGTTCGGTGCACGCTCCTTCGCTTTTCCTGGTAATTCCTGTCGTTCGGTGCACGCTCCTTCGCTTTTCTTGGTGGTTCCTGTCGTTCGGTGCACGCTCCTTCGCTTTTCTTGGTGGTTCCTGTCGTTCGGTGCACGCTCCTTCGCTTTTCCTGGTGGTTCCTGTCGTTCGGTGCACGCTCCTTCGCTTTTCCTGGTGGTTCCTGTCGTTCGGTGCACGCTCCTTCGCTTTTCCTGGTAATTCCCGTCGTTCGGTGCACGCTCCTTCGCTTTTCCTGGTAATTCCTGTCGTTCGGTGCACGCTCCTTCGCTTTTCCTGGTAATTCCTGTCGTTCGGTGCACGCTCCTTCGCTTTTCCTGGTAATTCCTGTCGTTCGGTGCACGCTCCTTCGCTTTTCCTGGTAATTCCTGTCGTTCGGTGCACGCTCCTTCGCTTTTCCTGGTGATTCCTGTCGTCCGGTGCACGCTCCTTCGCTTTTCCTGGTGGTTCCTGTCGTTCGGTGCACGCTCCTTCGCTTTTCCTGGTGTAATGGCGGACGTAGAAGCGCGCGTGAAACAAGCGTTGGAGAAGAAGTTTGCTCGTGTCGAGTTGCAGCGACAAAACTACGATCAAACTACAGATAAAATCTGTGGTACGTGGTTTCCCGTTTCATAGCCGAAATGAACAGCGGCAGGAACGAGCGTCCGTTTACTTCCACGTAGACGTAAACAGATGTAAACACGTCACGCCCCCATCCAATCAGAACCCTTCCCAGCCACCATAAAAATGTTTTCCTTATTAACCTTATGCTGCGTTCCATTTCAACTCGGAAGTCGGAAATTCCCAGTTCCGAGTAGGAAGTTTCAACTGGAACGGCCCCCTGAAGTCGGATTTCCCACTCGGAAAGTCGGACAACTCTCGCAGCTCCGAGTTCAGATTTAAAGATGGCCGCCCCCTGTGTTAGCAGTTGTAGAAGCTCATGTTACATTTATTTACACTTCTTACAAATATTTTGTTGCATAAATCAGTCAGTACACGTAGTTTTGGTTTATACAGATGTACAGGGGAAGCTGCTGTCGTGTAATTCACATTTTTCATGTGATATATGTGAACTACACCACCAGCTGTGCTAACAACGGCTAATAACAATAGCCTTAGCAAACACGTTGTCTTGCTAGGCTGCTAACTGGTTTTCCGACCAGTGAGCTGGAACGCAAGTTGGTCGGGTGTGACGTCACCCCCCAGTTCCCACTTCCCAGTTCAGAGGAAAATGGAACGCAGCATTAATTCAGAATTATTTCCATGTAAACACGAAGGAGAATAATTTAATTCGGAATGATTTCATTCAGATTACTTCATTCTGATTTAACAAACATCACGTAACCGGAACCAGTGTGTGATCACACCAGGAATCAACCGAGCGTTTCAAAATAAACGGAATAAAAATCAGACTCTGAGAAACTGTTCGAAGCTTTTAAGGCTCCAGCGTGTGAAATCCCCCGTCTGTCCGTCATTTCTTAGTCCTCTCATCCAAACTGCGTCGTACGGATGTGCAAAGGTTTTTTCCCATGACGAGTGTCGCAAACATGCATTAAATCCACTTTGACTCAATTTTTCCATATTTTGAGGGGAAAAGTTCATTCAAGCTGCACATGGTTTATTTAAATTTGAAAGGTAAGCGGGGGCTCTGCTGCGGGTCCAGTGCCGCAGTGATACTGGGTGATAATGGAACATACTGGGAAACCTGAGGTCTGCTGATTCAACTCATCAGCAGTGTTTCTAAAGCCCTCTTTCTGGACGCACAGCTTCATGGCGGCGCTTGTGCTGCACTTCATGAGGGAATCTGGAGCCTCATCTCACCGTTGTCTGGCTGAACCCCCCCTTACATCGTCCTCTGAAACATTCCCAAACTTCACCTCATCCACAAAACAAGCCGCGGTAACCTCACGCTTTTATCCAAACGGAAGAAGGTTCGGGCCACTGAAGGAAAAAATATTTCTGACTTTTTTCCAGAACATTAAAGAAAATGTTTTTGGGGAGATTTGAGAAAAAAAAAATGAAACAAAAGTTAGAATTCAGACTTTTTCAGAATATTTTTGTTTTAAAATTTCTTTTTATTTATTTCTTTAAAAAGTTCGAATTCAGACTTTTTCCCAAAACATTAAAAAATAAGTTTTTTGGGGGGGGAGATTTTTTTTTAATTCTTAAAAAAGACTTTAATCTCTGAATTCTGACAGTTTTGTCAGAATTCAAAGATTAAAGTCAAAATTTGAACTTCTTTTTCTCAAAATTCAGACTTTTTTCAATGTTCTGGAAAAAATTCAGAATTTTTCTTTTCATTCTTCGGCCCTGATCCTTCTCCAAACCTCCATCCCTTTGTTTTCCGTTTATTTTGTGAAGATTCCTGTGTGTGTGCATGTGTGTGTGTGTGTGCGTGCATATGTGTGTGTGCGTGCATGTGTGTGTGTGTGTGTGCGTGTGTGTGAGTGCGTGCGTGCATGTGTGTGTGCGTGCGTGTGTATGTGTGTGTGCGTATGTGTGTGTGTGTGTGTGCGTGCGTGTGTATGTGTGTGTGCGTATGTGTGTGTGTGCGTGTGTGTGTGCGTGCATGTGTGTGTCATTGTGCTTCTCCTCTGTACGTGCGTGTACGTGCATTTGCAGGGTGATGAAGAGGATGTGATGCAGGGCAGGGAACTGAATTTGCTCCTGAAACTCCACATATACACGTTTGTCATCCCGCCTCCATCGTTCACGCTCACATGCTCAAACACACACACACACACGTACACGCACGCACACATACACGCACACTTCGGGAGCTGAATCGTCTCATTTTGGTCACAAATAAAAAACTTTTCCACAGTCATTTACATGGTCACAACACCAGAGGGCACCATTCCACACAGAATCAAGACATAAACCAAAGAGCTAGAGATTTATATTCGTCGTATATCGTATATTACTGTGCTAATGCAGGACTTTCAGTAGATATAAACTCTCCATGCGTAGAATGTACACATACCAGACTATGAGTCAGTACACAGTTGGTTTTTCAATCAGTATTAGTATTTGTTCGCTTAAAGAGTATGTGCTGAGTTCTTGACAGACTCGTGTTTCGGTTGCAGCCTCCTCCACTTTGGTGCATTTCTTCCTCTTCACTTTTTCTTTCTTCCCTCACTCCTCCTTCTCCTTCTTTAGCGCTCCTTTTCATCTGTTCTCTCTCTCTGCGACGCCACGTCCAGGCCTGCAGCGGCGTCGCGCTGAGCGGCAGATGAGAGCACGAGGAAGCGAAGGATGGAGGTTTTTCTGGAGCCACGGCAGATGGACGGACTGCAGTTCAGAGCGGAGGGGGGGGGCGCACGGCAGAAAGAGGAGGATGAAGAGGTGGAGCGAGAGACAGAGAGAGAGAGAGAGAGAGAGGCATGCTGCCCGTTGTGCTGTCTGAGTCACTCCTGATGCAGTGTTGCCATGGAGACCTGCTGATTGGCATCTGTGGTTACTCCAACATGGCGTCCAGCTGGTCGGCCAGGTCGTCGAACATGCTGCCGATGTCATCGAGGATGCTCACGGTGGTTTTCTGCTCAGCCACGGAGCTGGACGTCATCACAAAAACACACATTTATTATATACGGTACATTCATACATGTCACAATGGACAAAAAACATTTGGAATAATTTAATTACATTTCTTACATTTTCTATAAACATTTATTAGTAAAGAATTCATGAATTTAATTATTTTTATAAGTTTAAATATATAAATATATGGATATATATTAATATATTCTTTCCTTTATATGTTATACACATATGAATCCATATATGTGAAGTTGGAGAAAAATGATTTTGAATAATTTGATAAAATTTCTCAAATCTTTTATAAAGATTTATTATTGAAAAAATCATTAAATTAATATATTCATTTTCCAAGTTTGAATACATTTGGATATGATTATATATCAATATATCCCTTTCTTTATATATTATATGTGAAGTTAGAGAAAAAATATTTTAAATAATTTGATTACATTTTTTAAATAGATTTTTTTAAAGCTCATGAAATCAATATATTTTAAAAGTTTAAATATATTTGGAAATATTTTAGTATATTCCTAACTTTATATTTTATACACATGCAGTCGTCCTCAAAATTATTCATATCCTCCAATTAAAGAAGGAAAGTGAAATAACATGAAATTGACAAAAGTGACAATAAATAAAAATTCTATGAAAATCTTGACATTGATTTTGAATTGTGGTTTGACAGAAATATTATTAAAAAACACAAAGAATAAAACAAGTAAACAAGCATGATGGAGCTCCTGAACTAAAGTGTTGCTGAGCAACACTTTGAGCCAATCAGGTGTTTCTGTAACGTCCAATCAGACGTCTGCACCTGCTGACAGGTATGTTGGTCCATGTTCATAGGAAAGGTGCTCTAATGTGTCTGAGACAGTTTTGTTTGTTTGTTTTTTTAAATAAATATTTTCAACCACAATTCAAAAACAATATTTTATTTCATTAAATTATAATTTTGTACATTTTTATTTATTTTTTTATTTTTTTTGTTTCTTGTTATTTGAATTCATTTTGTAAATTTAGTCTTTTCTTTAATTGCAGGGTATAAATAATTTTTAGGACGACTATATATTAATATATGTGAAATTGGACAGAAAGTATTCTAAATAATTTGAGATTTATCATTAAAAATTATAACATGTATACATTTCTTTTACAGATTTGTAATCTCATGATTATGAGAAAGCTAAATTATAGTAATGAGACAGTACTGTAACGTAGCTACCCCATTATATAAGATACTTGAGATAAATGAGATGTTTCTGGTTTTGCAAGCAGAGATATTCTGTTTATGTCTGCAGCATGCTAACATGCTAACATGCTAACAAACAGAAACATGGTCATATCTGCTGCTGTGTGCCGTCCTTACTCTTCATGCCGCAGTATTTTATCCTCCACGGCCTGCAGAGCAGCAGCCAGCGACGCGCTCGTCTCCTCCAGCTTCTGATGCACCAAAGAATCCACCCCAAAGTCCGCCGTCACCGCGGCCGGGGGCGTGAACCCGCCCCCCGCAATCCCACTGTCCACTGACACGCCCCCGATAGAGGAGCGTGGAGGCTTGACGGGCGGCAGGGTGGGGCTGGGCGTGGCAGGAGTCTGGGGCGTCTGCGGCGTGGTGGGGGTCTGGGGCGTGTGGGGGCTCTGAGAGGCGGGGCTCGTCGGCTTGGCGTTCGGTGGGCTGGGATTGTTGGATGGCAGGAAGTACGGGGGTGAGCTGGTCTGTCGGGGCATGGTAGAGGGATGCTTGGGCGGGGCGGGAGCCGGGGTTGGGGAGGAGGGGCTGGTCATGGAGTGGATGAGTTTGGCGGGTTTGGGGGCTGTGGGCGGGGGCGTTGGTTTGGGAGAGACCGGTGGAGGGATCTTCTTTGCTTCCACTGTAGAGACAAAACAAACCAGCTAAGACAGTTTCCAGGTGACCGTCGTCACACAGACACTCAGATCACACTTTATCTCAGCTAATTACTGACGTTTTGTCTTAAATAGGGGTAAATAATAACACCTGGATAAACCGGGGGCCATTATTCAGGGGGTCCTTTCTCAAATCCCACTGGAAACACTGGTAAAAGCTCAGAGATTAGCCTTAAAACTAACAAATGGACCAATAGTGACATCCAAGCACGTAATTCCTGAGGCTAGCCAGAATTGTCTCAGGGTTCCCATATGTCCTGGAAAACCTGGAAAGTTATTGAATATTTTTCCAGTCATGGAAAACACATGACAAATGAGAGTCAAGAGTAAAATGTCCTTGAAAATTATTCTTCCTCCCTCTCATTGCTTCTTAATCACTACTTCATCAGTACTTCATCGCTACTTCGTTGCTACTTCATCACTACTTCATCACTACTTCATCGGTTCTTCATCACTACTTCGTTGCTACTTTATCACTACTTCATCACTACTTCATCAGTACTTCATCGCTACTTCATAGCTTCTTCATCGCTACTTCATCGCTACTTCATCGCTTCTTCATCAGTACTTCATCACTTCTTCATTGCTACTTTATCCTCCATCAATACTTCATCGCTACTTCATCGCTACTTCGTTGCTACTTCGTTGCTACTTCGTTGCTACTTCATCGCTACTTCATCACTACTTCATCGCTTCTTCATCGCTACTTCATCGCTACTTCATCACTACTTTATCACTACTTCATCAGTACTTCATCAGTACTTCATCGCTACTTCATCGCTACTTCGGCGCTACTTCATGGCTACTTCATCGCTTCTTCATCACTACTTCATCACTACTTCATCACTACTTCATCGCTACTTCATCGCTTCTTCATCGCTACTTCATCAATACATCATCACTACTCATCGCTACTTCGTCGCTACTTCGTCACTACTTCATCACTACTTCAGCACTAGTTCATCACTACTTCATTACTACTACATTGCTTCTTCATCGCTACTTCATCGCTACTTCATCACTACTTTATCGCTACTTCATCACTACTTCGTCGCTACTTCGTCACTACTTCGGCGCTACTTCATGGCTACTTCATGGCTACTTCATCACTACTTCATCAATACTTCATCGCTACTTCATCGTTACTTCATCGCTTCTTCATCGCTACTTCATCGCTACTTCGTCGCTACTTCATCACTACTTCAGCACTAGTTCATCGCTACTTCATCACTACTTCATCGCTACTTCATTGCTACTTCATCGCTACTTCATTGCTACTTCATCGCTACTTCATCACTACTTTATTGCTACTTTATCACTACTTCATCACTTCTTCATCGCTACTTCATCGCTACTTCATCGCTACCTCATTTATCGCTACTTCGTCGCTACTTCGTCGCTACTTCGTCGCTACTTCGTCGCTTCTTCGTCGCTACTTCTTCGCGACTTCATCACTACTTCATCAGTACTTCATCGCTACTTCATCACTACTTCATCGCTACTTCATCGCTTCATCGCTACTTCATCGCTTCTTCATTGCTTCTACATCGCTTCTTCATCGCTTCTTCATCGCTACTTCATCGCTACTTCGTTGCTACTTCATTGCTACTTCATTGCTACTTCATCGCTTCTTCATTGCTACTTCGTTGCTACTTCATCGCTTCTTCATCGCTTCTTCATCGCTACTTCGTTGCTACTTCATCGCTTCTTCATCGCTTCTTCATCGCTACTTCATTGCTACTTCATCGCTACTTCATTGCTACTTCATCACTACTTCGTTGCTACTTCATCGCTACTTCATTGCTACTTCATTGCTACTTCAGCGTTACTTCATCGCTACTTCCTTGCTGCTTCGGCTCTGCTTTGCCGCTATTTCGCCGCCATAAAAACATACTGAAAACCAGCTAAAACCATAAAAATGACAGAAATAAGCTATTCTGTCTTTATTTTCCGCACTATTTGTCTCTCTTTCCGTCGTCAACGTCTCTGGCAGTGACCCCTACCATCCATAGCAGACATGGAGACTCATCAGACCAGCAACATTTGTGCGGCACCCGGTGTGGTTTTCTGCTGCTGGAGCCCATCTGCTTCCAGGTTGGATGTGTTGTGCATTCAGAGATGCTCCTCTGCAGATTTCGGTTGGAACAAGTGCTTATCTGAGTTCCTGTTGCCTTTCTATCAGCTGGAAGTATGGTATGTGTCCTTCACCACGTCTACATGCACTGAGTTGCTGCCATGTGATTGGCTGATTAGAAATTTGCGGTAACAAGCAGTTGGGCAGGTGTACCTAATAAAGTGGCCGGTGTGTGTGTGTGTATGCATGTGTATTTGTGTTTGTTTGTTTGAGGTAATCTTGAAGGACTGTTGATGTATCGTGTTGTTTTTGATATGTAAGGCACAGCTGTTACGCGTGAAAAGTGCTATATAAATAAAATTTGTTTGATATAACAGGATTGAGGGCTTAATTGGATGATGTATGAGATGGTCATCCTGCAGCCATCCTGTCCATGTGAGGCTGGAAAACTGTCAGGATCCTGCATACTGAAAACCAGCTTCTCCCACCAGGATGAAGCTAAATCAGGATGTTTAAAATGGCACCTGTAATAACAGGACAGCTGATGGTAAGAAATACCAGCTGCAGGGCTTTAAATATCTCAGAAACTCCATAAATAAGTACGATAAAGTGTTAAATCAGCTTCTGTCAATGAGATTTAATAATGATGAGATTTATAATCTGATTAGTCGACTAATCGTTTCAGTATTCGATGACTAAACGGATCAGAATAGTGGTTAGATGCAGCCCTCGTGCACACTTTTCTACAGCTATGAAAACTGCGAGTACCTGGACTTCCAGGGGTCCCAGGGCCCGGCAGAGGGACTCTCTTATTGGGGGCAGCCTGTGGGGGCGTCTGAGGGCCTCCCTGTCTCTTTATCTGAGCCACGACTGGCTTCGGGGAGACCGGAGGCTTGGGTTTCCTCACAGGACCTCCTTCGTGCGGCGCCGGAGCTCCCTGATCGACACTGTTCCTGCGCGGAGCTGCAGGTGCGTCAGGCTGAGGTTGGGACTGAGGTTGCTCCGTCACCCCCCCGTCAGACGGGGGGCGGCGCTTCACGGTGGCCGTCCCGTTCTGGTACGGGACGGGCTGCGTGGTGTTGGGCTGCCCGGGGCCCACGGCCTCCCCGTTGGCCGCAGCCAGCTCCGCGTAGCCCTCGGGCTCCTTGTCCCGGCTCTTGGGTCGGCGCTTGACGGTGGACGACTCCTGGAGGGTGAAGTCCGATCCGTTGGGGTGGGCCTTGGAACTGCGGGGCCGTCGCTTCAGGGTCGCCGTGGCCTCGACCGCCTCCTCCTGGGGGTCTCCCTGGGAACCCTGGCCGTCACCCTGCAGGCAGACACAAAATACACACTAACGGAAAATTCATACATTCATGATAAGAGGTCATCGCTGCACAGACATCAGAACATCCACATAAATACACGTACGACGGAGAAGCTGAGCCGACAGATTCACACGGTTCCAGTGACAAAAAGCAGGAAATGCCAATAAACCGCACAGTAGAACACAAACAAATGCTGAAGCTCAGGCTTTTTAACTTTTCATATTTCATTTTGGGCCTTTTTGCATCCCTGATGAATTTCAACGGAAAATATAAATGTATGTTTTTTAACAACCTGTGGTGATTGTACAAAATCTCTCATATCTTTATAGAATTTGACATTCATTAAAGCATTTTCTTAACATTTTTTAAGCATCTTTATGGAGCTATTTTATGGTTTTCCCCCAAAATAGGTTTTAGATTTGCAGTACTTTATCTTTCTACTAAAATATGATAAAATTGTGCAGTTTTTTGCATAAATTCCTTAAAATAAAATGGAATTAGGGATTGCTGGATTACTACTACGTTTCTACTTCGTCGCTGCTTCGTCGCTGCTTCGTCGATACTTCGTCGATACTTCGTCGCTACTTCGTCGCTGCTTCGTCACGACTACGTTTCTACTTCGTCGCTACTTCGTAGCTGCTTCGTCACTACTACGTCGCTACTTCGTCGCTACTTCGTCGCTACTTCGTCGCTACTTCGTCGCTACTTCGTCGCTACTTCGTCGCTCGTTCCTCTCGGCTTTGTCGCTACTTCCTCTCGGCTTCGTCATTACTTCTTTGCTACTTCATCGCTACTTCGTTGCTGCTTCGTCGCTGCTTCGTTGCTGCTTCGTCGCTACTTCGTTGCTACTTCGTCGCGGCTTCGTCGCTGCTTCTTCGCTGCTTCGTCACTACTACGTCTCTACTTTGTCGCTACTTCGTCGCAACTTCGTCACTCCTTCGTCACTACTTCGTCGCTACTTCGTCACTACTTCGTCGCTACTTCGTCGCTACTTCGTCGCTACTTCGTAGGGACTTTGTCGCTACTTCCTCTGGGCTTCGTCATTACTTCGTTGCTACTTCATCACTACTTCGTTGCTACTTCGCCGCTGCTTCGTCGCTACTTTGTCGCTACTCGGTCGCTGCTTCGTCGCTGCTTCGTCGCTACTTTGTCGCTACTTCCTCTCGGCTTCGTCGTAACTTCGTTGCTACTTCATCACTACTTCGTTGCTACTTCGCCGCTGCTTCGTCGCTACTTTGTCGCTACTCGGTAGCTGCTAAGTTGCTACTTCGTCGCTACTTCGTCGTTACTTCGTCGCTACTTCGTCGCTACTTCGTCGTTGCTTTGTCGCTGCTTCGTCGCTGCTTCGTCGCTACTTCGTCGCTACTTCGTCTTTCTTCGTCGCTACTTCGTTGCTACTCCGTTGCTACTTCGTTGCTACTCCGTCGCTACTTCGTCGCTACTTCGTCGCTACTTCGTCGCTACTTCGTCGCTACTTCGTAGCTGCTTCGTAGCTGCTTCGTAGCTGCTTCCTCACTACTATGTTTCTACTTGGTTGCGACTTCGTAGCTGCTTCGTAGCTGCTTTGTCACTACTACGTTTCTACTTCGTCGCTACTTTGTCGCTGCTTCGTCGCTGCTTCGTCGCTGCTTCGTTGCTGCTTTGTCACTACTACGTTTCTACTTCGTCGCTACTTCGTCGCTGCTTCGTTGCTTCTTTGTCACTACTACGTTTCTACTTCGTCGCAACTTCGTCGCTGCTTTGTCGCTGCTTCGTCGCTGCTTCGTCGCTGCTTCGTCGCTGCTTCGTCGCTGCTTCGTCGCTGCTTCGTTGCTACTTCGTAGCGACTTCGTAGCTACTTTGTCGCTGCTACGTTTCTACTTCGTTGCAACTTCGTCGCTGCTTCGTCGATACTTCGTCGCTGCTTCGTCGCTGCTTCGTCGCTGCTTCGTCTCGGCTTCGTCTCGGCTTCATCTCGGCTTCGTCTCGGCTTCGTCGCTACTCTGTCATTTTATAGCAACATTTTATTTTGGAGAATAAGAAACTCAAAATGGCCCGAAATCAAATAAACGCAAACATATGAGCTTTTTCGGCAGAAACACGTCTGTGAAAAGATGGAACACAAGCAACTAAAGTCTGGAACAGAGACAACTGGAGGATCCTGAAAGCGAAGCAAGTGAAGGAGCAGCAGGTCAGGAAGCCTGCATCTCTGACGGGACGCGGTTGCTATGACAACCGCAGCTTCCACATCTCTAAAGCTCCGTCAATGCTGGAAAGTACATAGAGGTGTACAGCAAGACCTGGACCACATACTGGATCCATCACAGGAAGACCTGGACCACATACTGGATCCATTACAGCGAGACCTGGACCATATACTGGATCCATTACAGCGAGACCTGGACCACATACTGGATCCATCACAGCAAGACCTGGACCACATACTGGATCCATCACAGCCAGACCTGGACCACATACTGGATCCATCACACCAAGACCTGGACCACATACTGGATCCATTACAGCAAGACCTGGACCACATACTGGATCCATCACAGCAAATCCTGGACCACATACTGGATCCATCACAGCAAGACCTGGACCACATACTGGATCCATCACAGCGAGACCTGGACCACATACTGGATCCATCACAGCCAGACCTGGACCACATACTGGATCCATTACAGCGAGACCTGGACCACATACTGGATCCATCACAGCAAGACCTGGACCACATACTGGATCCATCACAGACCTGGACCACATACTGGATCCATCACAGACCTGGACCACATACTGGATCCATCACAGCCAGACCTGAACCACATATTGGATCCATCACAGACCTGGACCACATACTGGATCCATCACAAACCTGGACCACATACTGGATCCATCACAGCCAGACCTGGACCACATACTGGATGCATTACAGCGAGACCTGGACCACATACTGGATCCATTACAGCGAGACCTGGTCCACATACTGGATCCATCACAGCAAGACCTGGACCACATACTGGATCCATCACAGCCAGACCTGGACCACATACTGGATCCATCACACCAAGACCTGGACCACATACTGGATCCATCACAGACCTGGACCACATACTGGATCCATCACAGACCTGGACCACATACTGGATCCATCACAGCCAGACCTGGACCACATACTGGATCCATTACAGCCAGACCTGGACCACATACTGGATCCATCACACCAAGACCTGGACCACATACTGGATCCATCACAGACCTGGACCACATACTGGATCCATCACAGCCAGACCTGGACCACATACTCGATCCATCACAGACCTGGACCACATACTGGATCCATCACAGCCAGACCTGGACCACATACTGGATCCATTACAGCGAGACCTGGACCACATACTGGATCCATCACACCAAGACCTGGACCACATACTGGATCCATCACAGACCTGGACCACATACTGGATCCATCACAGCCAGACCTGGACCACATACTGGATCCATTACAGACCTGGACCACATACTGGATCCATCACAAACCTGGACCACATACTGGATCCATTACAGCGAGACCTGGACCACATACTGGATCCATCACAGCAAGACCTGGACCACATACTGGATCCATCACAGACCTGGACCACATACTGGATCCATCAAAGACCTGGACCACATACTGGATCCATCACAGCCAGACCTGGACCACATACTGGATCCATCACAGCAAGACCTGGACCACATACTGGATCCATCACAGCCAGACCTGGACCACATACTGGATCCATCACAGCGAGACCTGGACCACATCATGGATCCATCACAGCAAGACCTGGACCACATACTGGATCCATCACAGCCAGACCTGGACCACATACTGGATCCATCACAGCGAGACCTGGACCACATCATGGATCCATCACAGCAAGACCTGGACCACATACTGGATCCATCACAGCGAGACCTGGACCACATACTGGATCCATAACAGCGAGACCTGGACCACATACTGGATCCATTACAGCGAGACCTGGACCACATACTGGATCCATCACAGAGAGACCTGGACCACATACTGAATCCATCACAGACCTGGACCACATACTGGATCCATCACAGCCAGACCTGGACCACATACTGGATCCATCACAGCGAGACCTGGACCACATACTGGATCCATCACAGTGAGACCTGGAACACATACTGAATCCATCACAGCCAGACCTGGACCACATACTGGATCCATCACAGAGAGACCTGGACCACATACTGAATCCATCACAGCGAGACCTGGACCACATACTGGATCCATTACAGCGAGACCTGGACCACATACTGGATCCATAACAGCGAGACCTGGACCACATACTGGATCCATCACAGCAAGACCTGGTCCACATCCTGGATCCATCACAGCGAGACCTGGACCACATACTGGATCCATCACAGCCAGACATGGACCACATACTGAATCCATCGCAGCCAGACATGGACCACATACTGGATCCATCACAGCAAGACCTGGACCACATACTGGATTCATCACAGCCAGACCTGGACCACATACTGAATCCATCGCAGCCAGACATGGACCACATACTGGATCCATCACAGCAAGACCTGGACCACATACTGGATCCATCACAGCGAGACCTGGACCACATACTGGATCCATCACAGAGAGACCTGGACCACATCCTGGATCCATGACAGACCTGAACCACATACTGGATCCATCACAGCCAGACCTGGACCACATACTGGATCCATCACACCAAGACCTGGACCACATACTGGATCCATTACAGCAAGACCTGGACCACATACTGGATCCATCACAGCAAATCCTGGACCACATACTGGATCCAT
Source organism: Atherinomorus stipes (assembly GCA_023101725.1). Classification (NCBI taxonomy): domain Eukaryota; kingdom Metazoa; phylum Chordata; class Actinopteri; order Atheriniformes; family Atherinidae; genus Atherinomorus; species Atherinomorus stipes. Next base: position 260,283 of record JALJCO010006282.1, read on the forward strand.
CACAGCAAGACCTCGACCACATACTGGATCCATTACAGCGAGACCTGGACCACATACTGGATCCATCACAGCAAATCCTGGACCACATACTGGATCCATAACAGCCAGACCTGGACCACATACTGGATCCATTACAGCGAGACCTGGACCACATACTGGATCCATCACAGCAAGACCTGGACCACATACTGGATCCATCACAGACCTGGACCACATACTGGATCCATCACAGACCTGGACCACATACTGGATCCATCACAGCCAGACCTGAACCACATATTGGATCCATCACAGACCTGGACCACATACTGGATCCATCACAAACCTGGACCACATACTGGATCCATCACAGCCAGACCTGGACCACATACTGGATGCATTACAGCGAGACCTGGACCACATACTGGATCCATTACAGCGAGACCTGGTCCACATACTGGATCCATCACAGCAAGACCTGGACCACATACTGGATCCATCACAGCCAGACCTGGACCACATACTGGATCCATCACACCAAGACCTGGACCACATACTGGATCCATCACAGACCTGGACCACATACTGGATCCATCACAGACCTGGACCACATACTGGATCCATCACAGCCAGACCTGGACCACATACTGGATCCATTACAGCCAGACCTGGACCACATACTGGATCCATCACACCAAGACCTGGACCACATACTGGATCCATCACAGACCTGGACCACATACTGGATCCATCACAGCCAGACCTGGACCACATACTCGATCCATCACAGACCTGGACCACATACTGGATCCATTACAGCGAGACCTGGACCACATACTGGATCCATCACAGCAAGACCTGGACCACATACTGGATCCATCACAGCCAGACCTGGACCACATACTGGATCCATTACAGCGAGACCTGGACCACATACTGGATCCATCACACCAAGACCTGGACCACATACTGGATCCATCACAGACCTGGACCACATACTGGATCCATCACAGCCGGACCTGGACCACATACTGGATCCATCACACCAAGACCTGGACCACATACTGGATCCATCACAGACCTGGACCACATACTGGATCCATTACAGACCTGGACCACATACTGGATCTATCACAAACCTGGACCACATACTGGATCCATTACAGCGAGACCTGGACCACATACTGGATCCATCACAGCAAGACCTGGACCACATACTGGATCCATCACAGACCTGGACCACATACTGGATCCATCAAAGACCTGGACCACATACTGGATCCATCACAGCCAGACCTGGACCACATACTGGATCCATCACAGCAAGACCTGGACCACATACTGGATCCATCACAGCCAGACCTGGACCACATACTGGATCCATCACAGCAAGACCTGGACCACATCATGGATCCATCACAGCGAGACCTGGACCACATACTGGATCCATCACAGACCTGGACCACATACTGAATCCATCACAGACCTGGACCACATACTGGATCCATCACAGCCAGACCTGGACCACATACTGGATCCATCACACCAAGACCTGGACCACATACTGGATCCATCACAGCAAGACCTGGACCACATACTGGATCCATCACAGCAAGACCTGGACCACATACTGGATCCATTACAGCGAGACCTGGACCACATACTGGATCCATTACAGCGAGACCTGGACCACATACTGGATCTATAACAGCGAGACCTGGACCACATACTGGATCCATCACAGCCTGACCTGGACCACATACTGGATCCATTACAGCGAGGCCTGGACCACATACTGGATCCATTACAGCGAGACCTGGACCACATACTGGATCCATCACAGAGAGACCTGGACCACATACTGAATCCATCACAGACCTGGACCACATACTGGATCCATCACAGCCTGACCTGGACCACATACTGGATCCATTACAGCGAGACCTGGACCACATACTGGATCTATAACAGCGAGACCTGGACCACATACTGGATCCATCACAGCAAGACTTGGTCCACATCATGGATCCATCACAGCGAGACCTGGACCACATACTGGATCCACCACAGCAAAACCTAGACCACACACTGGATCCATCACAGAGAGACCTGGATCACATACTGGATCCATCACAGTGAGACCTGGACCACATACTGAATCCATCACAGCCAGACCTGGACCACATACTGGATCCATCACAGAGAGACCTGGACCACATACTGAATCCATCACAGCGAGACCTGGACCACATACTGGATCCATTACAGCGAGACCTGGACCACATACTGGATCCATAACAGCGAGACCTGGACCACATACTGGATCCATTACAGCGAGACCTGGACCACATACTGGATCCATCACAGAGAGACCTGGACCACATACTGAATCCATCACAGACCTGGACCACATACTGGATCCATCACAGCCAGACCTGGACCACATACTGGATCCATCACAGCAAGACCTGGACCACATACTGGATCCATCACAGCAAGACCTGGACCACATACTGAATCCATCACAGCCTGACCTGGACCACATAGTGGATCCATTACAGTGAGACCTGGTCCACATACTGGATCTATAACAGCGAGACCTGGACCACATACTGGATCCATCACAGCAAGACTTGGTCCACATCATGGATCCATCACAGCGAGACCTGGACCACATACTGGATCCACCACAGCAAAACCTGGACCACATACTGGATCCATCACAGAGAGACCTGGACCACATACTGGATCCATCACAGCAAGACCTGGACCACATACTGGATCCATCACAGTGAGACCTGGACCACATACTGAATCCATCACAGCCAGATCTGGACCACATACTGGATCCACCACAGCGAGACCTGGACCACATACTGGATCCATCACAGCGAGACCTGGACCACATACTGGATCCATCACAGTGAGACCTGGACCACATACTGAATCCATCACAGCCAGACCTGGACCACATACTGGATCCATCACAGAGAGACCTGGACCACACACTGAATCCATCACAGCCAGACCTGGACCACATACTGGATCCATTACAGCAAGACCTGGACCACATACTGGATTCATAACAGCAAGACCTGGACCACATACTGGATCCATCACAGCAAGACCTGGTCCACATACTGGATCCATCACAGCGAGACCTGGACCACCTACTGGATCCATCACAGCAAGACCTGGACCACATACTGAATCCATCGCAGCCAGACATGGACCACATACTGGATCCATCACAGCAAGACCTGGACCACATACTGGATCCATCACAGCCAGACCTGGACCACATACTGAATCCATCGCAGCCAGACATGGACCACATACTGGATCCATCACAGCAAGACCTGGACCACATACTGGATCCATCACAGCGAGACCTGGACCACATACTGGATCCATCACAGAGAGACCTGGACCACATCCTGGATCCATGACAGACCCGAACCACATACTGGATCCATCACAGCCAGACCTGGACCACATACTGGATCCACCACAGCGAGACCTGGACCACATACTGGATCCATAACTGCAAGTTCTGGTCCACATACTGGATCCATCACAGCAGCATGGCTGGAAACTGGAGAGTCCGGCTGCTGAACTGGACCGCCTGCAGTGGTGTTGCTCGGTAAATTTCACCCTGGAACTACTTGTCACAGATGATTTGCTGCCATCAGATTCAAAACGAGTTCATATTTTTTATGAAATGATAAAATGTCTCAGTTTCAACATCTGACATGTTGCTTCTGTTCTACTGGAGATAAAATATGAGTTTAGGTATTTGTGAATCAGTACATCATGTTTTTATTTATATCTTTAACAGTGTCATTACAATTACGGTTGCAATACAATAGATGATATTTAACTTTATACATTACATAAACAGATGCATATTTCAGATAGATAGATAGATAGATAGATAGATAGATAGATAGATAGATAGATAGATAGATAGATAGATAGATAGATAGATAGATAGAGTGGGTACGGAAAGTATTCAGACCCCTTTAAACTTTTCATTCTGTTTCATTGCAGCATTTTTATGCTGTTTTTATTGCCAAAGTTGCAATAATGGAATACATGTCACTTACAAAGCAATCATAGTTTTACATGTTGTATGGTAAATAAAGTAAAATAAATGCTGAATGGTAACACACTTGCACACACACACACACACGTAAAAGAAAAAACAATGATGAAACGAAATGTAATAAACATATCAGCAACATCATCCATGTATAGGTAGGAGGCAAGAACATGGTGTATGTAATCAATTTGGGTGTTATAAATGATAAATAAATAAAAGAAAAAGTACCAGCCCAAGCTGAAAGCATATCAGGCCACGTCACAGCACAAACCAGACAGATGCTGTGCATGTGATAGATGAAATGAACAGCATATCACAGTCAGCATCGGCATTGTCCCAAAGGATCGTTCACAGAGTGACGTTAACCTCTGAGGGGCTCTTCAAATATCTTAAGACTGGCTCCCATACATCATGGAAAACTACCTGACTGCCTGCATCTTTATATCTAAGTTTTTCCATGCATAAGGTCTCACTCAGTTCCCTGTACCACATTTCAAATGAAGGCACATTATCTGACTTCCAGTGTCTCAGAATAAGTTTTTTAAAGTTGTTTTTGGTGCCAAAACATACAGAATGTTGTGGAGACTTGGAGCTGTTCGAGTACTGGGTTGAGTTACATGTTGATCCCAGAATGGCAGCTAGAGGGCAGAGTTCAGTGCTTTTGAGTAAAAATCAAACACTGAAGACCATCAGCACCCCATCTAGACAGAAAAAAACAGAAATGTAGACATTTTTTCAAATTTATTACAGAAAACCTGAAATATGACATGGTGATAAGTATTGAGTACTTTGCTCAGTACTGAGTAGAAGTACTTCTGAGCTGGTACAGCCATGAGTCTTCTTGGGAATGATGCAACAATGTTCCACACCTGGATTTGGGATCTTCTGGTTCTTCTTGCAGATCCTCTCCAGTTCTGTCAGGTTGGATGGTGAACGGTGGTGTTCAGCCATTTTCAGGTCTCTCAGAGATGCTCAGTTGGGTCCAAGTCAGGGTTCTGGCTGGGCCGGTCCAGAATGATCCAGAGTGGTTCTGATCCACTCCTTTGTTATTTCAGCTGTGTGTGAGGGTCATTGTCTTGTTGGAAGGTGAACCTTCGGCCCAGTCTGAGCTTCTGAACTCTGGAAGAGCTTTTCTTCCAGGATCTCTGTACTTGGCCGCATTCATCTTTCCTTCAACTGCAACCAGTCGTCCTGTCCCTGCAGCTGAAAAACACCCCCATAGCATGATGCTGCCACCACCACGTTTCACTGTTGGGATGGTATTGGGCAGGTGATGAGCAGTGCCTGGTTTTCTCCACACATACCGCTCAGAACAGGGGTGTCAAACATAAGGCCCGGGGGCCAAAACCGGCCCACCAGAGGGTCCAGTCTGGCCCGCAAGGTGAATTATTAAATGTCACATTTAAAACAAAAAAACAAACTCTACTTTCTGATTGGTCCCCCAGAGCTTGAAATTGTTTTAAATGTCTAAATATGAAGTATTACAATAATACTTTACAGATCTGACCTCAGTTTATATCATGAGGTCAGTACTTCACACATGTGGAAATCTTATTTCTCTTAAAAATTTCCCGATCATAATGTGAAATATTGTATTTTTTAGTTCCTGATACCAGTTATTCAATATTACAGGAAGTGATTTTTTTAGATCATTGTGATCTGTAAATTAACTTTTGTGTCGTATTTGAATGAGTTGATCATAATGTTAATAATAAAAGTAAAAATATAAAAACACATATATTAAAAATATTCAATATTTGGGAGTTTTTAACAGTAAATTAATTAGATCAATTCAGATTTATATGAGTTTATAATAAAATGTATATAAATATTTTGTTATACGAAAATATATAATAAAATGTTGACTGAAATTAATAGATAAAATGAATAAATAAAACAAAATATAATCAAATGAGGCAAAATATTGTTGGAACCAATTATGTTTCTCAATAAATTTCATGTTCATTTTTTCTAAAAGGAAAGTTAATTAAATATTAAACATCTTGACAATGTGCTAAAATAAAGGGAAACATTTGCATGTATTGTTATTTATAGATTGTGTTATAATATTCCCGGTCCGGCCCACTTGAGATCAAATTGTGCCATTTGTGGCCCCTGAACTAAAATGAGTTTGACACCTCTGAATGAACTCCAGAAAGTTCAATCTTGGTCTCATCAGACCAGAGAATCTTATTTCTCTCAGTCTGGGAGTCCTTCATGTGTTTTTGGCAAACTCTATGCGGGCTTTCATATGTCTGCACTGAGGAGAGGCTTCCATCGGGCCGCTCTGCCATAAAGCCCCGACTGGTGGAGGCTGCAGTGATACTGACTTTGTGGAACTTTCTCCATCTCCCTACTGCATCTCTGGAGCTCAGCCACAGTGATCTTTGGCTTCTTCTTTACTCTCTCACCAAGGCTCTTCTCCCACCATTGCTCAGTTTGGCTGGACGGCCGGGTCTAGGAAGAGTTCTGGTCGTCCCAAACTTCTTCCATGTAAGGACTATGGAGGCCACCGTGCTCTTAGGAACCTTTAGTGCTGCAGAAACTCTTTTGTAACCTTGTCCAGATCTGTGTCTCGCCACAATTCTGTCTCTGAGCTCCTTGGACAGTTCCTTCCACCTCATGATCCTCATTTGCTCTGACATGCACTGTGAGCTGGAAACTCTTATATAGACAGGTGTGTGTCTTTCCTAATCACGTCCAATCAGTTTAATTAAACACAGCTGGACTCCAATGAAGGAGTAGAACCATTTCAAGGAGGATCAGAAGGAATGGACAGAATATGAGTTACATATGAGTCACTGCAAAGGGTCTGAATACATATGACCATGTCATATTTCAGTTTTTCTTTTTTAATAAATTTCTACATTTCTAGTTTTTTTCTGTGAAGATGGGGTGCTGAGTGACATCAATGAGAAATAATATGAACTTTGATTTTAGCAAATGGCTGCAATGAAACAAAGATTAAAAAGTTTAAAAGGGTCTGAATACTTTCCGTACTGACTGTAGACAGACATGTATATAGATAGTTACCTGTCCTTCTCCTTCTCCTCGTCCCTGACGGCGGATGGTGAGGCTCCCTTCCTCTGCAAACGGCAAGTTCTCCGATGAGCTGCCACTGCCTCCCGAGCCGGGGTGGGGGGAGGACGGAGGCTGGGGCGAGGAGGAATTTACCGGGGGAGGTGAGACTTCAGGTTGGGTGGAGGATGGAGATGACGATGTTGTCTGGTCCCACTTGGCTGCTGCCACCAGCTCAGTAACGGGGCCGCTGATGGTCCGCCGCCGGTTCACCACCTCCCCATCCAGGCCGATGGCGTCGCGCGTTTTCCCCACCTGGTCAACATAAACCACGGCAGCCAATCAGCACGCTGGAAACCACCAACACATGAACGAACGGGGTTTTAGAAGAGAACGGTGTACCTGCAAGAAGTTCCTCTGCAGCGCCATGCCTTTGGCTCCGCCCCCTATCGAGGACATCTCCAGCATGGCGGCAATGCTCCTCACACTCCCCACGCTGCTGGTCTCCACGGGGGTGGTCTCCACGGACACCCCCAGGTCGCTGGCCCGCCGCTGCTGGTGGTAAGGCACGTCCAGCATCCCCCCGGTGGTGGCGAGCGGCAGCGGGGCGTTGGCCTCCGTCAGGTTGGAGTTGGAGCTGGAGATCGCAGAGCTGGAGCGTTTTGGGGGAGGTGGGGGGGGCCCTTTCTTCTTCTGGCGCAGGGCGAAGGACTGGGTCTGGCTGCGGGGGCCGGTCTTGTCCTGGTTGCGTACCGAGTGGCTGCGGCTCACGCGGTGGGTCACCGTGGCGTACTTGCCCCCGTCTGGTCGGGCCACGGTGGAGACCTGACCCGCTACCTCGGCTCCTCCCCCCCCACGTCCCGGCCCCCCCTCCGTCCTGCTCATCACACTCCCCGTCTGAGACGGCGTAGCGGTTGAGGCTGTGGGCGCGTTTCTTTTGAAGAGCCGAGGGTTCGGCCCCCTCCTCCTCGACCTCGGCCTCGGGTGGCAGGCAGAGGAGCGGGACCTGGGGCTGCTGGCCCTCCACCACCTGCGTCTGAGGGGGGTGCTGCTGCTGGGGGGGCTGGCATGGAGCTCCGCGCTGGGTGGGGGAGGGAGGTCCGTCTCCTTGGACTAGCTGGGGGGACGGCTTGGGCTTGGCCTGCGGGGAAGCTGAGCTCTGAACGGAGGAGGTGGAGGAGGAGGATGAAGTCCTGGTCTTGGTGGGGGTGTGAGGGGGGGTGTAAGGAGGCGCGGGTTGGGAGTGAGAGTGGGAGTGGCGATGTTTGCCTTGTGAGGACACGCTGCCTCTGTGGGAGGAGCTGCTTCCCTGACTGCTCTGCTGCCTCATAGTCCTCGCCTCCTTCTTGGGCGGCCCCCCTCCTCCGGTAATCACCTCCTCGTGGTCTTTGCTGAGGGTGCGTGTTCGCTGAGCTTTGGCCTCCTGACCCGGCTGGGTCATGGCGCTTTGTAACTCCGTGCTCAGCTCACTGTCCTGGAACGTGCTCATCTTTGGAGACATGACCTCTGAAAGGACGGAAGGACTGTGATTCAGAGTTAATCGTTACCGCGGTAACAGTCCGACCGTTTGACCTCTGCCTTACATATGGCATCATATAAGCTCATTAAGACTTAATCAATATAGAAAGCCCTGTTTCCACCAAGAGGGTCGTACAAAAGAGTATTAGGACAACAGAAGAAAAAAAAAATCAGAATTCTGACTTTTTTCTTAGAGATGGGGGGGGGTGGGGGGGGGGGGGGGGGGGCAATTTAATAAATAATGTTGACATATGACCTTTATCAAAGCTCAAACTGCTTTACACTGTTATTGTCCAGTACAGCAAACAAATGGTTGCAGGCTTATAACTTTATTATGAACTTTTATTCTTTTATGATCAACTTCGCTCTGATGGACCCACACTTTGTTTTGTTAAAGTAACTTTTCACCTGCAAATGTTTTCCTTCCATTTAAGCAGCAAAAGATTGTGAAAGAGGTTAAATTCACGTCTTGCCAACGCCATTAAACATCAGAGGAAGAAGTACAGATGTTCCAATAAAGGGCAGTTCAAACAAAATAAGTTGTTTTTATTCACCCAGACACTAAAAAACAATATTTAAGAGCGTAGTCATGATACCACGGTGTACCGTGGTATTTAAGCTCAAGGTCATACCGTCAGAATTTCATACCAGCACATGCCCAGGACTCCCTCCTCCCCCAACCCATACTCCTCGCTCCCACACACACCCACACACACCCACACACACCTCATTCCCCCCTACTTACTACTTCCTTCATACACACCCTCCCTCCCCACCCTCCTCCTCCTCCTGCTCTAAATCATGCAGGAAAGTGGTCTCTGAGGACCAGGACTAAGAAACGCTGGTCTAAAGAATCATCTTTAGTGGGACTTGCAAAAGTGGGAACAGCGTCATGTTGTTAAGAAACAGGTTTTTTCTGTCCACCCTTTTCCTCCTTTGTTTCTGTGTTGCTTGTGTGATAATCTAAGGAAGCTGCTGCACTCTAACATGGAGGTGTGATGGCTGATACATCTCTAGGCTGATACCCTGCCTGAAGGTAAGGGTTAGTGTTGTTGTCAAGACCACAAGACCAGGACATCACCGAGACCAGGAGCTGAGACCAAGACATTGTACAGAACTAGGTAATGTCTTGGTCTTGATAATGTCTCGGTAATGTCTTGGTCTTGGTCCCTGGTTCTGGTAATGTCTTGGTCTCGATAATGTCTCGGTAATGTCTTGGTCTTGGAACCTGGTTCTGATAATGTCTTGGTCTTGGTCCCTGGTTCTGGTTATGTCTTGGTCTTGATAATGTCTCGGTAATGTCTTGGTCTTGGTCCCTGGTTCTGGTAATGTCTTGGTCTCGATAATGTCTCGGTAATGTCTTGGTCTTGGTCTCTGGTTCTAGTAATGTCTTGGTCTTGGTCCCTGGTTCCAGTTATGTCTTGGTCTCGATAATGTCTCGGTAATGTCTTGGTCTTGGAACCTGGTTCTGGTAATGTCTTGGTCTTGAGTACTTGTCTCAGTTATGCCTTGGTCTTGGTCCCTGGTTCTAGTAATGTCTTGGTCTTGGTCCTGGTTCCAGTTATGTCTTGGTCTTGATAATGTCTCAGTAATGTCTTGGTCTTGGTCCCTGGTTCTGGTAATGTCTTAAGTCTCGATAATGTCCTGGTCTGGGAACCTGGTTCTGGTAATGTCTTAAGTTCGATAATGTCCTGGTCTTGGAACATGGTTCTGATAATGTCTTGGTCTTAATGTCTTGGTCTTGGTCCCTTGTTCCGTAATGTCTTGGTCTCGATAATGTCTCGGTAATGTCTTGGAACCTGGTTCTGGTAATGTCTTGGTCTCGAGAATATCTCCATAAAGTCTTGGTCTTGATAATGTCTCGGGAATGTCTTGGTCTTGGTCCCTGGTTTTCAGTTATGTCTTGGTCTTGATAATGTCTCGGTAATGTCTTGGTCTTGGTCTTGGTACTTGGTCTCAGTAATGTCTTGGTCTCGGTCCCTGGTTCTGGTAATGTCTGGGTCTTGGTCCGTGGTTCCAGTTATGTCTTGGTCTTGATAATGTCTCAGTAATGTCTTGGTCTTGGTACTTGGTACTTGGTCTCAGTAATGCCTTGGTCTTGGTCGCTGGTTCCGGTAATGTCTTGGTCTTGATAATGTCTCAGTAATGTCTTGGTCTTGGTCCCTGGTTCTGGTAATGTCTTGGTCTTGGTCCCTGGTTCCAGTTATGTCTTGGTCTTGATTATGTCTCGGTAATGTTTTGGTCTTGGTCCCTGGTTCTGGTAATGTCTTGGTCTTGGTACTTGGTCTCAGTAATGCCTTGGTCTTGGTCCCTGGTTCTGGTTATGTCTTGGTCTTGGTCCCTGGTTCAGTTTGTTGGCTGATAATGTCTCGGATGTCTTGGTCTTGGTCCCTGGTTCTGGTAATGTCTTGGTCTTGGTACTTGGTCTCAGTAATGCTTGGTCTTGGTCTGGTGTTGTTTGGTGGCTGGCAGTTTGTTTGGTTGATAATGTCTCGGTAATGTCTTGGTCTTGGTCCCTGGTTCTGGTAATGTCTTGGTCTTGGTACTAGGTCTCAGTAATGTCTTGGTCTTGGTCCCTGGTTCTGGTTATGTCTTGGTCTTGATAATGTCTCGGTAATGTCTTGGTCTTGGTCCCTGGTTCTGGTAATGTCTTAAGTCTCGATAATGTCTTGGTCTTGGTCCCTGGTTCTGGTATTGTCTTGGTCTTGATAATGTCTCAGTAATGTCTTGGTCTTGGTCCCTGGTTCTGGTAATGTCTTGGTCTTGGTACTTGGTCTCGGTAATGTCTTGGTCTTGGTCCCTGGTTCTGGTAATGTCTTGGTCTTGGTACTTGGTCTCGGTAATGTCTTGGTCTTGGTCCCTGGTTCTGGTAATGTCTTGGTCTCGATAATGTCTAGTATGTCTTGGTCTTGGTACTTGGTCTCGATAATGTCTTGGTCTTGGTCCCTGGTTCTGGTAATGTCTTGGTCTTGGTACTTGGTCTAGTTATGCCTTGGTCTTGGTCCCTGGTTCTAGTAATGTCTTGGTCTTGGTCCCTGGTTCCAGTTATGTCTTGGTCTTGATAATGTCTCAGTAATGTCTTGGTCTTGGTCCCTGGTTCTGGTAATGTCTTGTTGTTGTTGGTGGGCGGTGGGTTTAGTGTGTGGTGGATGGTTGATTGTCTTGGTCTTAATGTCTTGGTCTTGGTCCCTTGTTCCGGTAATGTCTTGGTCTCGATAATGTCTCAGTAATGTCTTGGCTGGTTGGTGTCTGGTCTGAGTTGTGGGTATGTTGGTATGTCTTGGTCTTGGTCCTGGTTTTCAGTTATGTCTTGGTCTTGATAATGTCTCGGTAATGTCTTGGTCTTGGTCTTGGTACTTGGTCTCAGTAATGTCTTGGTCTCGGTCCCTGGTTCTGGTAATGTCTTGGTCTTGGTCCCTGGTTCCAGTTATGTCTTGGTCTTGATAATGTCTCAGTAATGTCTTGGTCTTGGTACTTGGTACTTCGTCTCAGTAATGCCTTGGTCTTGGTCCCTGGTTCCGGTAATGTCTTGGTCTTGATAATGTCTCAGTAATGTCTTGGTCTTGGTCCCTGGTTCTGGTAATGTCTTGGTCTTGGTCCCTGGTTCCAGTTATGTCTTGGTCTTGATAATGTCTCGGTAATGTCTTGGTCTTGGTCCCTGGTTCTGGTAATGTCTTGGTCTTGGTACTTGGTCTCAGTAATGCCTTGGTCTTGGTCCCTGGTTCTGGTTATGTCTTGGTCTTGGTCCCTGGTTCCAGTTATGTCTTGGTCTTGATAATGTCTCGGTAATGTCTTGGTCCCTGGTTCTGGTAATGTCTTGGTCTTGGTACTTGGTCTCAGTAATGCCTTGGTCTTGGTCCCTGGTTCTAGTAATGTCTTGGTCTTGGTCCCTGGTTCCAGTTATGTCTTGGTCTTGATAATGTCTCGGTAATGTCTTGGTCTTGGTCCCTGGTTCTGGTAATGTCTTGGTCTTGGTACTAGGTCTCAGTAATGTCTTGGTCTTGGTCCCTGGTTCTGGTAATGTCTTGGTCTTGATAATGTCTCGGTAATGTCTTGGTCTTGGTCCCTGGTTCTGGTCATGTCTTAAGTCTCGATAATGTCTTGGTCTTGGTCCCTGGTTCTGGTATTGTCTTGGTCTCGATAATGTCTCAGTAATGTCTTGGTCTTGGTCCCTGGTTCTGGTAATGTCTTGGTCTTGGTACTTGGTCTCGGTAATGTCTTGGTCTTGGTCCCTGGTTCTGGTAATGTCTTGGTCTTGGTACTTGGTCTCGGTAATGTCTTGGTCTTGGTCCCTGGTTCTGGTAATGTCTTGGTCTCGATAATGTCTCAGTATGTCTTGGTCTTGGTACTTGGTCTCGATAATGTCTTGGTCTTGGTCCCTGGTTCCAGTTATGTCTTGGTCTTGATAATGTCTCAGTAATGTCTTGGTCTTGGTCCCTGGTTCTGGTAATGTCTTGGTCTTGGTACTTGGTCTCGGTAATGTCTTGGTCTTGGTCCCTGGTTCTGGTAATGTCTTGGTCTTGGTACTTGGTCTCGGTTATGTCTTGGTCTTGGTCCCTGGTTCCAGTTATGTCTTGGTCTTGATAATGTCTCGGTAATGTCTTGGTCTTGGTCCCTGGTTCTGGTAATGTCTTGGTCTTGGTACTTGGTCTCAGTAATGCCTTGGTCTTGGTCCCTGGTTCTGGTAATGTCTTGGTCTTGGTCCCTGGTTCCAGTTATGTCTTGGTCTTGATAATGTCTCGGTAATGTCTTGGTCTTGGTCCCTGGTTCTGGTAATGTCTTGGTCTTGGTACTAGGTCTCAGTAATGCCTTGGTCTTGGTCCCTGGTTCTGGTTATGTCTTGGTCTTGATAATGTCTCGGTAATGTCTTGGTCTTGGTCCCTGGTTCTGGTCATGTCTTAAGTCTCGATAATGTCTTGGTCTTGGTCCCTGGTTCTGGTAATGTCTTGGTCTCGATAATGTCTCAGTAATGTCTTGGTCTCGGTCCCTGGTTCTGGTAATGTCTTGGTCTTGGTACTTGGTCTCGGTAATGTCTTGGTCTTGGTCCCTGGTTCTGGTAATGTCTTGGTTTGGTATTGGTCTCGGTAATGTCTTGGTCTTGGTCCCTGGTTCTGGTAATGTCTTGGTTGATTGTCTAGTATGTTTGGTCTTGGTCTTGGTCTCGATAATGTCTTGGTCTTGGTCCCTGGTTCTGGTATTGTCTTGGTCTCGATAATGTCTCAGTAATGTCTTGGTCTTGGTCCCTGGTTCTGGTAATGTCTTGGTCTTGGTTTGGTCGGTATGTCTTGGTCTTGGTCCTGGTTCTGGTATGTTTGGTCTTGGTCTTGGTCTCGGTATGTCTTGGTCTTGGTCCCTGGTTCTGGTATGTCTTGGTCTTGGTCCTGGTTCAGTTGTGTTTGGTCTTGATATGTCTCGGTATGTCTTGGTCTTGGTCCCTGGTTCTGGTAATGTCTTGGTCTCGATAATGTCTCGGTAATGTCTTGGTCTTGGTCCCTGGTTCTGGTAATGTCTTGGTCTTGGTCCCTGGTTCCAGTTATGTCTTGGTCTTGATAATGTCTCGGTAATGTCTTGGTCTTGGTCCCTGGTTCTGGTAATGTCTTGGTCTTGGTCCCTGGTTCTGGTAATGTCTTGGTCTGTTGGCTGCTGAAACATAATGGAAATCAGGGGTGACCCAACCAGACTGCACAAAACTGGATATGGGGTAACAGGATCCAAATGGAAGGGTCCAAAACCAGCAGGACTACTCAGAATCCGGGTCTTTCTTAGTGTTTGCCTATGTAAACGCGTTATCCTGTGCCGTGCAGAGCCAGACCCTTTTGTTGGAAACAAGGCTAAACTATCATCTGCTAGCTTACTCACCGTCTGGTGGTGGGCTGTCCATTGACATGACTTCCTGCTGCTGTGTGATTGGCGGGGGCTTCTTTCGAAGGGAGCCCCGCCCATCTAAACTGCGCTGCATTTCAGCCAGCCGCTTCACCGCCAACATCAGCTTCTTCTGGTGGCCTAAAAAGCGTAACATAGGAGGAGCAGCTTTATAAAGACTGAATGAAATGTGAAATATTGTGTCATCAGTTAGATATTTCCCCAACAGAGCACTTCACTCAGACCGCAGGTTTATTCATGGGTATATGGATGTACGAGGCAGGCGTCTTCTCTGCCCCAAAGATTCCCATCAAAAATTCCTTTCTGACCAAGCTGATTATTGACCTCGGTGGTTTAGTATATGACATCATCATTGACCTCCTAACCACCCACTGGTCGAGGCAGGAATACCTTTCCTGAGTCTTCTCCCAGTTAAAATGGACTTTTTCCTCCACTACTGCCTGCTGGTGCATGCATGCTTACAGCAGGTCGGAGGATTGAACCAAAAAGAAGATTAAATACGCTTCAGTGGTTTTACCATTTTATGAATTGGCCTCATATGAACACAATCGTAATAAATTGGCCTAATTTGAGTAATAATACATTTATGTCATTGGATTACAGTGGATTGGATTTGTAGACAAGCTTAGCTGTGAATTGTCAGTATATAATCCAAATTGAAATTAACTGGATATATGTACCATATTTTCCAGACTAAAAGTCTTAAAAGTAAAAAAATGCATCATGAAAAGGAAAAAAAAAAGAAGACCCAAATATGTTGCATTCATTTATTCAAAATAGGGCAATTTTAGGATTTCTCATACCCTATTTGTAACTACTGAAACTTCCCCAATCACTTATTCCAAAGTAAATTTCTGTCATTGATCACAAACATCATAAAGAAGGATAAACATGTTCTTTGAGGGTTTGTTCCACCACACAGACATTACAGCCAGATGTCCAAAATTAACTCCTCTCACTGAGATAAAAGGCTGTTTTGGCGCCTTCATGTGGTTTTAGATGGTAATATTTACACCTTAACTCAAGTCAGTCAATATGAATTAACACTTAAAATAAGTTAAATAGAATACATTTTAATATATATGAGTCGCACTGGACTAGCGGTAGCCACCAAACTGTGACAAAAGTGTGACTTATAGTCCAGAAAATACGGTAATTATATTTCAGACTGTGCAGTCTGAAATTACAGATCTCTTTGCCACTTTAGAATATTCTGAACACATTAATCGTGTATTGAAGGTGTTTCTAAGTATTGGCCTGATTTAAGTGGAGTGAATGTGAGCAGCTTGTGACAACAAAATGTTTTACTGTTGTACCTTTTTATTTTCTGTCTGCGACGTCGAATGAGGTCAATGAAGATTTGGATAAGACTATATGTTTTACTTTTGTCTTTTTCTTTCTTTTGCCATTCAAACGTACCGTAATATTACCTCATGGAAGGTAAATAATGTGTTTACACCTTACCCAGTTTGGTGATCCCTATCTCCTGCAGGTCTTCCCAGGTGATGTCAGTGATGAAATCGATGTTTTCATAACCGTTCTGCACCAGCACTTGATGGTACTGGCTGAGACCAATCGCAGACAACCACTCGCCCAGGTTGCTCTGTGGAAACACGGAAACACGTCACCAGTCACTGGTCAGTCGGGCCAGCATGCAGCTCTCATGGAGGACTCCAGTTAGAGTAAAAGTAAAAACTGGCCCAGAAAGTAAGACAAGGACTCATTTTTCAGTCAGTACAAATGTCTTTTATGGTTTAGGCGTGAGAACAGACATCGTATGTGTTTGTACTCAACAGCCACTTCATCAGGTCCACCTGCCCATCCACCTTATAACACAAATGTCTAACCGGCCAATCACATGGCAGCAACTCAGCACATCTAATCATGTGACCATGGAGAAGACGACTCGCTGAAGTTCAAACTGAGAATCAGATGGACCTGGACCAGGATCCAGCAGAGACCAGACCGGTGCCTGGACCAGGATCCAGCAGAGACCAGACCGGTGCCTGGACCAGGATCCAGCAGGAGACCAGACCGGTGCCTGGACCAGGATCCAGCAGGAGACCAGACCGGTGCCTGGACCAGGATCCAGCAGAGACCAGACCGGTGCCTGGACCAGGATGAAGACCAGACCGGTGCCTGGACCAGGATCCAGCAGAGACCAGACCGGTGCCTGGACCAGGATCCAGCAGGAGACCAGACCGGTGCCTGGACCAGGATCCAGCAGGAGACCAGACCGGTGCCTGGACCAGGATGAAGACCAGACCGGTGCCTGGACCGGAGGCCTTGTCCACACGGAGCTGAAGCCGGTTTAGATGTGAAACCGATAGCATGGATGCGGGGAAGGTGTCACCATCCCCATGAACCCGCTGTAGCACCTCCCACAAGGCTGTGGGGGCACAAGGCTGTGGGGGCACAAGGCTGTGGGGGCACAAGGCTGTGGGGGGGCGATGACGATGCAGAAACACTCCAAACTAGAACACGACAACCGTAACTAACGACTCACCGCGTCGCTGGAAATCAGCAAAGGAACGAGCAGAACGAGGACTTAGGAGGCAAACGCTGAAGTCTGCACGGCTGAAAACAGTCGCTCACCGACCACATTGCCCCCCCCCTCATGAAACAAACCCGTCGTGGTTTTCCACCTTGGAACTGGTTTCAGAGACCGGAGGCGGCTCATGGCTGGTTTTGTGAGGATGATGATGGGGTAGATTTCGTCCATCTTTTGACGGCTGTAGTTCGGCGCCGTGTGGACGGCCCCTGAAGCTACGACTCACACAGACCCACCAGAACTGGACCATGAAGACGGAGAACCGGTGCTGGTCTGATGAGTCTCCATCTCAGATCCACATTCAGAATCTGCTGGATCATCATGAACATGATCCTCCTGCACTGGATCAAGGCTTCAGGCTGCCGCTGCTAAAATGGGGGGGGGGGTTCTTGGCCCACTTCGGCCCCCTTAGTACTGAGGAAGATGAGGGCCATTGAAGAAAAAAAAATTCTGAGAGTCAGAATTCTGACTTTAATCTGTTTTTTGTTTTTTTCCAATTTTTGAAAAAGTCCGAACATAAAAAACAAATGCTGAAGTTTTTCTTTTTTCTTTTTTGAAAAAATGTCAGAATTTTGACTTTTTCACAAACATTTATGACATTTTCAGGAGAAAAATGTCTTGAGAAATGAGAAAAATGACTTTTTTCTCAGAGTCGTATTTCTTTTCTTCAGCGGCTTCCGTACCTTAGTACCAACATGGCGGTTTAACCACCACAGCCTACCCGAGTATTGGTCCTGACCATGTCCGTCCCTTTATGACCACCTCTGATGCTGCTTCCAGCAGGATGATGATGTCACAAAGATGACATCATCTGAGGAATGTTTCCAGCACATTATTGAATCTATGTTAAGCAGAACTGAGCCAGTTCTGAAGGACACGAGGGTCCAACCTGGTACCAGCAAGGTGGAGCTGCTGAAGCAGCGGCTGAGTGCTGGTTAGCTTTACTCACAGGTTTCTGGTCCGGCAGCCATTCTGTGACACTCAGCTTGTTGATCTCTGATGTCATCTTCTTCCTGTGACCCGGTTTCGTGATCCCGATCGCTGTCAGGTCCTACCACACAAGCAAAGCCACGGTGAGTCACTGCAGCCAGGTCATTTCCCACCAAGTCCAACGTCATCAGCACGAATCCATCAGTGTCACCCCTCTACCCCCCCCCCCCCCCCCCCCCATATCTCACTCACACACACACTGGAAACTTGCAACACAAACGACAGCATGACATCTGATGTACGCTTCTGCCAACCGAGGAGAAAAGAGCCGAGATGCAAATGTCTACAATCAAACAGCAAAACGAGGAAACCGAAGCAAATGTCTGCAGTGATGGAAGCATCTGTGGAAAGAAGCAGCACTCGTGTCAGTCACATTTCACTCCCACTTTTAGAGAAATAAATTATACTTGTTCAAAGAAGTGCATCAGAAATCACAGAGTCGTTTCTGTATCAAACAAGCACATCACTGGTGTTTCCACTGAACCTTTCACCTGCATCACAAACACGGTTGCACTCGTCATCATGTGAAGACAATCATTAAAATACTCTCTTGCTTTTTAGCTCTTAACCTTTCAGCATGCACGTCGCGGATATACATATAAATAACTCATATATTTATATGTTGGTGTGTGGTGGCGAGCATCCGCGTGGTTGCTGGGAAACAGGCGGGAGGAGGTGATGGAGGAGTCAGGAAGTCCAGCGGTCTACGTCTCTACGTCGCTGTGGGTTTATGTGCTGAATGTGTGTCCGGGCAGCAAAAGAAAGAAAAACGGACGGGAACGCTGTGATGTTCTGTTCCTTTTTCCTTCTGTTTGATTAGAAAACGTTCCTGTTTTCAGGCGTTTAAACTCATTGAATTAACTGTAATTTAACTCAGAACGAGGGCATTAAAACATGAGCACCTCTGCATGTGCAGAACCAGTCACAGGTTTGGACACACTTTCCCATTAAATCCAGTAAGCGTGTCCCGGCTTTTGACTGGTTTACTAACCACACGTGTTCTTGAGTTTATACTTCATGTTGCCCTTGTAATAAAGATATTAATGCTCTCTGCTTGATCATGTCATTCTTCTTAAAGGGACAAAAAGTACTGACATCCGTATCATTAGCGAGGGATTGACCGATACAGATATTTACAGATATTTTGTCATAAGCCAATGGCCGATACAACCTGAAAATATTTGGGGAAGTATAAGTATTGGCTGATGCCAATATTTTCCAGCCTAAAATATCGGCTGACCGATGTATCAGTCTATCCTGACCCCTGACTTAGAATTTCACCTAAAACATCGCAACAAAAATCGCAACGTAAACACCTGAATTAAAAAAGAAACTCTCAAATATCTGGAATAACTTGTTCTGTTGTAATGAGGTGATTTTCCAGATGTTCCCATAAAGCAGCACTATGTTGCATTAATATAATGGAGACACTTTGTCATTTACACGTCATCAGGAGTGAAGTAGGGGGCAAAAACTGTTTTTCCTTCCTAATTATGATGTTTATGATCATTTACAAGCATTAACTGTGGAGTCAGAGTGATGCAGGAAGTTTTACCAGTCTCACATCGGCCGATATGAAAATCCGAAATCTCGCTCCCACATGTTAAATATCTGGTGCCCTGATTTACGAATGCGTGGTGACGGGATGCCGTCTCGTGGCCGTGGCTCAGTAACATGTTCCTGCGGGTCTTTTTTCCCCGGCTGATGGGATCGGAGGCTCAGACTTTCCCTCTGAATCATGTCACCTCCTCCTGATGAGGAGCACGGCAGCTCTAAAACACAACATTCTCCATCCAACGAGTCCAGCCTCGGATGTTATTTTAAGAGAATTACGACACCATTCAATGGGAACACCTGCATATCACAACTGTACTTCATAGAAATTCACCAAATATCACTTTTATTTTTTGAAAAGTGCAGCAGAAACGCCGCCACTGAGAACGTACCATTAACAGCATGGTATGGACGGGAAACATCTGGTTATGGCCCATCTCTATTTACGTGTTCCCCCAGTGGAACCCCAGTTCCACCAACGTTCTTGTTTGATTGTTCCCTTGTGGGAACCAGCATTTAAGGTTCTGGACCAACTTTTTATTTATTTATTCTTATTGTAAAAAAGTTCCCACAACAGGAGTTTTCCACTATTGTAACATGAGAAAAGTGTGTAAATGTGCAGTGATCGGCACCCTGAGAGTTTAGAGCATAGTTTGAGTCATATATTACGTCTGTTTCTGTAATTCTTTCATGGATAGAGATTTTAATTTGACCTCTTGGCAAAGACTATTTTTCTTTTTTAGTGAGCTGCTAACCAAAGCTAGCATTTAGCATGCTAAAGCTGTATCACAGTGTGAAGTCTTTTAGACATATGTCATGAACCATAGCTATTTGTAGCTACTTATAGCTATTTAGCTAAAGTCAACTTTGCCAGAAATCATCACGTTCTACTTTGCTGTGCGCCTACTTTTACTATATGTGAAAACATTGACTAAAACTTTGACACAACATGAGGGATACTTTCTTACAGAAGAGGATGACAGGCCACTGAAGAAAAACGACTCTGAAAAAAATGTCAGAATTCGGACTTTTTTCCAGAACATTGACAAAAAAAAATAAAATAATAATAATAATATTTTTTTTCAATTTCTGAAAAATAAAGTCCAAATTGTGGGAAAAAAGTAATAATTCTGATATCTCAGAATTATTTCTTTTTTCCAGAACTTTTTTCCAGACAATCACGAGACTTTTTATCCATTTTTAAGGACAGAACATTAAAAAAAAAAAAAAAAAATCAGCAGATCTTTTCTCATTTTTTTTTAAAAAAAAAGTCTAAATTCAGAAAAAAAAGTTCAAATTCTGGTTTTTTTTTTCAGTTTTTTTTTTTTTTCCAATTTCTGAAAAAAGTCCAAATTTTGACTGATTTCCAAAACTTAAAAAAACCACAGGAGACTTTTTATCCCATTTCTGAAAAAAGGGCGAAATTGTGAGAAAACCATAACATAAAAAAAATCACCCCCCCCCCCCCCATTTAAAAAAAAAAAGTCTAAATTTTGAAAAAAGTTCAAATTCCGTGTTTCCTGAACATAAAAAAAATCAAGAGATCTTTTTTTTTTCCCCCACAATTCCTGACAAAAAGTCCAAATTCTCAGAAAAACAGTCAGAATTCGGACTTTATTTGCCGAAAGCGGACTTCTTCCCAGAACACTGAAAAAAAAATTGCATGATTTATTTTTTAAATTCCTAAAAAAAAGTCCGAACTGTGACTTTTTCCCTGAGAATTGTACGTTTTGCTTCGGCGTCCCGAATCCTCCTCTAAACATTAAACATCCTGAATCTAAACATTAACATTGACATATGAACTGTACTGTTTGGATTTCATGCCCATTCCAGTGGTGACACGACATTTTGGGGGTCAGAAACAGAGGAGGAGGTCAGTTTGAGGGTGAAAGTGGAGAAGTTAACCGGGACAGGTGTGACAGGAGGCGAGAGGGGACATCTGAGGTCACTTATGGGATTTAATCTGGTTCACAAGGTGTTTGTGTTCAGGGAAATGATGGACATGCATCCTGGGAGCGCCAAGGACAGCACAAATCAGTCATGCAGACTTGTTTCCATGGTTGTCCTTGGACCAGGGCAGAAACTCTCCGGGGCTCTGGGGTCAGGGTGCAGTTGCCTTACCTCCGGGGTCATTCGGCTAATGGTGGGCAAGTCATACCCAGCACCCAGGAAGTTTGGAGCGTAGACCTGCAGCTGAAAGTCGCTCAGCCATTGGACAACGGCCTCTGAGCTCTACAGGAGAGAAAACAGGGGGCATGCGGTCACTGGCACCGTGTCTGCTTCTTCAGCGGCCATTTTCCAACCACAGGGCCAAAAGGACCAAACAGGACTTACAGTTTAGCTACGACACAGCGGAACTGTTAACCATCACAATGCCAAGCTGCAGCTTTACAGGTGGGAGAAATGCTGATGTTTGGCCCATTTATGGAGAAATATAGTGATTCTCTGCAACTATAACCTGCTTGGCTCTTTACAGGAAGTGGGTTAGCCCTGGTCAGCCCCTCTTGGCCCCGCAGTGAAAACCCAGGCTAAAGTTAGGAGGGAGAAAGAGTTGCTACACCTAGCACCACAGATTAGCAACAGGAAGGCTAATCTGTATTTGATCTTCTGATTTCAACCTGATCTTACTAAAATACGTAAAATGAGCACGAACATACAAAACGCCCAGAAAATAGTCATCTGAAAAAGTTGTCATAAAAAAATCCAGAAAACAGTTGTCCTAAAAAAGTCATCAGAAAAAAATTGTCAGGAAAAAGTCAGAAAAACAGTTGTGGAGATTGTAGATTTAAAGGACTAGTCCACCCACAGAATGATGTAACTTTATCTTCCACTTTCCCTCATGGTGAGAAAGACTCTGCAGCACTTTTTTAATATCTCAAATGCAGCCGGTGATCAGGAAGGCTTCTTGTTTCCCCCCAACTTTCATATAATTGAGTTCACCGGGGTCCGAGCCAAAAAGGTCCTTAAAAGTCCACAAAAACTTGTCAATATTCCTCCATACTGCTCGTCCAATGTAATCCAAGTGTCCTGAGTGGGTAGCGTCCAGAATTTACTGGAAACCATCATTTAGTAGATTTTTAGAGTCTAAACCGTACTACATCAGTACTACATCAGTACTACATCTTACTTTCACGCATATGCGCGTTCACGAAACTGCAGAAGCCTCGCCTTTCAGAGCCTACTCTGCCGATAATTCAAGTGTAGAATAAGAAATTAGCTGTTTACATTGTGCTCAGAGCGACAGAGCTGCAGACAAACCAGGACAAACACAAGAGGCTCCAAGAGGGGTTGATGTTGATTTAAAACAAAGAAAGAAAGAAAAAAGAGAACGCACGATCTCATCTGCCGCGGCTTCCGCAGTTTCATGAATGCGCATATGCGTACTCGCAGGAGATGTGATGTAGTACTGATGTAGTACTGATGTAGTACTGTTTAGGCTCTAAAAATCTACTAAATGATGGTTTCCAGTAAATTCTGGACGCTACCCACTCAGGACACTTGGATTACGTTGGACGAGCAGTTTGGAGGAATATTGACAAGTTTTTGTGGACCTTTATGGACCTTTTTGGCTCGGACCCCGGTGAACTCCATTATATATCCAAAGTTTACAAACACGGTGGCGTTTTCTGGTGGGCGGGGCTTAGCCTGGAGGCAAAAGCAGCTATAGTCTATGCTAACAAGCAGCAGCTAGCAGGTTTTAGTGGCTTTTTCGTAAATGGAGAGTTTTCAAACAAGCGCTTCAGTCTGGGAACTGTGGGAATACGTCCAGACCGTGACAGCTGTTTTAGTTAATTAACGCGACACTCTCAGAAACAGAGATACGAGACAGGATCATTTCTGTACCTGTACGTACATTTACTACAAATGTTCTCTCAAAAGTACAATATAGGTCTTTATGAGGCCAGAAGTACCTATATACTATGAAAAAGGCTCCAAAGTAATATAAAGTACACATTTGTACCATTCCAACCCTAAGGGTACCTGCAGCATTGAAAAATGTGTGTAGCTTGTACAATAACTATAAATAGCAGTACTTCTAAACAGTAATATAATTATAGTTATTATATTATGATTTTCATAATAATCATAGTAATAATTATATGTATAATTATATATGTGTTTGGCCTAATATTTCTATAATAATTATTCATTTATTATTAGCATCTTTGATTGTTGTCATAATCTCTATTTTATTGACTTTTATTCATCATCTTTAATTGGTTTAATTGTACTTTATTAACTCATACAGCTTGATAAGGTACAAAAATGGACCATGAAGGTACAGAAATGTCTTTCAGAAAGGAACCCCCCCAGCAACAAGCTTTGGACCCTTTTAGGTAGAAACTGGTACCTCTGTTTGTGAGTGTGTATGTCAGAAATGGTCACGACACGTTCTGATTATAAAATACACCAGTCTACGTTTGGATCTTTGTGTGCTGTGGTCGGGGGTTTGGCTGAGTCCGGTCAAAGCAGGAGGAATGACGAGACCTGGACCATCGCCAGTCTGGAAAACATCATTTTACCTGCAAACTGCAGCTGCGTGCTGGCAAGTTTAAGCTAACGGACAAACGGCAAAGCAGCAGCTGTTCCACTTGCTCTGATGTGTTATGATTCATGGTACTGCTTTCAGGGGAAAGCAGGACATATTTGACGTTTTCAGTTTTATTTTGCAGACTAGGGTCTTGTTGCATCATTCAGCAGTATTTAAACTGCAAACGCAGCATTAATGATGACGCCTCTGTTCAGTCTCTTTATCTTATTGCATTGAACCATAACTTTCTTCGCTCTTTCTGAGGACTAGTGTCTGCTGGTGTCCTAAAAAACTTTAATTTACAGCCACAAACGTTGTTCCTCCTATTCTGGCCCCCAAACACACAACAAGCCGACATTTAAAGTCGTAATAACACCTGACAAAGCTCATTTCTACAGTCTTCACAGGCTTTCCTCTGTTTTTGCCTCCAACCACAGCGGCGACGTCACGGTGACGTCGGCAGTGATGGGGTCTATATACAGCCGTCCTCATAATTATTCACACCCTCCAGTTAAAGATGGAAAAAAATCAGCTGTCAGTCAAATAAGATGAAATTGACTAAAGTAATAATAAATAAAAACTCTGAAAAACGTGACATTGATTTTGAATTGTGGTTTGAAGAAAATATTAAAAACAAACACAAAAAATAAAATAAGAAAACAAGCATGATGGAGCTCTGACGCTAAAACAATCACTGCAATCAGGTGTTTCTGTAACGTCCAATCAGACGTCTGCACCTGCTGACAGGAATGTTGGTCCATGTTCATGGGAAAGATGCTCTGATGTGTCTGAGACAGTTTTGTTTGTTTTTTAAAATGATAATTCACGACCAAAATTCAAAGTCAATATTTTATTTCAGTAAATCCTAATTTTGTACATTGTTATCTGTTATTAGTTTCTATAGTTTATTGTTATTTTAATTACTGTTGTGAATTTAGCCTTTCCTTTAATCGGAGGGTATGAATAATGTTGAGGACGACTGTAAGTAACTGAGGTTCACGTGGGCTCTTAAAAGTCTCAAAAAGTCTTTTAATACCTTCAAAAGTCCTTAAAAGGTCTTTCATTTCATGTTGTAAGTCTTAAATTATGCTACGAAAAATTTCCATCATTTAGGAAAATGACAGCGAAAAAATCGATTCATCTTTTTATTCTTTATTTTTTTTAGGTTCAATCTATCTTTTTTCTGACGTCATCTTTGTAATTGTAGAGGGCTCCGTGTTTTTGAGCATCAGGGCTGGCTATTGTTAAGAACCGCACGATTCAATCCGATTTTGATTCTTTGGGTTGTGATTTCATTCAATATTGATTTAAATGCTTTGATATTGATTCAGTAAGAAGCAGGACCTCGGCTGTAGGTTTCGGAATATTTATTTTCATGCCAATGTGAACATATGTGGTTTGTCAACTCACTTTGAGGTAATAAAACATCTACAATAAAAAATAGTTGCCATTTTGGTGTATGATCCATCGTGGCCTTTGTCCATACAGTGACACGCACAGCTCCCCCTATTGGTCAGGAGGTGAATCGATTCAGAGGATTGAATAGCATCGGGAAGTATTGCGATGCATCGACTAATTGATATTTTTTACCCACCCCCAGCCAGCATGGCAGTGAAATGGGCATTAAATTCTGTTCCAAGTCGTCTTAAAAAGGTCTTAAAGGAATAGTACACCCATATAATGATGGTCCTTCATCTCCTCCTCATCCTCATGGTGAGAAAGACTCTGCAGCACTTTTTAATATCTCAAATGCAGCCGGTGATCAGGAAGGCTTCTCGTTTCCCCCCAACTTTCATATAATGGAGTTCACCGGGGTCCGAGCCAAAAAGGTCCATAAAAGTCCACAAAAACTTGTCAATATTCCTCCATACTGCTCGTCCAATGTAATCCAAGTGTCCTGAGTGGGTAGCATCCAGAATTTACTGGAAACATCATTTAGGAGATTTTTTAGAGACTAAACAGTAGAACATGTAACTGCTGCAAAGCGACACTATGGAAGCCGCGGCAGACGAGATCGCGCGTTCTCTTTTTCTTTCTTTCTTTCTTTGTTTTAAATCAATATCAACCCCTTTTGGACCCTCTTGTGTTTGTCCCGGTTTGTCTGCAGCTCTGTCGCTCTTAGCACAATGTAAACAGCTAATTTCTTCTACGCTTGTATTATCGGCAGAGTAGGCTCTGAACGCCGCGGCTTCCGTAGTGTCGTGAACTCGCACAAACCCGCATATAGAAAGTGCGATGTAGTACTGTTACTAATTTCATTGAACAATTTATTTATTTAAACCTTTCTCAGAATTTTTAAAGAACTTCCAAACATAACAGACATTTTCTGCATCAATCACGGATTTTCTATCTTTTTTCTTAAAAATCCTTTCTTTCTAATGAGTGTTAAATGTTTGCTGTCTAGATGAAGCCTGCAGATGCTTCAGGGCCTCTGTTAGCATTAGCATTAACGTTAGCATTAGCTAGTGCTCCATCCAGACTTCTCAGCTCTGCTTCTTTACCTCAACTTAATCCATATTTAATAAATTGGATTGGATTTGTGCCTTTTTAGAGTCGTTCTGGGACCATTTTTGTCTTTATTATTTAGTTTTAAAGCAGCTGTATCAGCTTTTCATTTGTTCCAAAAGTCAAAAACAGGCATTTATCAGCTAAACATGTTCCATCGCTACTATAGAAACTAATCTGGTGTAGCCTAAATATTAGTTTTTTATCGTCTAATTTCCAACATGGAAGTAAGATGGCTGACTGTTCTGAACCACAGAGCTCTCAACCAATTGCAACATGTTTCCCCCCCTTTTTATGACGTCACCCCGGAAGAGACACTGATTCTGAAGGTAACAGAATTGTTCTTAACACCGGCACCGGCAGCTCACATGGATGTTATCTGTAAACATTGATGGATAATCGGACTCCGATCGACAGGATGAAACGGAGCAGCCTGTTATGGAGCTGTATGCTCCACCCAGAGTCTGATATGGAGTTTGAAGTACACGCAGTACCACAGAAGTACACGCAGTACCACAGAAGTACCACAGAGACCCTGACATGGAAGTAAATTAGCAAACAAGTCATAGGCTAACAGTTAGCATTGATCTGAGAGACGTTTTCTCTCACCGGTGATGTTAACTGTCCATGAGGCGTTTTTATAGCAGGAACTGCGTCAGGTTTCAGAAGTAATCCCCGAGAAAAAAACACTTTCCTGCCCGACATTCATGAAGTTGTCAGGAGTGAAGTTCACACACAAAATTGAAGTTTGTTCTGCTCCTGAAGTTATAATCCAACCACTTCTGGAGTCGATTCGTCCAGTACAACAAATAAACTCCCACTCTGAACATAACCACATTTTTCCCAGCATGCCGTCCTCTAGAGCTAAAAAACTCTTTCCTCCTGAATCTGGATGAAACGTCTGTTAGCTGATGGCTGTTTGTCTCTGAGGAAATCTTCCTGCAGCTGTTAGTTTCTTCCTCAGAGAGCGTGTATAGGTTAGGATTCTCTAAGAGTTTCTGTTCAACAAAGAGGGCGTCTTGCTACGATGCTGCACATGCGTGTTTGTGGCTTCCTGATTGGTGCACCTCGTTGCGTATACCGGTGTCAGTCAGTTATGGTAAGAAGCTGCAGCTGAATATTCATGTATATACTCACATATGGACAGATGAAGAAAAAACGACTTAAATGAAGTTTTTATGAGGAAATAACAGTAACATGCTGAAAAGCTCTGAAAGTCCATTTTTCATGATACGGATCCTTTAATTCTACTTTACAACGTTAGCTACAGGCTAGCGGCTAGCTGAGTGTCTTCTTCTGCTTGTTTGTTCAACTCTGACAAATTAGCGCCACCAGGTGGGGGGAGACTACATCATCCATTCATAAATAACAGTGTAAATTTACGGCCCACATGTGGAAAAGGAAAGTTTTTTCGCGGTCCTCTAGGTGGCGCTCGAGGCCCAAGCTTGGGCTGTGGCCCCATGGTGAAGAATCACTGGTTTAGGTTCTAAAAATCTACTAAATGACGTTGTTTCCAGTAAATTCTGGACGCTACCCACTCAGGACACTTGGATTACATTGGACGAGCAGTATGGAGGAATATTGACAAGTTTTTGTGGACTTTTATGGACCTTTTTGGTTCAGTCGCAGTTGATCTCCAGCTGCATTTGAGATATTAAAAAAGTGGAGGAGAAGATGAAGGACCATCATTCTGTGGGTGTACTATTCCTCTAAATCTAACTTGTAAAGAGGTGAAGGAACCCTGAGTAACTCCCGTCCCCTCTGACTCTCCTTTGCCTTTCTGTCTCTATTTTTCCCCTCATGACTGTCTTTTCCTGAGACCCTCCTTCAGCTCCACGTCGTCTCTCAAAGATGCTCTCGTCCTTCCTCCATGTCCGCCTGCGGAGCATCGGGAGGCTGGGCAGTACAGAGCGAGGACTCTACTGTAGCTAACAGATGGTCGCTGGAACATGGCTTACATAGCAGCACACATACTGCAACCAATGCACCCCCCCCACCACCTGCCATTTAATATGCTCACATTTAGATAAAATACAATCAGACATGAAGTTAAACACACAAACACACAAACACAGAGCAGTAAACGCCATCTTATTGTGATTTCACACTTCTTGTGCTAGATGGTCCACCCACACCGTGCACATTCCTGGGCACCTGCCACCAGTCACACACACACAACAACATTAACTGGTGTTAGTGGTGCACAGACTGGAGGACAGAGATTTATCCCAGCAAATAAAGTAAAACTGCGATGGAGGAAGAGAAGCTGCAACTGAAAGGATGATGGACAGCAGGAAGACAGGATTCTCTCTCACAAGCATACACGACTCCCTGCGCGCAGATTCTCCCAACTCACCGTGTCGTGGCTGCATCCGAACACGCGCAGCACGGACGAAGCCAGCTGCGATAGAAACCGCTGGGACATGGTGGAGAGTGTGTGAGTGTGTGTGGTGTGTGTGAGTGTGTGTGAGTGTGTGTTAGGTGTGGTTGAGGCGACTGAGGAGCTGCGATCTCATGGCGGTGGAAGCCGACGGTGCCGACTCTACACGACACTCGTGCGCTTATACAGAATCTCTGGGGATTCAGGGTTGTCCTACCTTCCCTTCCACTGGCCCCTCCCCCTTCCTGGCTGCCGTGGCGTCGTAAGGCGGCGCTTCGTGGAGCGGACAGCCTGATTGGCTGGATGTCCGAGAAGAGCTGGCAGAGCCTGTTGGGAAAGACGGCCAGTTAGGAGCTATCTGACCTCACATCTCCTCCTCCAGCTGATTTCTGGCCGCTCTCCCTCACACACACACAAGCAACAAATTATGTTCTTGCTTTTAAAGATACAAAGACCCCATCAACCAATGGCAGCCTTCTACACTCCCTCCTACATCCCCTGCCTTGGCCATCTGTCTGCTGAGCAAGCCAAGATCTCTGTAGCGGTTTGATGGCATCGTCTTAACCCGAGCTCTTCTGATACTTGGTTTGGAGTTATGATGCTCTGAGAAACCGCGACTGCAAAGACCACGTCTCACCTGGAGGTTGGTCCACGGACTTCGACTGCTCCATCAGATGCTCCTTGGCTTTGGCAGACTGTGACAATACCGTGGCTAAAAGCTGAAAGTACACATGAGGGTATTTATGAGTGCATTCACATGAAAAGCAAACTTAAACTTAGACTAAGAACTCGTGGAGAACCCGTTCCCTGAACCCAACCCCCGAGAGAGTTTAGCACCAGCAGATATTGGATGTAAGTCACGTTTTTAAACGAGGGACCCAGAACTTTGTGTTGTGACTAATGTGACCACCATGAAAACCTCAGTTCTCCACCAGATGGTACTTAATGGTCGGACGAGTCACAGTTTTGTTTTCCATTACAGACACGCTCTCACTGTGGCTGGTATCAGCACAGCAGGCATGCTGTTATAGTCAGAAGTCACGCAGACTATCTATCTATCTATCTATCTATCTATCTATCTATCTATCTATCTATCTGTCTGTCTGTCTGTCTGTCTGTCTGTCTGTCTGTCTGTCTGTCTGTCTGTCTGTCTGTCTGTCTGTCTGTCTGTCTGTCTGTCTATCTGTCTGTCTGTCTGTCTGTCTGTCTGTCTGTCTGTCTATCTATACTTTCAGATTATTTCATGGGTCACCTCTGCTCCCTTCAGAGGGGATGATATATAAAAGTTTTATAATATATATATATATATATATATATATATATATATATATTTATCCACAGTCGTCCTCAAAATTATTCATACCCTCCAATTAAAAGAAAAGGCTAAATTCACCATAGTAATTTAAATAACAAGAAACTACAGAGACTAATGATAAATAGAAATTTACAAAATTATAATGAAGTTAAATATATTCATGATTTTAAAATTTATTTTAAAATAATAGTTTAAAAAGTAAAGGACAACTGTCCCGGACACATTGGAGCACCTCTGTCATGAACAGTGGACCAAATTACCTGCCAATAGGTGTAGAAGTCTTTTCGAACATCACAGAAAACACCTGATTGCAGTGATTGTCTAAAAGTATTTAAGTTCAAAGCCCCATCATGCTTGTTTACTTCTTTTATTTTTTGTGTGTTTGTTTTTGAATATTTTTATTGAACCACAATTCAAAATCAGTGTCATGATTTTCATAGAATTTTCATTTCTTATTACTTCTGTCAATTTCAACTTATTTCACCCACAGTTGATATTTTTTCCTTCTTTAATTGGAGGTTGTGAATTATTTTGAGAACCACTGTATAAATATATATATATATATATATATATATATATATATATATATATATATATATATATATATATATATACATATATATATATATATATATACACTGGTATGTGTATATATATATATATATTTGCACAGTTGTCCTCAAAATTACCTTCCAGTTTAAGAAGGAAAAAAAATCAGCTGTCTGTGAAATAAGATGAAACTGACAAAAGTAGGCTAATAATAAATTTGAAAAAATCTATGAAAATCACAACATTGATTTTGAATTGTGGTTTAAAAAAATATTAAAAACAAACATACAAAAAATAAAAAATAAACAAGCATGATGGGGCTTGTAACACTGAGACAATCACTGCAATCAGGTGTTTTCTGTAACATCCAATCAGACTTCTGCACCTGTTGACAGGTATGTTGGTCCACTGTTCATGAGCATGGTGCTCTAATGTGTCTGGGATAGTTTTGTTTGTTTGCTTTTTTAAATCGTTGAAAAAGCAGCGACGATATATCAACGAAGTAGCAGTGAAGTAGCTGCGAAGTAGCGGTGAAGCAGAGACGAAGCAGTGAAGAAGCAGCGACGAAGTAGCGATGAAGCAAAGACGAAGTAGCTATGAAGTTGCTATGGAGCAATGGCGAAGCAGCAGTAAGCAGCGAGAAAGCACGACAAAGCAGCTATGAAGCAGCAACGAGGCAGCGATGAAGCAGTGACGAAGCAACAAGGAAGCAGCGAGAAGGCAACGACAAAGCAATGACGAAGCAACGACGAAGCAGCGAGGAAGCAACGACGAAGCAACGACGAAGCAGCAATGAAGCAGCGACGAAGTAGCGACGAAGTAGTGACAAAGCAGTGAAGAAGCAACAAGGAAGCAGCAAGGAAGCAACGACAAAGCAATGACGAAGCAACGACGAAGCAACGATGAAGCAGCGACAAAGCAGCAGCGAATGGGAAAATGAAGTAGAGACGAAATAGCGAAGAAGCATCGAAGAAGCAGCGAAGAAGCGGCGACGAAGCGGTGACGACGAAGCGGCGACGAAGCGGCGACGAAGCGGCAACGAAGCGACGACGAAGCGGCGACGAAGCGGCGACGAAGCGGCGACGAAGCGGCGACGAAGCGGCGACGAAGCGGCGACGAAGCAGCGACGAAGCAGCGACGAAGCAACAAGGAAGCAGTGAGGAAGCAGCGAGGAAGCAGCGACGAAGTAGCGACAAAGCAACGACAAAGCAACAACGAAGCAACGACGAAGCAGCAACGAAGCAGCGACAAAGCAGTGGCGAATGCGGAAATGAAGTGGAGATGAAATAGCGAAGAAGGAGCGACAAAGCAGCGACGAAGCAGCGACGAAGCAGCGACGAAGTAGCGACAAGGTAGTGACGAAGTGGCCACCAAGTGGCGACATAGTAGCGACAAAGCACAAATTAGCAGTGATGAAGCAGCGAGGAAGCAGCGAGGAAGCAGCGATGAAGTAGCAACGTAGTGGCGACAAAGCAGAAATGAGCAGCGACGAAGCAGCGACGAAGCAGCGATGAAGCAGCGACGAAGCAGAAATGAGCAGCGACGAAGCAACGAGGAAGCAGGGACGATGCAACAAGGAAGCAGCGAGAAGGCAACGACGAAGCAATGACGAAGCAACGACGAAGCGGCGAGGAAGCAACGACAAAGCAATGACGAAGCAACGACGAAGCAACGACGAAGCAACGACGAAGCAGCGACAAAGCAGCAGCGAATGGGAAAATGAAGTAGAGACGAAATAGCGAAAAAGCAGCAAAGAAGCAGCGATGAAGCGGTGAAGAAGCGGCGACGAAGCGGCGACGAAGCGCCGACGAAGTGGCGACGAAGGGGCGACGAAGCAGCGACGAAGCAACAAGGAAGCAGTGAGGAAGCAGCGAGGAAGCAGCGAGGAAGCAGCGAGGAAGCAGCGACAAAGCAGCGACGAAGCAACAACAAGGCAACAACGAAGCAACGACGAAGCAGCAACGAAGCAGCGACAAAGCAGCGACAAAGCAGTGGCGAATGGGGAAATGTAGTGGAGACGAAATAGCGAAGAAGGAGCGAAGAAGCAGCGAAGAAGCGGCGACGAAGCGGTGACGACGAAGCGGCGACGAAGCGGCGACGAAGCGGCGACGAAGCGGTGACGACGAAGCAACGACGAAGCAGCGACAAAGCAGCAGCGAATGGGAAAATGAAGTAGAGACGAAATAGCGAAGAAGCATCGAAGAAGCAGCGAAGAAGCGGCGACGAAGCGGTGACGACGAAGCGGCGACGAAGCGGCGACGAAGCGGCGACGAAGCGGCGACGAAGCGGCGACGAAGCGGCGACGAAGCGACGACGAAGCGGCGACGAAGCGGCGACGAAGCGGCGACGAAGCGGCGACGAAGCGGCGACGAAGCGGCGACGAAGCGGCGACGAAGCAGCGACGAAGCAACAAGGAAGCAGTGAGGAAGCAGCGAGGAAGCAGCGACAAAGCAACGACAAAGCAACAACGAAGCAACGACGAAGCAGCAACGAAGCAGCGACAAAGCAGTGGCGAATGGGGAAATGAAGTGGAGATGAAATAGCGAAGAAGGAGCGACAAAGCAGCGACGAAGCAGCGACGAAGCAGCGACGAAGTAGCGACAAGGTAGTGACGAAGTGGCCACCAAGTGGCGACATAGTAGCGACAAAGCACAAATTAGCAGTGATGAAGCAGCGAGGAAGCAGCGAGGAAGCAGCGAGGAAGCAGCGATGAAGTAGCAACGTAGTGGCGACAAAGCAGAAATGAGCAGCGACGAAGCAGCGACGAAGCAGCGATGAAGCAGCGACGAAGCAGAAATGAGCAGCGACGAAGCAGAAATGAGCAGCGACGAAGCAACGAGGAAGCAGGGACGAAGCAACAAGGAAGCAGCGAGAAGGCAACGACGAAGCAATGGCGAAGCAATGACGAAGCAACGACGAAGCGGCGAGGAAGCAACGACAAAGCAATGACGAAGCAACGACGAAGCAACGACGAAGCAGCGACAAAGCAGCAGCGAATGGGAAAATGAAGTAGAGACGAAATAGCGAAAAAGCAGCAAAGAAGCAGCGATGAAGCGGTGAAGAAGCGGCGACGAAGCGGCGACGAAGCGCCGACGAAGCGCCGACGAAGTGGCGACGAAGGGGCGACGAAGCAGCGACGAAGCAACAAGGAAGCAGTGAGGAAGCAGCGAGGAAGCAGCGAGGAAGCAGCGACAAAGCAGCGACGAAGCAACAACAAGGCAACAACGAAGCAACGACGAAGCAGCAACGAAGCAGCGACAAAGCAGCGACAAAGCAGTGGCGAATGGGGAAATGTAGTGGAGACGAAATAGCGAAGAAGGAGCGAAGAAGCAGCGAAGAAGCGGCGACGAAGCGGCGACGAAGCGGTGACGACGAAGCGGCGACGAAGCGGTGACAACGAAGCAACGACGAAGCAGCGACAAAGCAGCAGCGAATGGGAAAATGAAGTAGAGACGAAATAGCGAAGAAGCATCGAAGAAGCAGCGAAGAAGCGGCGACGAAGCGGTGACGACGAAGCGGCGACGAAGCGGCGACGAAGCGGCGACGAAGCGGCGACGAAGCGGCGACGAAGCGGCGACGAAGCGGCGCCGAAGCGGCGACGAAGCGGCGACGAAGCGGCGACGAAGCGGCGACGAAGCGGCGACGAAGCGGCGACGAAGCAGCGACGAAGCAACAAGGAAGCAGTGAGGAAGCAGCGAGGAAGCAGCGACGAAGTAGCGACAAAGCAACGACAAAGCAACAACGAAGCAACGACGAAGCAGCAACGAAGCAGCGACAAAGCAGTGGCGAATGGGGAAATGAAGTGGAGATGAAATAGCGAAGAAGGAGCGACAAAGCAGCGACGAAGCAGCGACGAAGCAGCGACGAAGTAGCGACAAGGTAGTGACGAAGTGGCCACCAAGTGGCGACATAGTAGCGACAAAGCACAAATTAGCAGTGATGAAGCAGCGAGGAAGCAGCGAGGAAGCAGCGAGGAAGCAGCGAGGAAGCAGCGATGAAGTAGCAACGTAGTGGCGACAAAGCAGAAATGAGCAGCGACGAAGCAGCGACGAAGCAGCGATGAAGCAGCGACGAAGCAGAAATGAGCAGCGACGAAGCAGAAATGAGCAGCGACGAAGCAACGAGGAAGCAGGGACGAAGCAACAAGGAAGCAGCGAGAAGGCAACGACGAAGCAATGCCGAAGCAATGACGAAGCAACGACGAAGCAGCGAGGAAGCAACGACAAAGCAAAGACGAAGCAGCGACAAAGCAGCAGCGAATGGGAAAATGAAGTAGAGACGAAATAGCGAAAAAGCAGCAAAGAAGCAGCGATGAAGCGGTGAAGAAGCGGCGACGAAGCGGCGACGAAGCGCCGACGAAGCGCGAGGAAGCAGAAATGAGCAGCGACGAAGCAGAAATGAGCAGCGACGAAGCAACGAGGAAGCAGGGACGAAGCAACAAGGAAGCAGCGAGAAGGCAACGACGAAGCAATGACGAAGCAATGACGAAGCAACGACGAAGCGGCGAGGAAGCAACGACAAAGCAATGACGAAGCAACGACGAAGCAACGACGAAGCAGCGACAAAGCAGCAGCGAATGGGAAAATGAAGTAGAGACGAAATAGCGAAAAAGCAGCAAAGAAGCAGCGACGAAGGGGCGACGAAGCAGCGACGAAGCAACAAGGAAGCAGTGAGGAAGCAGCGAGGAAGCAGCGAGGAAGCAGCGACAAAGCAGCGACAAAGCAGCGACGAAGCAACAACAAGGCAACAACGAAGCAACGACGAAGCAGCAACGAAGCAGCGACAAAGCAGTGGCGAATGGGGAAATGTAGTGGAGACGAAATAGCGAAGAAGGAGCGAAGAAGGAGCGAGGAAGGAGCGACGAAGCAGCGAAGAAGCAGCGACGAAGCAGCGACGAAGCAGCGACGAAGTAGTGACGAAGCAACAAGGAAGCAGCAAGGAAGCAACGACAAAGCAATGACGAAGCAACGACGAAGCAACAACGAAGCAGCGACAAAGCAGCAGCGAATGGGAAAATGAAGTAGAGACGAAATAGCGAAGAAGCAGCGAAGAAGCAGCGAAGAAGCAGCGAAGAAGCAGCGAAGAAGCGGGGAAGAAGCGGCGAAGAAGCGGCGAAGAAGTGGCGAAGAAGCGGCGAAGAAGCGGCGAAGAAGCGGCGAAGAAGTGGCGACGAAGAGGTGGCGACGAAGCGGTGACGACGAAGCGGCGACTAAGCGGCGACGAAGCGGCGACAAAGCAACAAGGAAGCAGTGAGGAAGCAGCGAGGAAGCAGCGACGAAGCAGCGACGAAGTAGCGACGAAGTAGCGACGAAGTAGCGACGAAGTAGCGACGAAGCAGCGACGAAGTAGCAACGAAGTAGCGACGAAGTAGCGACAAAGCAGTGACAAAGCAGTGGCGAATGGGGAAATGTAGTGGAGACGAAATAGCGAAGAAGGAGCGAAGAAGGAGCGAGGAAGGAGCGACGAAGCAGTGACGAAGCAGCGACGAAGCAGCGACGAAGCAGCGAAGAAGTAGCGACGAAGTAGTGACGAAGCAGTGACGAAGCAACAAGGAAGCAGCAAGGAAGCAACGACAAAGCTATGACGAAGCAACGACGAAGCAGCGACAAAGCAGCAGCGAATGGGAAAATGAAGTAGAGACGAAATAGCAAAGAAGCAGCGAAGAAGCAGCGAAGAAGCAGCGACGAAGCAGCGAAGAAGCAGCAGAAAAGCGGCGACGAAACGGTGACGACGAAGCGGTGACGACAAAGCGGCGATGAAGCGGCGGCGAAGCGGCGGCGGAGCGGCGGCGGAGCGGCGGCGGAGCGGCGGCGGAGCGGCGGCGGAGCGGCGACGAAGCGGCGACGAAGCGGCGACGAAGCGGCGACGAAACAGCGACGAAGCAGCGACGAAGCAGCAAGGAAGCAGTGAGGAAGCAGCGACGAAGCAGCGACGAAGTAAGCGACGAAGCAACGACAAAGCAACAATGAAGCAACGACAAAGCAGCAACGAAGCAGCGACAAAGCAGTGGCGAATGGGGAAATGAAGTGGAGACGAAATAGCGAAGAAGGAGCGACGAAGCAGCGACGAAGCAGCGACGAAGCAGCGACAAGGTAGTGACGAAGTGGCCACCAAGTGGCCACCAAGTGGCGACATAGTAGCGACAAAGCACAAATTAGCAGCGATGAAGCAGCGACGAAGCAGCGACGGAGCAGCGACGAAGCAGCGACGAAGTAGCAACGAAATGGTGACAAAGCAGAAATGAGCAGCGATGAAGCAGCGACGAAGCAGAAATGAGCAGCGACGAAGCAACGAGGAAGCAGGGACGAAGCAGCATCGAAGCAGCGACGAAGCAGCGACGAAGCAACGAGGAAGCAGCGACGAAGCAGCGACGAAGTAGCAACGAAATGGTGACAAAGCAGAAATGAGCAGCGACGAAGCAGCGACGAAGCAGAAATGAGCAGCGACGAAGCAACGAGGAAGCAGGGACGAAGCAGCATCGAAGCAGCGACGAAGCAGCGACGAAGCAACGACGAAGTAGCGACAAAGCAGTGACAAAGCAGTGGCGAATGGGGAAATGTAGTGGAGACGAAATAGCGAAGAAGGAGCGAAGAAGGAGCGAGGAAGGAGCGACGAAGCAGTGACGAAGCAGCGACGAAGCAGCGACGAAGCAGCTAAGAAGTAGCGACGAAGTAGTGACGAAGCAGTGACGAAGCAACAAGGAAGCAGCAAGGAAGCAACGACAAAGCTATGACGAAGCAACGACGAAGCAGCGACAAAGCAGCAGCGAATGGGAAAATGAAGTAGAGACGAAATAGCGAAGAAGCAGCGAAGAAGCAGCGAAGAAGCAGCGACGAAGCAGCGAAGAAGCAGCAGAAAAGCAGCAGAAAAGCGGCGACGAAGCGGTGACGACGAAGCGGCGACGACGAAGCGGCGACGAAGCGGCGGCGGAGCGGCGGCGGAGCGGCGACGAAGCGGCGACGAAGCGGCGACGAAGCGGCGACGAAACAGCGACGAAGCAGCGACGAAGCAACAAGGAAGCAGTGAGGAAGCAGCGAGGAAGCAGCGACGAAGTAGCGACGAAGCAACGACAAAGCAACAATGAAGCAACGACAAAGCAGCAACGAAGCAGCGACAAAGCAGTGGCGAATGGGGAAATGAAGTGGAGACGAAATAGCGAAGAAGGAGCGACGAAGCAGCGACGAAGCAGCGACGAAGCAGCGACAAGGTAGTGACGAAGTGGCCACCAAGTGGCCACCAAGTGGCGACATAGTAGCGACAAAGCACAAATTAGCAGCGATGAAGCAGCGACGAAGCAGCGACGGAGCAGCGACGAAGCAGCGATGAAGTAGCAACGAAATGGTGACAAAGCAGAAATGAGCAGCGACGAAGCAGAAATGAGCAGCGACGAAGCAACGAGGAAGCAGGGACGAAGCAGCATCGAAGCAGCAACGAAGCAGCGACGAAGCAACGAGGAAGCAGCGACGAAGAAACGGCAAAGCAGCGGTGAATGGGGAAATGAAGTAGAGATGAAATAGTGAAGAAGCAGCGAAGATGTAGCGATGAAGCAGCGATGAAGCAGCGACGAAGCAGCGAAAGAAGCAGCGATGAAGCAGCGATGAAGTAGCGATGAAGAAGCGACGAAGCATCAACGAAGTTGCGCCGAAGTAGCGCCGAAGTGGCGACATAGTA
Source organism: Atherinomorus stipes (assembly GCA_023101725.1). NCBI lineage: Eukaryota > Metazoa > Chordata > Actinopteri > Atheriniformes > Atherinidae > Atherinomorus > Atherinomorus stipes. The sequence continues at coordinate 298,829 of JALJCO010006282.1, forward strand.
GCGATAAAACAGAAATGAGCAGCGACGAAGCAACAACGAAGGAGCGACGAAGTAGCGACGAAGTAGCGACGAAGTAGCGACGAAGTAGCGACGAAGTAGCGACGAAGTAGCGACGAGGTAGCGACAAAGTAGCGACGAAATAGCGAAGAAGCAGTGAAGAAGCAGCGATGAAGCAGCGACGAAGCAGCGACGAAGCAGCGACGAAGCAGCGACGAAGCAACGACGAAGCAGCGACGAAGCAGCGACGAAGCAGCGACGAAGCAACGACGAAGCAGAGACGAAGCAGCGACGAAGGAGCAACGAAGGAGCGGTGATTTAGCGATGAAGCAGCGACGAAGCAGCGACGAAGCAGCGACGAAGCAGCGACGAAGTAGCGACGGAGCAGCGACGGAGCAGCGGCGAAGTTGCAGTATGGCAATGAAAAACGTCCAATCATTTTCCAGGTTTTCCAGGACATGTGGGAACCCTGATATTAGTTTCTTAAAGCATTTATACAATAAGCAAAATAGGCAGAATGAGTTATTATAATTGTTATTATTAATAAATGCTTATTTCTGCCAAGAATTCTTTTGCTCTAAAAAAGTTGTCTCGCCTTGTGCAAATTTCCTGGCTACGCCACCAGTGTGTGTTTCGTACCTTAACACCCTCGGCCTGAGCGTGGAGGATGTGTGCAGCGCTGCCGGCGCTCTGACCGCTTCCTGATGACCTCACACTGGTCACGCTACCAGAGCTCCCAACGCTGCTGCGATCTCCACCTGCAACACACAAACACACCCACACACACGTGCAATCACGTAACCACCCACACAATACGTACGGATGTCCGTATGAATGCACACACACACACACATACACACACACACACACACACACACACTGCTTTAGCTGATGTCCGAAGCTAAATCATCAGAGGTGAGACTCTCCATTGAAATGCACTGGGCAGCATGTGGTTGGTTGGATGGACGGGACGGACAGACAAGGCCGACGGACGACTGAGCGACAAACACAAAAGAGGAATAAAGACTTGTGTGTTCCTCTCACACCCCCCACAGACCCACCACTCACACCCACCACACATGAAAGCACCCGACACCAGACTGTAGACCGATGCAGATGCCTGCAGCCAACATGAGGCCGCCGAGCTCAGCTAAGCTTCAGATGGAGGGATAAGCAGGACATGGGGACCGCAGGAGCAGGTCAAAGAGTATCTGAGCGCCCCCATCGTCCAGCAAAGCCATGGCTGGATCTGCTCTCGCTGAGGGAAAACGCTCTGCTCATTCTCTGAGACCAGGTCGACTTTCTCATTATTCTGGGATCATTTGTGTCTGAATTACTTCTCCTGGGGTTCATTAGAAGCAGGGGGTGAGCTAAAACAGAAAGAGGACATCACTGGCTACGTTTACAGGTTTAAGAATGAAAATGAGGTTTTCAGGGGAGCTGCTGACGTGGGAACTAAATCATTCTGATCTGCTGTGTACATGCAGAAACATTTACTCAGAACAATCCTGTCTGACATGTGCAGAAAGATGGAAATCATGTTATTTATTAAAGACCACGGTTGAGACCAAACTGAATACTACATCAGTCTGAGACCAAACTGAATACTACACCGGTCTGAGACCAAACTAAATACTACACCGGTCTGAAACCAAACTGAATACTACACCAGTCTGAGACCAAACTAAATACTACACCGGTCTGAGACCAAACTGAATACTACACCAGTCTGAGACCAAACTAAATACTACACCAGTCTGAGACCAAACTGAATACTACACCAATCTGAGACCAAACTAAACACTACACCAGTCTGAGACCAAACTGAATACTACACCAATCTGAGACCAAACTGAATACTACACCGGTCTGAGACCAAACTGAATTCTACACCGGTCTGAGACCAAACTGAATACTACACCAATCTGAGACCAAACTGAATTCTACACCCGTCTGAGACCAAACTGAATTCTACACCAGTCTGAGACCAAACTGAATACTACACCAGTCTGAGACCAAATTGAGTTCTACAGCAGTCTTAGACAAAACTGAATACTACACCAGTCTGAGACCAAACTGAATAACACACCAGTCTGAGACCAAACTGAATACTACACCAGTCTGAGACCAAACTGAATACTACACCAGTCTGAGACCAAACTAAATACTACACCGGTCTGAGACCAAACTGAATACTACACCTGTCTGAGACCAAACTGAATACTACACCAGTCTGAGACCAAACTGAATACTACACCAGTCTGGGACCAAACTGAATACTACACCCTTCTGTGACCAAACGAAATACTACACCAGTCTGAGACCAAACTGAATACTACACCAGTCTGAGACCAAACTGAATACGACACCAGTCTGAGACCAAACTGAATACTACACCGGTCTGAGACCAAACTGAATACTACATCGGTATGAGACCAAACTGAATACTACACTAGTCTGAGACCAAACTGACTACTACACCAGTCTGAGACCAAACTGAATACTACACCCGTCTGTGACCAAACTGAATGCTACACCGGTCTGAGACCAAACTGAACACTACACCGGTCTGAGACCAAACTGAATACTACACCAGTCTGAGACTAAACTGAATACTACACCGGTCTGAGACCAAACTGAATACTACATCAGTCTGAGACCAAACTGAATACTACATTAGTCTGAGACCAAACTGAATACGACATCAGTCTGAGACCAAACTGAATACTACACCCGTCTGTGACCAAACTGAATGCTACACCGGTATGAGATCAAACTGAATACTACACCAGTCTGAGACCAAACTGAATACTACACCAGTCTGAGACCAAACTGAATACTACACCGGTCTGAGATCAAACTGAATACTACCCCAGTCTGAGACCAAACTGAAAGCTACATCAGTCTGAGACCAAACTGAACACAACACCAGTCTGAGATCAAACTGAATACTACACTAGTCTGAGACCAAACTGAATACGAAATCAGTCTGAGACCAAACTGAATACTACACCAGTCTGAGACCAAACTGAATACTACACCAGTCTGAGACCAAACTGAATACTACACCGGTCTGAGACCAAAATGAATACTACAGCTGTCTGAGACCAAACTGAATACTACACCCGTCTGTGACCAAACTAAATACTACACCAGTCTGAGACCAAACTGACTACTACACCCGTCTGTGACCAAACTGAATTTTACACCGGTCTGAGACCAAACTGAATACTACACTGGTCTGAGACCAAACTGAATACTACACCAGTCTGACACCAAACTGAATACTACACCAGTCTGAGACCAAACTAAATACGACACCAGTCTGAGACCAAACTGAATACTACACCGGTCTGAGACCAAACTGAATACTACATCGGTATGAGATCAAACTGAATACTACACTAGTCTGAAACCAAACTGAATACTACATCAGTCTGAGACCAAACTGAATACTACATCCGTCTGTGACCAAACTGAATGCTACACCGGTATGAGATCAAACTGAATACTACACCAGTCTGAGACCAAACTAAATACTACACCGGTCTGAGACCAAACTGAATACTACACCAGTCCGAGACCAAACTAAATACTACACCAGTCTGAGACCAAACTGAATACTACACCAATCTGAGACCAAACTGAATTCTACACCGGTCTGAGACCAAACTGAATACTAAACCAGTCTGAGACCAAACTGAATACTACACCAATCTGAGACCAAACTGAATACTACATTAGTCTGAGACCAAACTGAATACTACACCAGTCTGAGACCAAACTGAGCAATACACCAGTCTGAGACCAAACAAAATACTACACAGGTCTGAGACCAAACTGAATACTACACCAGTCTGAGACCAAACTAAATACTACACCGGTCTGAGACCAAACTGAATACTACATCGGTATGAGACCAAACTGAATATTACACTAGTCTGAGACCAAACTGAATACGAAATCAGTCTGAGACCAAACTGAATACTACACCAGTCTGAGACCAAACTGAATACTACACCAGTCTAAGACCAAACTGAATACTACACCGGTATGAGATCAAACTGAATACTACACCACTCTGAGACCAAACTGAATACTACACCACTCTGAGACCAAACTGAATACTACATCAGTCTGAGACCAAACTGAATACTACACTGGTCTGAGACCAAACTGAATACTACACCAGTCTGAGACCAAACTGAATACTACACCAGTCTGAGACCAAAATGAATACTACAGCTGTCTGAGACCAAACTGAATACTACACCCGTCTGTGACCAAACTAAATACTACACCAGTCTGAGACCAAACTGACTACTACACCCGTCTGTGACCAAACTGAATACTACACCGGTCTGAGACCAAACTGAATACTACACTGGTCTGAGACCAAACTGAATACTACACCGGTCTGAGACCAAACTGAATACTACACCGGTCTGAGACCAAACTGAATACTACACCGGTCTGAGACCAAACTGAATACTACACCGGTCTGAGACCAAACTGAATACTACACCGGTCTGAGACCAAACTGAATACTACACCGGTCTGAGACCAAACTGAATACCACACCGGTCTGAGACCAAACTAAATACTACACCGGTCTGAGACCAAACTGAATACTACACCGGTCTGAGACCAAACTGAATACTACATCCTTCTGTGACCAAACTGAATACTACACCAGTCTGAGACCAAACTGAATACTACACCAGTCTGAGACCAAACTGAATACTACATCGGTATGAGATCAAACTGAATACTACACTAGTCTGAGACCAAACTGAATACTACATCAGTCTGAGACCAAACTGAATACTACATCCGGTCTGAGACCAAACTGAATGCTACACCGGTATGAGATCAAACTGAATACTACACCAGTCTGAGACCAAACTGAATACTACACCAGTCTGAGACCAAACTGAATACTACACCGGTCTGAGACCAAACTGAATACTACATCGGTATGGGATCCAAACTGAATATTACACTAGTATGAGACCAAACTGAATACGACATCAGTCTGAGACCAAACTGAATACTACACCAGTCTAAGACCAAACTGAATGCTACACCGGTATGAGATCAAACTGAATACTACACCAGTCTGAGACCAAACTAATTACTACATCAGTCTGAGACCAAACTGAATACTACATCAGTCTGAGACCAAACTGAATACTACACTGGTCTGAGACCAAACTGAATACTACACCAGTCTGAGACCAAACTGAATACTACACCAATCTGAGACCAAACTGAATACCAGACCGGAATGAGATCAAACTGGATACTACACCGGTGAAGACCAAACTGAATACCAGACCGGTATGAGATCAAACTGAATACTACACCGGTCTGAGACCAAACTGAATACTACACCGGTCTGAGACCAAACTGAAGGCTACATCAGTCTGAGACCAAACTGAACACTACACCAGTCTGAGACCAAACTGAATACTACATCCAGTCTGAGTCCAAACTGAATACTACACCAGTGTGAGACCAAACTGAATACCACACCAGTCTGAGACCAAACTGAATACTACACCGGGCTGAGACCAAACTGAATACTACACCGGTCTGAGACCAAACTGAATACGACACCTGTCTGAGACCAAACTGAATACTACACCGGTCTGAGACCAAACTGAATACTACACCGGTCTGAGACCAAACTAAATGCTACACCGGTCTGAGACCAAACTGAATACTACACCGGTCTGAGACCAGACTGAATACTACACCAGTCTGAGACCAGACTGAATACTACACCGGTCTGAGACCAAAATGAATACTACACCGGTCTGAGACCAAACTAAATGCTACACCGGTCTGAGACCAAACTGAATACTACACCGGTCTGAGACCAGACTGAATACTACACCAGTCTGAGACCGGACTGAATACTACACCAGTCTGAGACCAAACTGAATACTACACCGGTCTGAGACCAAACTGAATACTACACGGGTCTGAGACCAAACTGAATACTACACCAGTCTGAGACCGGACTGAATACTACATCCAGTCTGTGACCAAACTGAATGCTACACCGGTCTGAGATCAAACTGAATACTACACCAGTCTGAGACCAAACTGAATACTACACCGGTCTGAGACCAAACTGAATACTACACCGGTCTGAGACCAAACTGAATACTACATCGGTATGGGATCCAAACTGAATATTACACTAGTATGAGACCAAACTGAATACGACATCAGTCTGAGACCAAACTGAATACTACACCAGTCTAAGACCAAACTGAATGCTACACCGGTATGGGACCAAACTGAATACTACACCAGTCTGAGACCAAACTAATTACTACATCAGTCTGAGACCAAACTGAATACTACATCAGTCTGAGACCAAACTGAATACTACACTGGTCTGAGACCAAACTGAATACTACACCAGTCTGAGACCAAACTGAATACTACACCAATCTGAGACCAAACTGAATACCAGACCGGAATGAGATCAAACTGGATACTACACCGGTGAATACCAGAATACCAGACTGGTATGAGATCAAACTGAATACTACACCGGTCTGAGACCAAACTGAATACTACACCGGTCTGAGACCAAACTGAAGGCTACATCAGTCTGAGACCAAACTGAACACTACACCAGTCTGAGACCAAACTGAATACTACATCAGTCTCAGTCCAAACTGAATACTACACCAGTGTAAGACCAAACTGAATACTACACCAGTCTGAGACCAAACTGAATACTACACCGGGCTGAGACCAAACTGAATACTACACCGGTCTGAGACCAAACTGAATACTACACCGGTCTGAGACCAAACTGAATACTACACCGGTCTGAGACCAAACTAAATACTACACCGGTCTGAGACCAAACTGAATACTACACCGGTCTGAGACCAAACTAAATACTACACCAGTCTGAGACCAAACTGAATACTACACCGGTCTGAGACCAGACTGAATACTACACCAGTCTGAGACCAAACTGAATACTACACCGGTCTGAGACCAAACTGAATACTACACACGGTCTGAGACCAAACTGAATACTACACGGGTCTGAGACCAAACTGAATACTACACCAGTCTAAGACCAAACTGAATTTTACATCGGTATGAGATCAAACTGAATACTACACCAGTCTGAGACCAAACTGAATACTACACCGGTCTGAGACCAAACTGAATACTACACCAGTCTGAGACCAAACTGAATACTACACCGGTCTGAGACCAAACTGAAAACTACACCAGTCTGAGACCAAACTGAATACTACACCAGTCTGAGACCAAACTGAATACTACACCAGTCTGAGACCAAACTGAATACGACACCAGTCTGAGACCAAACTGAATACTACACCAGTCTGAGACCAAACTGAATACTACACTGGTCTGAGACCAAACTGAATACTACACCGGTCTGAGACCAAACTGAATACTACACTAGTCTGAGACCAAACTGAATACTACACCAATCTGAGACCAAACTGAAAACTACACCAGTCTGAGACCAAACTGAATACTACACCGGTCTGAGACCAAACTGAATACTACACCAGTCTGAGACCAAACTGAATACTACACCAGAGCTCAGTTAAGTCTATAATATCTATCATCTATAATATCTATCATGTCTTAGTTGAGATATAATTAAGATCAGGGGCAGACAATCATGAGATCTCTTCTGTTTATCTCACTTCTCGAGTATGGCTCAAATCAACCTCCTTTGTCTCAGTGATGTCTTTTCCCTTTTTTCGCTCACCTCTTGCTCCTCAGGAACCCTTAGGAGAAATAATTCAGAAACAAATTACCCCAGCATGATACCATGATGACAAGCTCAAACTGGTGTCAGAGAGGAGATTGAGCCACGAATGAGCAGCAGGTTTTTCCTGTGGGTCAGCAGACGTATGTCAGATACTGTTTGGCCCCTGGTCGGACTGTCGGGAGTCAGAGGTTGAGGGCTCAGCGCAGCGCGGCTTAGTTACCTGCCACGGGCTTGCGCAGAACCCAGATCTCTTCGTTGGAGCCTCCATGGGGCCCGCTGGATGGGGTAGGAGAACTGTGAGGACTCGCCTCTGAGCCTCGACAACCTTCAACACAGAACACCACTGTTAACCGCTAACCGACCCCTGAAGTGGCCTAAGAGACAGCAGGACTGGCAACCAGAGACTTGCATTTGCAGCAGCAGCATTTGCTTGATGTTTTTATTTCTGGCCTTGTCTGGGCAGCAGAGCATAACTTTGTGAAAAAGGTTGCTAGCTCATTGATAATTTAGCATTAGCCTGATATTAAAGTTGGTCGTTTATTATCTTTTTGATCGTTTTGGCTAAATGTTCTGCCTCATTTACAGACTAGTTGCTAGACAATGGCTATAAAATGGCTAGAAATGGCTTTTTAAAAATTTTGCTCTTTATGTATATGTGACGGACCTACATTTCTATTTTTTTAACTAATTTGACGTGAATATGGGGGTTGGAGGAGGGGGTTGTGATTGTCTGGTATTAAAAGTTATTGTATGGTTCATTAAGTCAGTCACTTAGGATTGTATATTACATTTTGTGCATGTGTGACATAACTGGTCTTGTTATGTCTACAGTCGTCCTCAAAATTATTTAAAGCCTTCAATTAAAGAAGGAAAAAAAAATCCTCTGTCAGTGAAATAAGTTCAGACTGACTAAAGTAATAATAAATAAAAAAATCAGTCATTTTGAATTGTGGTTCGAATCAAATATATAAAACAAAGACACAAAAAATAAAACGTGCATGACTGGGCTCCAAAGCTAAAATTTTGTTGAGCCCACATTAAGCAATCCCTGCAATCAGGTGTTTTCTGTGATGTCCAATCAGATGTCTGCACCTGTTGACAGGTATGTTGGCTCTGATTAGTCTGGGACAGGTTTTTTTTTTTAACCAGAATTAAAAATCAGTGTTTTATTTTACTAAATTATAATTTAGTACATTTTTATTTGTTATTACTTTCTTCCATTTCTTGTTATTTAAGTTACTTTTGTGAATTTATCTTTTTCTTTAATGGGAGGGGATGTAAACTTTCGGCCCGTGCTGCATATAACCAATATATGGCAGAAATCTGCTTGTTACAGGTACACCGTGTAACTTTTGACCCAAATATCAGCCTATGTAAGTAATAATAGCTGATTCCTGCACAGCACATGACACATGTCGGTGCTCTGAGGGGGCTGCAAACACGACTCCAAAACATGGATAGAAACTGTTTAATGTTGCGACAGTTGTGTGACCTGTGGGAAGTTACAGGTTTAGTGCCCCTAAAAGTGGCCAAAAGTTACAAGGTGTCCCCTTAATGGGTTAATTTTTTCAGGTGTCCAGGATGGAAAGAAAAAAAAATAATATAGGAAAAGACTAAAATAGTGCAAGAGAAACTAAGATGAAGAGAAGTGTTTATTTTTTAAACTCTGCAAATAAGTTTCATCCGGAAACTTCCTTGGTTTTATTGTCTGATACGTGAAGTTATGCTGCAGTAAAGTGTACACACTCAAACTGTGACTTAGCATGAGGTAGTGCTAACGTGTTTGAGCTAAAGAAATAAAATAATTTTGTTTTGTTTGTTTTTTTTTAAATGCACATCTACAACTTTATATGATGTAATATTGTTTTATTTCACATGAAAAAAGTAATTTATTTTAATTCTGACAACGAATCTACAGCTTTATTCTGCAAGATTATTAGTTGTTTTTTTTATTTAACATTTTAAAATGTTTTTCTTTTAGGATTTTTTTCAATCATGAGAATTTTGTGTTTATTGCATATCAACAGCTGTATAATGGGAGAATAATTTATGATTATCAAGATTTTGTTTTATTCTGAAATTTACTCCCCCCCCCCCCTTGCAAATCAACAAATTTGTAATGAGAGATCATTATGTAGATTTTATTTGACAATCTTTCATTTCTTTTTAATTTTTCTTAAATTTCTTTCAATTTTTTTCATTTTTCTCTGTATATATATATATATATATATATATATATATACACATACGTATAATTCTGAGCATCTTAAATTTTCCTGAAGATTTACAACTTTATAATTAGCGAATATTGATTTGGTTTATTTAACTTTTTATTTTCTATGCAAGTTTTCTACATCCGTCTAAAAAAAATCATGTTTTTTCTGTGAATTCATGTTATAACTTCAGTACATTACATTTCATCCAGAAACCAGTTAAAAGGCGTAAATAAAGTTAACGTTTCTTCAGCTTCAAGTGAAATAAAGTCTGATTGTTATCACTCTGCTTTTTATCATTACTTTCTTGATATGTTAAACTTTTGAACCGTAACGTGGGGGATTAAAGAAACTTCTATAAATCTGGTGTGGCCATTTTAAAGAGAAAGTTAAAGTAAACTGAATTAATTTCAAGCTTATTTCCAGAAGGGGCCCTTAGCGAGAGACTAAAGGCTGATGACGTAAAGTTTAAAAAGGCTGAAACACACATCCCATATTTCCACTGTCACACACTCTTTATCTCTCATACACACCCACACACAGAGAAAAATATATATATCCATTAAGATATATGAAAACATTTATATACTCATAGTACATAAATAAATTCATTAAACAAATACCTGTGTATATACACATATATGCCATAATGTACATACACATACATATATAATACATCCATAAGTGTGTGATTATATATGTTGGCCTGTTCAGAATGGGGCTGCTGTAGTGCATTTGGAGAGTGTCATAAACCATTATAACCTTCTTACAAAGGGCTTATTAATGGTTTATATGTGTGAAAAACAGTGCTCCAGAGTAACACACACATCCAGAAAGCTGCTTTGCTTTTTTGTAGCACAGCTCCTTCTTGTGGCCATTTTGCAAACCTCCAAGTAACCTGAGACCAAGCAGCATCTTAGTTCTGTGTAAAATGCTTAAAATGGTAGTTTTAACTGAATTTGTCAAAGCTCACACAACATATGCCAGGAGGGCGATGCATTCCCTATTCAGGGTTCCCACTCTTTTCTTGAAGTTATTTTCCAGGACTTTTCCAGGACATTTTCAGGACTAATACAGACTTATAAATTCCACCTTAAGCTTTTGAGGAAGTTATTTTCTACAACTGTACCATATAATTTTGTATAGCAATGACGTAGTGATGAAGCAGAGATGAAACACAGATAAAGCAAAAACAAAGAAGCGACAAAGAAGCGACAAAGTAGCGACAAGCAGCGACGTAGCATAGACGAAGTAGCGACGAAGTAGCGACGAAGTAGCGACGAAGTAGCGACGAAGTAGCGACGAAGTAGCGATGAAGCAGAAACGAAACACAGATGAAGCAAAAACAAAGAAGCGACAAAGTAGCGATGAAGCAGAGACGAAACAGACGAAGCAGAGATGAGGGCGGCTGTAGCTCAGGTGGAAGAGCAGTCGTCTGGAGGGTCGGAGGATCGATTCCAGGCTTCCCCAGACTACATGCCGAAGTGTCCTTGGGCAAGACACTGAACCCCAAGTTGCCTCCTGATGTGCCCATCGGGGTATGAATGTGTGTGTGACTGTGTGTGTGACAGGGTGAATGTGATATGCCATGTAAAGCGCTTTGAGCGGTTAGTATAACTGGAAAAGCACAATATAAGTACAGTCCATTTACCATTTACCATGAAGCAGAGACGAAACAGACGATATAGCAATGAAGTATATAGCAACAAAGCAGAGACGAAGTAGCAACAAAGCAGCAACGAAGCAGATATGAAGCAGAGATGAAGTAGTGACGAATCAGAGAAATAGTAGCGACAAAGTAGTGACGTAGCAGAAACAAAGCAGAGACGAAGCAGCAATGAAGCAGTGACGAAGAAGCAACCAAGTGGTGATGAAGCAGAGACGAAGCAAACATTGGGTGTAAAACGTTGAACCTGTTTGCTTTCAGCCACAATGCAGAGATAGCAGAGGGAGGAAGAATCATTTTCCAGGCAAACCTGAGCTTTTCCGGGACATTTTACTCTTTTTCTCATTTTCCATGTGTTTTTCATGACTGAAAAAAATTTTCAATAATTTTCCAGGTTTTCCAGGATGTGTAGGAACCCTGCCATTCCTGGACTCAATATGTATCACAAAATGGGTTTAAAGTTGTCCTGGAGGTAAGAAAATGACCCAGAGAAGGCATCCATTCACAGTTCAGTAAATATCTTACCTGCAAACACAGAGGGAGACATTTTCCATCAGTGCAACACCTTCACACTTTCTAACCTGCTAATCTTTGCACGTGATGTGTGATTTTAGCAGGTTTTTAAAAAGTACTGAGCACTAATGAATCCAAGAACATAAATTACTGTCAGGAATAAATTAAAATTCAAATATAAAGCCTCGTTGCATCGACAGAAAATCTCACCCCTTTTATTCATGTGAGAAAAATAACATCTTAAATTAAACCTCTGACAAAGTTCAGCATCGTTAAACAACAACCTCCTTTTTAAAGAAAGCTCAGCCGTGTTTTCCTCAGTGAGAATTCCAACTTTACTCATGTTTTTAGATGATTTTATGACAGTTTCCACCTCTATCCCCTTCGTTTTCACTCAAGTCACGCAAACTCACACAAACACACATGATGGGTATAAAGGGTGGCGGTGGACCAGTCAGACGTGAGAACAAAGACGAGGACAGTTCAGAAAACTCTGGTGAGGACAGAGATGTGGTATGAGGTGTGTCTGGTTAAGGGATGTCCGGGTCGCTGGAAAAATGAGGATCAACAGGGAAACAGGAGAAAAACAACAAGCGAGAGGGGGAAATTATCTGAAAAATCAATCAATAAATATGCAAAAACAGGGAAATCCAGACATTCAAATGAACTCCAAACAACTCAGGTGACCAGAGGGACTCCTACCAGTAACTGCTCACATGTTTTCCCTCAAAATTGTTTCAGAAGCAGAGGAAGCAACAGATGCAGCAACCTTTCGTGACCAAAGTCAAATTCAAAGGGGTGTCAAGTGTTAACGGGTTAAAATAATGTATTCATTTCAGTGGTGAAGAAAGCTGAGAATACAGAGTGGGTGTAACTACTCTGTAATCTCAGAGAAAGGCCATGACCGCAGGGTCGGGGCTCCGGCAGGGTTCTGGCAGGTTCCAGCAAGTTAAATTTAAGACCCTTTAAAGACATTTTAAGACCTTTATAAATCAAATTTAAGACCAACATAATGCATTCCCAGAAACATTCAAATAATCCCAGAAATTCAAATTAGGGCTGGGCTCAATAGAAAAAAAAAAAATCTAATTTATTACAGGTTTTGTAATTAATCAATCTTGATTAATCGCATAACAATAATTGCTCCCCAAAAGTAGCTTTTTATAAATGAAAATGGATTTTAGTGAATCACGTAATCATATAATTAATATAAACTCAAGCACTACACAAGAAAAAATACCTTTAGTCGTATTTCAATTAAAAGAATGTAAAAAAAAAAAAAAAAGGAAAATATCCCTGCTATCTGATAGAAATACATTATTCAGCGTATTCTTTGTGGCCAGTGCTCCTCGCGAGCGAATAAAAATGAAAAAAAATTAAGACTTGTCTCGGACAAATTTAAGACCCTGGATGAAAAAATGGTCCTTTTTAAGACCTTTTGAGGCTTAAATTTTAAGTTCAGAATTTCAGACATTTTTAAGACCCTGCAAGAACCCTGTGCAGTCTTTGCTCCAGCTTTGGTCCCATCATGAACTGGGTAGCATTCGTTTCTCTGGCTTCTCCTGACTGAGCTGCAGCCGACTCTCATTTGCAAATGAAAGAGGCCTTAGACTATATGGAGGGCTGAAACTGCCATAACTGTAAAATATAAATAGGCAAAATTAAGATGACTTTTGTTTCATATTAATATTAAACAAATATAAAAATGAAACAAGAAATGTATTCATATCCGAAAATATACTATTTTAGTAAAAAAAAATTAATTGATCCACATATTTTTTTTTTTTAACCAAATGAACTTTTTGTTTAGTTCTAATAGATTATTTATTTTGTCTGTTATCTTTTGATTCATTTATTGATTTATTTTTTCTTGTTTATTTCTAAAATTATACTTTTACCTCCATTTTATTTTATTTCACTAAACATTTATTGAATCATTTATGTGTATCCAATAAATATATATCCCATTATTTGTTTATGTTCTGTTTGATCATTTTAATATGTCTTTCATATCAACAACATTGAACCATTTTGTTTATTTATGGGTGAATTGTTTTTGTCTTGTTTCAGCTCTTTTTTAAGATCTATCCTCTTATATTTTTTGTTTCCTTTTTACGAGGGCTATGTTAACGCGTTATCACCCTGACTCACAAATTTATCAACGCTTAAATTCATCTTTTCACTCATTAACACAGTTTTTTCGGTTTGTTGTCTCGGGAAACACAAAGAGACCAACCAGGGGTCGGAGGAGGGCAACTGACTTGGTTGGGATGAGCATCATAACAAAAGCACAGAGATAAAACTTTCTCTTTTTTTAAAGTTTTTTGCACGGATAGAAACTTTTACTACGATGGAGTATAAGGGCCACATTAACATATTTTTTTTCCAGACTTGCGCCCTGTTCTGACAGTATTAGTATTACCTAGGGACCACATTTAATAAATAAATTAGCCCCCCGATCTGTTTTTTCTGTGGCGCATTCGCACAGGATAACTGAAGTCTGAAATTTAAACAAAATTCACAGACATCTGGTGGATGTTGTCAACGTGCTGCTATTGATTAGCATCTGCTCACACGAGCTGTGTTTTCATCAGCAGCACTGATCCTGCAACTTGGCTCGTTACCTCTGCAGAGCTGAATGAGGTAATTCAGGTGACGGAAGTAGCGACGAAGCGGCGACGAAGCGGCGACGAAGCGGCGACGAAGCGGCGATGAAGCAGCGACGAAGCAGATACGAAGCTGGGATGAAGCAGAGATGAAGCAGCGACGAAGCAGAGACGAAGCAGGGATGAAGCAGAGATGAAGCAGAAATGAAGCAGCGACGAAGCAGAGACGAAGCAGGGATGAAGCAGAGATGAAGCAGAAATGAAGCAGCGACGAAGCAGAGACGAAGCAGAGATGAAGCAGAAATGAAGCAGCAACGAAGCAGAGACGAAGCAGGGATGAAGCAGAGATGAAGCAGAAATGAAGCAGCGACGAAGCAGAGATGAAGCAGAGATGAAGCAGGGATGAAGCAGATACGAAGCAGCGACGAAGAAGTGACGAAGCAGCGACGAAGCGGGGATGAAGTGGAGACAAAGCGGCGACGAAGACGAGACGATGCCGCGATGAAGCAGAGACGAAGCAGCGACGAAGCGGAGACGAAGCGGCGACGAAGCGGCGACGAAGCAGCGACGAAGCGGAGACGATGCCGCGACGAAGAAGAGACAAAGCAGTGATGAAGCGGCGCGATGAAGCCGTGACGCGGAGACAAAGCGGAGACAAAGCAGCAACGAAGTAGCGAAAAAGAAGACATGAAGCAGAGACAAAGCAGTGAAGCTACAGTTCAATGTTTCCGTTTAAAAGCAGCTGAAAACAAACATACGTGTGTAAAATGTTTAACCGGTTTGCTTTCAGCCACAATGCAGAGAGAAGTAGAGGGAGAAGAATCATTTTCCAGGCAAACCTGAGCTTTTCCAGGACATTTGACATTTTTTCTCATTTTCCATGTGTTTTTCATGACTTGAAAAATGTTCAATCAGTTTCCAGGTTTTCCAGGACACATGGGAACCTATATAACCTGAGTGGATATTAAAAACGTGATATAGTCCGTATTTTTGTGCACAAACGACCTCATATGGTTATGATTTTTTGGGAGGACTTGTTGGCTTTACAGTTTTACCTGTCAGCAGCACGTACTTTGAAGCAGAAAAGTTTGTGTCTGGGGACACAAAAAGCTTAACCATTGACTAAACATTGCACAACTTTACCTGTCAGTGGTCGAATAAAATCTAGACAACCATCTGATCAACCAATAAATGAGAGGCTGATCTGCCGGGAGACAAGACTGTTAAAATACATTATAAATAACTGACATTAAAGCAGAAATATATGTTAATTTCACATTTTATGCATAAACCATTTGATAAATTATCATGTGAATTGATTTATTTGAGTATATTTTCAATTATGGCAGTTGAAGCGCTCCATACTGTCTGGCCAAGGAAAAGATAAAAGCTTATTTAAGTTTCTTTTTTTTTTTTTTTACATATATGCAACAGCAAAATATATGTATTGTAGTGACCTTGAAATAAATAAAGCTGGCTTTGGCTCTCAATAATGAAGATGACAACAGCAAAAACAGAAAAACAAAAGTTAGACAGTATGAGCAAACATATAGAATCACATAAATAATGATTCATAACAGAAAGCTTTAATGGATGCCTTCTTAAAGAACATGCCAAGCGTTGAGCCGGATTTTATTGTCCAATCAGAATTAAACTTTTCACAGGCGCAAGAAGAAAGCATCCCTTGAAGCTTTATTAACAATAATAATAATAATAATAATAATAATAATAATAATAATAATAATAATGAAAAGTGGGCGTATACCTGGGGCAGTGGGTGTGTCTCCCTGTGGAGTTGTCACGGGCGACCTGCTATAGCCAAAGGAAGTGAAAAGTGGAAGCAGTGGCTGATGGGAATGTGGTGGAGGAGGAGGCGGTGGAGGCAGGATATGGATCTGATGGAACGTGGTGTCGTTGCCGTTGACTACCGCGTTGGCAGGGGCAACCGTCGCCGGGGGAACCAGCGGTATCTTTTGAAACTGTTGAGTGCAAATGACTGTGCTGGCCAAACCTAGATAACACCCACCGTGACGACACACGGAAACACACACACAACCAGCCAACGGTGGACCACCGCCACGAAACAAACAAACGACAAAACAGAGAATTACGTGTAAGAAAAAAGGAGGAGGGGGGAGAAAAATAAAACAAAGACTGAAGTTACAACTCAAACCAAGAAGAAGGAGGGTGTGAAGCATGCAAGGGATGCTGAAGTGGACAGATAGCGAGAAGACGAGGATGAGGAACTGCGAGATGACATGTACACGTGATGCGTCGTGATTGTGGAGATTATGGGCTGTTTCTACACTTAACATGTATGATCTTTAAGTCTTAAAGGATAACTTTCTTTTCTGTCAACCTGGACCTTATTTTTAGGAATTTATACGTGCGTTTATTCACCGGTAAAATTTCTGTATCACTCTGACTCCTTCGGACAGTATTTAGATGAGTCGTAGATCTGCATATCCATATAACGGGAGAGAACAGGGCAGAATGAATGGACCCCTCCATAAGGCATCGTCTGCAGCGAAACTCCTTAATGTTACACTGCAAAAACTCAAATCTTAGCAAGTATATTTTTCTCATTTCTAGAAAAAATATCTCAACACACTCAAAATAAGACAAAATTACTGAAAGAGAAACGTTTCAGTGAGATATAAGATCTTGTTTTAAGGTGATGCATCTTATTTTAAGAAATCTTACCAAGAACATTTTGCTTGTCCCATTGGCAGATTTCTTTATTACAAGCAAAAAGTCCTTTTTCTTTTTAATTTTTTTTTACATATCTTTTTTTTTACTCAAGGATGGCCAAGATATTTTTTGCTTGAAAGCAAAAGAATTCTGCCAGTGGGACAAGCAAAATGGTCTTGGTAAGATTTCTTAATGTATTGCATTTCCTTTAAACAAGTTCCTGTATCTCACTGAAATGTTTCTCTTTAAGTAATTTATCTTATTTTGAGGGGTGATGAGATATTTTTTTCTACAAATGAGAAAAATATACTTGCTAAGATTCGAGTTTTTGTAGTATAAGGGAAAAAGAAGATCACGGACATTTATTTCATGATGATTTCTGCCATCTGTGGCAAAAGTGGACGGTGCTTCTTCGTCCACTGATGTCGGTGTGTTCGTATCAGGGAGGAGTATCGGCCAATCAGAGCAGAGGAGGAATAACTTGCTGCCACGGCGAAGAAAACACTGGATTTAATCCCCAGCAACACAATCTGGTCTCACAAAAATACGTGACATGACCACAAACAGTTTAACATTTACGTGTCCCCGACACGTAACTGCTTCAAATTACGTGTCACTGACACGTAAAGCTGTGCAATGTTACGTCAATAGTGAAGCTTTTCGTGTCCCCAGACACGAACTTTTTTGATTCAAATTACGTGCTGCTGACACGTAAAACTGCAATGTGAAATTAACAAATCCTCTAAAAAAAAATCACCCCCATATTAGGTCGTCGGTGGCCAAAAATACGGCCGATATTACGTTTTTAATATCCACTCAGTTTATATCTGCGATCCACAGTTCTTCTCATTTTGATGTAGCCTGAATCCTTTTAGGTTTTTTTGGTTGCATGTTGCCTGGAGAAACCTGGAATCGATCTCCCGAACTTCTGGATGACGGACAGCTGCTCTGTGTCCACGTCTATTCTCCAGGTAACATGCAGCCAAAAAACCTAAAAGGATTCAGGCTACGTCAAAATGACAAGAACTGTAGATTACTTTACTTACAGTTACTTTAAATCGTTTCTGGTAATAGATAAACAAAATAGAAAGGAAAAGGGATAAAACGGAAGAGAAAGGACGAGGGGAAAGGGGGGGAAGAATTACTTTATTTACATTACTTCACCATGAGCAACTTTACATGTTAGTAACACGTAATGTGATGCAGTTACATGTCTGGGACACGTAAATGAGTAAGACTGTTTGTGCTTATGACACGTATTTTTGTGAGATCAGGTTGAGCAACAAAAACACGGTAAATTATGGTGATCACTTTCTGTCAAGTATCTATGCTCCCGAAAATGAGGCACCGCATAACGTTCTCATGCTAGCTAATGCTAACAGAGACAGCTGTGGTTCATGCTAGCTAATGCTAACAGAGACAGCTGTGGTTCATGCTAGCTAATGCTAACAGAGACAGCTGTGGTTCATGCTAGCTAATGCTAACAGAGACAGCTGTGGTTCATGCTAGCTAATGCTAACAGAGACAGCTGTGGTTCATGCTAGCTAATGCTAACAGAGACAGCTGTGGTGTTGCTGAGAGTTAATGACTAATCTGGGAGATATTGTGAAATATCAGGTTATTGGCTCTGATCAGGGCAACGTTGGGACCAGAAAATAAAACCAGTTCAGTCAGAAACACGAACGGATCAGGAAGACTGTGTCCTGCAGCCTTTAGTTTCATCTGCAGGACATGTGAAGCTACGTGGTCTGTACAGTCCTGAAACAATACCAAAAGCCAAATATGGAAGAAAATAGAAAATAACCACCTTTGAAAGAGTTTTGTTTTTTTTAAAACCAACTTTGATAAGTAATAACGAGATTTACGTTGTACATTCCAGTGTGACTTGTCATAGGGCTGGACAATTAATCGAATATAAATCGTGATTTCAATTTTGCCTTTTCATGGTCATAAAAACACTGTAGTCAAAGAAAACGATTAATCCTGAAGTGAACAGACTGGTGGAGTTACAAGAAGCAAACTGCAGGGAGGATAGAACAGGAACGCATGTAGACTGGGTATTCATTTTATTGCTATTATTATCTGAAATAATATTCTTATTTTATTCCTTCACTTGTTTCTAGTTTATTTCCGGTGTTATTTTTTTAAAAGTTATATTTGAAGTTGAGTTTTGGTGGTTCAATAAACACTTTTTATAAAATCAATGAATAATCGTGTATATTAATCGTAATTTCAATATCAGTCAAAATAATCGTGATTATAATTTTTTCCATAATCGTCCAGCCTTAGCTTGTCTTTAAAATCGGTTTCTGGAAATGAATAATAGTTTACATTAATGCACTGATGTAAAAATAATATGTGAGAATACCTTAGAGATCTCTGGATAACATGCCTGTAGGTTATCATGACCGTAGACGACTGCCCAACGTTGGAAATCCAGATATTCACGCTGCTTTCCATGATGGCAGATACGAGGTAATTGGGACTGGAGCCCTAAGCAATGGCGGCACCACAACACACATAACGCCCGTCGGATTAGTCTGATCCTTTAAGACATATGAACGAACGAATGTGTATTATTGTCCTGTGAGTTCAGAGTTTCGTGGATTGCAGTTAGTTGTTGTGTGGCTAGCTAGCTGCTCTTGTTAACTGTGCCGCAGCCAGTAGAGAGTGGAGAACACCCCCAATAACTAACAAGCTCCCGTTCCACCTCATCCCAAAGCTGCTCTGCTGGACTGAGGTCTGGAGACTGTGGAGAACATTGGAGTCCAGTGAACTCATGGTCATGTTCCAGAAAGCAGGTGGAGATGATGTCATCTTTGTGACATCATCGTCCTGCTGGAAGCAGCATCAGAGGATGCTCCACTGTGGTCGTAAAGGGACGGACATGGTCAGCAACAATACTCAGGTAGGCTGTGGTGGTTAAACCGC
This sequence comes from Atherinomorus stipes, assembly GCA_023101725.1. Lineage (NCBI taxonomy): Eukaryota > Metazoa > Chordata > Actinopteri > Atheriniformes > Atherinidae > Atherinomorus > Atherinomorus stipes. The sequence goes on from JALJCO010006282.1 coordinate 319,232, forward strand.
TACGTTGGTACCAAGGGGCCCAAAGTGGGCCAAGAAATCCTCCCCCACACCATTACACCACCACCACCAAGCTGAACCATTGATACAAGGCAGGAAAGTTTCTCCATCTTCTATTGTCCAGCCTGTAAGGTCCAACCAGTCTCTCCAGTGACCTCCAACAGTTGTTTTTTTTAGTTTTTTCTAATCCATCTGGGACAGTTGAAAAACAAGCTTTTGATAAGATTTTGTTGATAATAATACTTTTGCTAATTTGTATGTCAGTTTTTAACGTTGATGCTAATGTGGGAATTACAGCAATAACCCTCTGATGTATGAATTGTTAAACCCCGTTGTTTAAAATTAGTTTATCTTTTTTTATATATTCTATGACTATATAGTCATATGTTGTCACATTCTTGTTACGTAATCTTAATATTCTGTGAAATATAGCTACATCATTTTTTTGTCCTCAATATCACAGAGACAAAATTCATAATTACGATGTATATGTAGCCTATATCAAAGTTAATTAAATATAAAATGTATTGTACAGTAGGGTTGGGTGTTGTTAAGAACCTCACAATTTAATTTGATTTAAATTCTTTGGGTTGCAATTTGATTTAGTATTGATTTAAATGCTTCGACAACGATTCAGAAAGAAATAAAAACTGTTGTATATTCGTAAAAACATTTATTTTCATGCCCATTTGAACGCATGTTATATGTCACCTTATATTTTGGGGTAAGAAATCATCTGGAAATTACAAAATAGTGGCCATTTTGGTGTTGTATGATCGCATGTCGCCTTTGGCCAGGGAAGTATTGTGATGGATTGATTTAATCAATATTTTTCCCACCCCTGCACACTCAAAAATAGAGGTACAAGTTTGTACCTAAAAGGGTCCAAAGCTTGTTGCTGGGGGGGTTCCTTTCTGAAAGACATTTCTGTACCTTCATGGTCCATTTTTGTACCTTATCAAGCTGTATGAGTTAATAAAGTACAATTAAACCAATTAAAGATGATGAATAAAAGTCAATAAAATAGAGATTATGACAACAATCAAAGATGCTAATAATAAATGAATAATTATTATAGAAATATTAGGCCAAACACATATATAATTATACATATAATTATTACTATGATTATTATGAAAATCATAATATAATAACTATAATTATACTACTGTTTAGAAGTACTGCTATTTATAGTTATTGTACAAGCTACACACATGTTTCAATGCTGCAGGTACCCTTAGGGTTGGAATGGTACAAATGTGTACTTTATATTACTTTGGACCCTTTTTCATAGAATATAGGTACTTCTGGCCTCATAAAGACCAATATTGTATTTTTGAGAGAACATTTGTAACAAATATACCTCATTTCTTTGGTACCTCTATTTTTGAGTGTGTACTCTGCAGTGAATGAGAGTGGATTGGATGGCTCACTGAAGTCCAATACCAACCACATACACATAAAACTATAAAATAGCCTTTAAGTAGGGGTCTACCATAGTGGACTATTTGTCAAAAAGGATATGAAGGTCAAATTATGTTAATTATCATCTAATTAATGCCTATTTTGTCACTTCTGACTATTTATGTCAGTTTTGAAAAGTTGCATGTGAAATCCCCGTTAATGGAAAAGGAGGATCAGATGTGGGGTACCCTACATGTAGCAGAAAAAAAATTAAAAATTGATGAGGAATGGCGGAGTAAAAGAAAGCAGAACAGCTGTTGTAGCTCCCGAGTGTGTGCATGTGCTCGGTGCGTAGATGTGGCTCTGCGAGGCCGGTGGGAACGCTCCAGCTGTTTTCAACAGTTCAGCTCCAGCTGCTGCTCGCTGCTGTGTTGTGTTCAGCTGCGATGACGTTCGTACGGACAGATAAGGCCACAACAGAACTTGAACCATGGAGGGGTCATGAATTAACTATGCAGTATGTAAAATTAATCAGAGAACATCGTGGCAAACAGTGGTGTTCAGACTGGGGTGAATGAAAATGCTGATGAACAGAGAGAGACGGGGATAAGGACAGACACAAGCAGACGTACAGTTCTACAGAGAGACAGACAGATGGACAAACCAAACAGCCTGACCTCTAAACTGACACGAACACACATTTAAAACAATCGGAGCCAGTTCATGGCGGTGCAGTAACACTTAAAATGACAGGATGGATCTGAGTATGGTCAGTAGAAGTCGCCCAGGAGATTAGGAGCTCATGGAGATGTTAAAGATGGAGGGAGATGGTTAAATAATGGGCCAGCATGCCTACCAAGCAATACGCCTATAACTATCTGTAAATGATGAGCATTCGAAGCAAATCTTATTTCCACACATGCCAGGAGTCAGATGATGAATATTCTCACAAGTACCAAACGATTATTGAGCTAGTAGCTACCTAATCATAGTTTAGCTTATCAGAAAGCCTCAAAAAGAGGAGAGAATGACTTCATCTGTGTTTGTTTTATAATAATAAGATTGATGAATTATTTGGTTTTATTGGTGCCATTCTAAGTGCTGATCGGTATATTTGCACTTCAAAACCTTTAAAGAAAGCTAAATTAGTTGTAGCAAAGCTAAGCAGTGGGTACGGAAAGTATTCAGACTTTTAAACTTTTCACTCTTTGTTTCATTGCAGCCATTTGCCAAAATAAAAAAAGTTCATGTTATTTCTCATTAATGTCACTCAGCACCCATCTAGACAGAGAAAAACAGGAATGTAGAAACTTTTCAATTAAAACAGAAAAGCTGAAATATGACATGGTGATAAGTATTGAGTACTTTGCTCAGTACTGAGTAGAAGTACTTCTGAGCTGGTACAGTCATGAATCTTCTTGGGAATGATGCAACAATGTTCCACACCTGGATTTGGGATCTTCTGGTTCTTCTTGCAGATCCTCTCCAGTTCTGTCAGGTTGGATGGTGAACGGTGGTGTTCAGCCATTTTCAGGTCTCTCAGAGATGCTCAGTTGGGTTTAAGTCAGGGTTCTGGCTGGGCCGGTCCAGAATGGTCCAGAGTGGTTCTGATCCACTCCTTTGTTATTTCAGCTGTGTGTGAGGGTCATTGTCTTGTTGGAAGGTGAACCTTCGGCCCAGTCTGAGCTCCTGAACTCTGGAAGAGCTTTTCTTCCAGGATCTCTGTACTTGGCCGCATTCATCTTTCCTTCAACTGCAACCAGTCGTCCTGTCCCTGCAGCTGAAAAACACCCCCATACCATGATGCTGCCACCACCGTGCTTCACTGTTGGGATGGTATTGGGCAGGTGATGAGCAGTGCCTGGTTTTCTCCACAAACACCGCTTAGAATTAACTCCAAAAGTTCAATCTTGGTCTCATCAGACCAGAGAATCTTATTTCTCTCAGTCTGGGAGTCCTTCATGTGTTTTTTGGCAAACTCTATGCGGGCTTTCATATGTCTGCACTGAGGAGAGGCTTCCATCGGGCCACTCTGCCATAAAGCCCCGACTGGTGGAGGCTGCAGTGATACTGACTTTGTGGAACTTTCTCCATCTCCCTACTGCATCTCTGGAGCTCAGCCACAGTGATCTTTGGCTTCTTCTTTACTCTCTCACCAAGGCTCTTCTCCCACCATTGCTCAGTTTGGCTGGACGGCCGGGTCTAGGAAGAGTTCTGGTCGTCCCAAACTTCTTCCATGTAAGGACTATGGAGGCCACCGTGCTCTTAGGAACCTTTAGTGCTGCAGAAACTCTTTTGTAACCTTGTCCAGATCTGTGTCTCGCCACAATTCTGTCTCTGAGCTCCTTGGACAGTTCCTTCCACCTCATGATCCTCATTTGCTCTGACATGCACTGTGAGCTGGAAGCTCTTATATAGACAGGTGTGTGTCTTTCCTAATCAAGTCCAATCAGTTTATTTAAACACAGCTGGACTTCAATGAAGGAGGAGAACCATCTCAAGGAGGATCAGAAGAAATGGACAGAATATGAGTTAAATATGAGTCACTGCAAAGGCTCTGAATACTTATGACCATGTCATATTTCAGTTTTTCTTTTTTGATAAATTTGCAAAACTTTCTACATCATGTTTTTTCTGTCAAGATGGGGTGCTGAGTGTACAATACCTTTTTTGATTTTAGCAAATGGCTGCAATAAAACAAAGATTAAAAAGTTTAAAGGGGTCTGAATACTTACCGTACCCACTGTGTATTTGCTTTTCAAAAACTTTGAACTGAGCTAAACTAGCTGCTTCTGGTGTTTGCGCTAAGCTAAACAAATGGTAACATGTTGTAATCCACTAATGCCAGAGTGGTATCAATAAATGATTTCATGTTCTAATTTGACATTATAAGTGCTGTTTGAGTCCTAAAAAGCATCTTTAAATGGTGCTAAGATAGCTTTTTCTGTATCTGTGTTAGACTAAGCTAACTGGTAGAATGTTGTAGTGCATAAACACATGAATACTTTCATCTAGCTCTTACACTAAAAGGGCATTTTCCCAGAATCCTAAATTATTCATTTATTGCCATTAAAGACAACAGAAACCTAAGTTTGATCAATTCCTGCGCTGTATGAAACCATTCAGCAGTTCTTCAGAAATATGCTGAAGATAAAATATGTTAGCTATGTATTTTCAGTTACTTTTCTGGCTTCTAGCTTGGTCCTTTTCTCAATTTATAAAAAACATATAGACAACGTGAAAAAAAAGGAATAGGAAATCAGAAAATTATTGAAAAATATTATTAGGTTCCTATCTGATCTTAAAATTTGATAAATGCAACCTCAAACGAACAACACATGACATACGTTGGAGGCTAATCCAAACTGCAGAAGCCGTGTCTGAAAAACTAAATTCACACCACGATTTAACGTCCTAACGGTGTGTGTGATTTAGGCGTCAAGGGTGTCAGGTTTACATGCAAAGTCAATGGCCGACGTGCATCTAGGAGGCATTGAAAACCCTGCAGCGTTACGACGCGCGTCAGCCATTGACTTTGCATGTAAACTTGACGTCCAAATCGCGTTTGGTGTGTACGCATCGTTATATCTCACTGAAATGTTTCTCTTTACATAATTTTGTCTTATTTTGAGTGTGATGAGATATTTTGATAAAAAATGAGAAAAATATACTATAGCTTAGATTGAAGTTTTTGCAGTACTGCAGATTCTGACACTGCGTTATACATCAAGTGTTGTTTATGTGAGGTTGTATTTAGCTACTTTTAAGTCTCGTTACGGTCCAGAAAAATGCTTTGTGTTTATCACGGTAGTTATATTTAGCTACACAGTCTGATTCTTCCTGTTGACCTCACAGGTGAGAGTGGTGAAAATAGCCCTGATAGAAATCATTGCATTTTTATCTCATCACCACGTAGCTTTAGTTTTACCTGTGCTTTAACAATGCTAAAAGTACTGAGATCAGTACCCAGGACGTGTGTAAATTACATTAGGATGAAAAAAATACAGCTAAGACTCAAAACACCACGATTAAACAACAAATTCAACGATTCTGGGATGAAAGCTGGATGTTTGGCACCACTATGATGATCACAATGATTTTTTCCCGGTATGTGACACGATGGACATGAAAATCCCAGATAGCGTTTTTACTCCAGGAAAGTTTTCTGAGCACTTTTTGTTGGGAAAGTGAAGCTGTTTAATAAAAATGCAGATTCCTTCTCTACATAATCAACCTCCAGTTAAACTCAAACACACTTTAGCTCACACACACACAGGCACACGCACACACCTGTACGCTTACTGATGACCTCCACCAGAGTGGAGGGGAAGTAGCCCACTCGATCATTTCCCGTCCTGTTGTCATGGATACAGCCTTTCCAGCGGCCATCGGGGTGCTGCTCCAAAACCTGGTGAGTAAAAATGTTCACAACTATGTTCAGTTTGGCAAATGTGAATTAGGATGCACGTCTTTCTTACAAACGGGCTGAAATCTACCGAGAGTCAGCAGGAAGCCCCTGAGGGAAGAAAGGCACCGCTCGGCTTCATCACTACTGTAACAAACACCCAAAGGCAGAAGAAATTTGCATGAATATTCATATACGACGTACCAAACGAGCTTGTTTGTGTAAAACATATTGGTAGTAAATGATGCTGGAACTTCGTTCTTGCATATTCATTAGTTTTCTCACCAAAAAGGTGCAGAGATTCTCATACCCCTGCGAGTACTTTCAGACATGTTCGTCTCAGCTGCCAGAAGCAAAAACAACAGCTTTTGTGTCATTCAGGCTTCTGACCGACTGTTTTAACATTGCTGCAGCTGCTAGCTAGAATATTATGGGATGTAGTTTGTGGTGACGTTGGATAAAGTTTTTCTCTTTTTAAGGGTTTGTCTGTAACAGTTGTTGTTTAGTTTATTTAAGATTCCCATTAGCTGTAGCAAGCTACAGCTACTCTTCCTGACAGTCCGACAAAAACTTATATGAACATTAAAAACAAAAATATACAAAATAATCAAAACCAAACTATAAAACACAGCAAGTCAGGAAGACTTTGTACTTCTTCACAGTCATAGAACCATGTAATCTATCCAGTTCATTTCACCTGTGTCGTTGCTATTACATTCTTCTTTACATTCACATATATACTATATTTACATGTACATTCATGTTCATAGACATACAAACCATAACACCATACATGCTATCATATAAACAATTTTCTATAATACACCTTTTTTTCTAATGCACACTCTATTTTACACTTTCCTGTAACACATATCTTATATATATATATATATATATATATATATATATATATATATATATACATATGTGTGTGTGTGTATATATATACAGTATATATATATATATATATATACACACATATATATGCAGTTGTGTGGAGAAGTGTTTGCCTCCTTCCTAATTTCTTACTTTTTTGCATGTTTGTCACACTTAAATGTTTCAGATCATCAAACAAATTTAAATGTGAGACAAAGATAACACAAGTAAACACAAAATGAGTTTATAGATGAATATTTTTTGGGGGGGGGGGGGGGCAAACCTCCATGGTTCTGTGTGAAAAAGTGATCCCCTCCCCCCCTGTTAAAACATAAATTAACTCTAGTTTATCATCTTTGGAAAGCTGAGTTCAGTTTCTCTATCCACATCCAGGCATGATTACTGCCACACCTGTTCTCCATCAGAAATCCCTTAAATAGGACCTGCCTGACAAAGTGAAGTAGACCAAAAGATCCTCCAAAGCTAGACATCATGCTGCCATCCAAAGAAATTCAGGAACAAATGAGAAACAAAGTCATTGAGATCTATCAGTCTGGAAAAGGTTCCAAAGCCATTTCTAAAGCTTTGGGACTCAGAGAACCACAGTGAGAACCATTATCCACAAATGGTGAAAACATGGAACAGTGGTGAACCTTCCCAGGAGGGGCCGGCCGACCAAAATGACCCCAAGAGCACAGCGACGACTCATCCAAGAGGTCACAAAAGACCCCAGAACAACATCCAAGAACTGCAGGCCTCACTTGCCTCAATGAAGGTCAGTGTTCATGACTCCCCCATCAGAAAGAGACTGGGGGGCAAAAATGGCTGCATGGCAGAGTTCAAGACCAAAACCACTGCTGAGCAAAAAGAACATAAAGGCTCGTCTCAGTTTAGCCAGAAAGCATCTTGATGATCTCCAAGACTTTTGGGAAAATACTCTGTGGACTGACGAGACAAAAGTGGAACTTTCTGGAAGGTGGAGGTCCCATTACATCTGGCGTAAAAGTAACACGGCATTTCAGAAAAGGAACATCATAGCAACAGTAAAATATGGTGGTGGTAGTGTGATGGTCTGGGGCTGTTTTGCTGCTTCAGGACCTGGAAGACTTGCTGTGGTAAATGGAACCATGAATTCTGCTTCTACCAAAAAATCCTGAAGGAGAACGTCCGGCCATCTGTTGGTGACCTCAAGCTGAAGCGCACTTGGGTTCTGCAGCAGAACAATGATCCAGAACACACCAGCAAGTCCACCTCTGAATGGCTTAAGAACAACAACATGAAGACTTTGGAGTGGCCTAGTCAAAGTCCCCACCTGAATCCCATTGAGATGCTGTGGCATGACCTTAAAAAGGCGGTTCATGCTGGAAAAGCCTCCAATGTGGCTGAATTACAACAATTCTGCAAAGATGAGTGGAACAAAATTCCTCCACAGCGCTGTAGAAGACTCACTGCCAGTTATCACAAACGCTTGATGCAGTTGTTGCTGCTAAGGTGGAACAACCAGTTATTAGGTTTAGGGGAAGATCACTTTTTCACACAGGGACATGGAGGGTTGGACCCTCCCCCTTAAAAATAAAAATCTCCATT